>CM076575.1:802310544-802690562 GCA_034641835.2 Pinus albicaulis | reverse complement strand
TGATGCAGGGGCATTAGGCTCAAAACAACCTTTTTCATTAAGTAAATGTAAAAGGGGATCTCATGTTTTGTTTCCCATGTAAATATTCATAATTGAGTAATTTTAGTTAATTAGAAAGGAAATTGTAACTACTCGAATGATTAATGGGCACCTGAAGAGATAGTCAGTTTCAGAAGTTAGGCTAAATTTAGGACTCCAAGAGTCATCAGGGAAGCTGAATCGATTGATTCCTAATTTGTATAAAAATAAAATCCCTGTGGCAGAGTTGATATACCTGCACAGAGACCTACATAGAGAGAATTGCATAGGCTGCATAGGACTGTCGTAGAGATAGAGTAGAGGAGAAGGGCCAATTGATTGAAGATCTGGCCAGCTAAAAGAATTGTAAGTTAATTCACTGTGTAATTAAGAAATGTTTCAGTCTTGTATCTGCAATTGTCGAATTAAGTTCTGTGTAGAAAATGTCTCAATCTCTGTGGTTAACTGTGTGAATAATCTTTGCAATTAAATCAAACGATGTCCTGTATAAATGGGCTTCGAATTCCGTAAATCAATGTATGAGGATCAGTTAAGTGGGACCCTGTAAGAATGAAGGACTTGGTCCTGCGATCTGTGTAGTCTTTGATCGAATTATGCATGAGTAATGCGGTGTGAATGATGGGCTTAGTGTCTCTGGGTGAAAGAGACTTTGATTGGATTCTGCACACCTACAATTGAGAGAGATCCAACTGTAGGAGAATGCCTTCCTTGTATTGATAAGAATTTGTAAGAAGCCATTGGGTTTGATTTGCCAAATCGATGCTCATTCCTTTCTCAAAGTCATAATATAGGAGGAAGATGGGTTTTGACCCTTCCTGATGAAGGACGCAGGTGACTTTATCTTTGAATTCATTGAAGGCGATTGGTATAATGGAAGTTGTGTAGTAAAGACCGAGAGGAACCGGCCTTGAGCGAGAACGAGCTCAGTTAACAGAACTGGGGTGCAGAGAATTCATGGTAATTCGCAGCAGAATCACAAGCAAGTGGAGGAGGCAGAATTGAATTTGCAATTTCCAAGGAGCTGTTGAGGGACGACATATTAAGGAAGTTCAAATGCCAGAGACTTTCACCGAATAACTGAAGCTGTGTATTGATGCGAGTCTTCATAAGGAGCGTTAAACTTGCAAAGTCCTGCGTAGAGTGTTGATGGAGCTCGACGGAACCTGGAGGGGAGGAGGTGGAACCGTGACTTAAGTGAACAGTAAAACCAGCGTGGGGTAACTGGTGATATCGCACAACAAAAGAGTGGTAAGTTGTTTCTGTAAGAACAACGAGATATTGTTATCCGACTGACACGCGGACAAAGCGGTTTCGCGATACCAATCTCATCGCGAGTTAAAGTTCACGCATCTACACCATGTGATATCCGTCGATTTCCGTCGGATCATGCGACGTGCTACCAGCCATTGGATGGGGAAGGTCCATTGGCGTTGGGACTGTGCATAGATATATTGAGCATTGCTAAGGTTGCGGGGCTGGATAATTTTCATTCTATATCTTCACCTTTTTCTTTAAATCCAAGGTCGAAAGGAGTAATGGAGAAACATAATATTTTATGAACTAGGGAATGGATGTAGCGCTTTGAGGTTTTGTAGAGATAACACCTTTGCGTTGCATGTTCTCGTAGTCCAATATAGATATAACGGTTGTGGCTTGCAGTATAGTTTCAAATACTCATTCAATGCTCCCATAAGGTAGAGTCTGGTTATATGGGTTTAAAGTATACAAGGTTACATTGATTAAATGACGTGCTTTGATAAGGGGCCGAGCTCTTTCAGATTTATAAGCGCTCATAGATATCACCCATAGTGTGTTGATTGTGTTTGGTTGGATACAAAATGTGAATGAAATTGTACACACAGCTTTGATGAAATTTTGGATAGACAGGGACTGTGGGTTTTTAACCCCATCATTTGAGCAGTTTATTTCCCCAGGAATATTTGGTGTTGTGTATTTATTTACTTCTTTCTCTTACTTGAATGTGATTGAGAAATCATGTTTTGTATTCCACAAATATTGTAGAAGGATTCAATATATTGTTTTATTACATTACATGACCAGTTTGAATCCATTGATATAATTTCTACATGGTATCATAGCGCAAGGAATCACAATAGTGGAGAAGAAATTCAGTTTTAGTTGAACAATATTCAAATTTGCAGGTACTTTATTTGGAGCTATAAGCTGATAAAGATGTCTTTCAATGGCTTGAGACTTGAATATGCACTCGAAGGCAGTTCAAATTATATTTCATGGAAGGACAAGATGGAGGCAGTGTTGGAGGAAAATGGGTTGAATGAATTCATAGATAATGATATTCCCTAGCCTGCAACAACAGATGCCCAACTTCTTGATGCATGATGGAAGAAGGTAGCAAAGGCGAGGAGGATCTTTTTAGAGGGATTTAGAGATCATATTGTCTTGAGTATCCATGGAAAGGAAACTCAATATGCTATGTGGAAGGCCTTGACAGATCTGTTTCAAATCAACAGTGACCACAGAAAATTGGCACTCAAGGACAAGCTCAGAAAAATAAAAATGGAGAAGGGAGACATAATCCATAAATACTTAACCAAGTTCACTCAATGTCAAGATGAGCTTGGAAGTGTTGGGATTACTTTAGCTAATGATGAATTTGTGAGCCTAGCACTTCTAGGCCTTCCCAAGAGTTGGCATAGTTACCAGGACTCTCTGAATGGGAGGGAGAAGTTACCAGATTGGGAGCGAATTTGGTCAGATTTGGTACAAGAAGATTTTCGGTGGAATACCAGGGATGGATCCTCATCCAAGACTGATGATGAGGAAAATGGTGCCTTGGCTGGTAAGGAAAAGAAGGGGAAGGGGAGGGAGTCCACTCCAAATCTGAGACTAGAAAAGAAGGCAAGAAGCGTGACATGTCAAAGGTGAAATGTTTTCACTATCCTGATCATGGACACTATGCAAAAAATTTTCCACAAAATAAGAAGAACAAAAAGAAGGCTCAGGGAGCCGCAGTGGGTGAAGATTTGGCCTCACTGTTTGAGTTGGAATTCTCTCTCATCATATGCATGGCATCAACGATGATGGGATCTATGTGGTACTTGGATAGTGGAGCATATTTCCAGAAGACGGGAAACAAAGAACTCTTTAGTAGCTTGGAGGAGAAGGATATTTAGATGCACATCGATATGGGTGATGACGAGAGGTATAGCACTACCGGGATTGGTACAGTTACTTTCCAGAGAGAGTTAGGTAAAACTTTCTTACTAAAATATGCCATGCATGTACTAGGCTTGAAAAATAATTTAGTTTCAGTTTCTATGTTGGAGGATCTTGGATATGATGTGGTTTTTAGTGAAGGAAAGTCTTTCCTTCGTCACAAATCCACATCAAAAGTAAAGAATATTGGGGTTCGTGTAAAGAAACTCTACAAAATTGATGTAGATGGCTGCGTAGCATTGAGTAGTGAATCAGGAAAGTTGGTGAGCCAGGATATAGGTGAGTTATGGCACAATAGATTGCGCCATTTACACCAAAGTGCTTTGAGGATCATGCAACAGATTTCTACAGGTCTTCCAAAGGGTACTCTTGCGTAGATAGACACATGCAAGGGATGTACCATGGGGAAGTATGAGAAAGCCATGCGATTGTCCCTTGAGAGGGAGCTTGAATTGCATGTAGATGAGGAACTCTTAGTTCCAAAGGATGAACCTCAGGATGTGGAGTAGCCACAAGTAGTGGATCATGGAGTGGCGGAAACCACTAATGCAGATCCATCCACCAGAAATGGTAGGAAGTGCACTAGAGAGGCTGACAGATTGATACTAGACGTGACAGAGCATGTAGGTGCACCTATATCATAACGTAGGAAGAGAAGGTCCCCAAACATGTATACTCGATACATGGCTCTTATGAGCGAATGTATTGTGACATAAACATCCTCTTTTGAGGAAGCAGTGCAACAACCAACATGGGTTGATGCCATGGTTAAGGAGTATGACTCCATTATCAGAAAAAATTCATGGGAAGTGGTCTGAAGACCAGTGGGGAAGTCAGTGGTTATATCCAGGTGGATCTACAAGGTGAAGCAAACAGAGACCTACAAGAGGGGGAAATTTTGAGCCATATGGGTAGAGGGAGTACACATAGATATACCTCCAGGTGTGAGGTGGGGTGATGTGTAGAATTAATCCCAAGAAGAAATTTGGGCAGGGTCCATTGAGATGGTGTGTCTCATGGATCGAACCTAGCTAATAGGAGCCCACAATAAAATAGTAGTAGGAATGATCAGTTATATTGATGCAGTCAGATGTCAGGAGGGCAAAAATTAGAGTGACAGGTGCTATATATTGGAGCACAGATCAGATTTGGTAGCAGTGGAGAGTGCATGGATGCAAATGCAAACAACGCAGAGTCCAGTAGACATGTGCAGTAGCTAGAAGCAGTCAGAAGACTCTGATGACAAATGCATTATACTTATTTAGATGTTTGGAGGCTATTTAGTTTTAGGAGAGTTGCATGTGCAAACAACACTAGAGCAGTGTTGCATGCAATGGCATTCCAAAGGTACTAGATCGGGACATATTGATTCCTTCCTTGTTGAGAGGGAATGTTGAAATTTGCAACAAGAAAAAATGAAATTGGCATCCAGAAAAAACACACACACACTGGTGTGGGATCACATGTCACACAATGATGGATCCTAGCAACACATTAGTGTGCAAGCCAATTTTTAAATAAATTAGAAAATTAATTGTAATCTTATTTCATAACAACTTGTAATAGTTAACTAAGTGTGATAGACTTAGTTAGATCAAGAATTTCGAGTTGAGGGTCAAAGGATAGACATGTAGAGTGATTCTATTATTAACAGGTTCCAGTTGCAGTTGTAGTACTAGTGTAGTGTGAGTGGGATCAGTTAACTCACATTAATTGAGTTAAAATCAGTTTAACTAGTTCTAATTGTTTGGTGAGCTAGTGGGATATAAAGTGAATTAAAATAGATTTAATTCACCAGTAGTGATCTACCAAGTAACTGATGATTCACTATTTATAGTTGCATGCATGCTAATTCTGGTGGAGACCCAGTTGAGACAAAGGTTCAAGGAAAGTAAACTATCAATTGTATTTTTAGCAAGATGCCCAAATGCAGTTATATAACCACATGAAGCCCATGATGAATTGTGCAATCAAGGAAGGCTGAATTTCCTATTTAATAGGGTTTAATTCTCTAGGGATTGCGTAAGCACGGTAGGCTGAGGGTAGGCTGATAATTGGCTATGTGTTTGTCCAATTTTTCCTAGATCAGTGGGACGCAATTGGTTGAGTGTATGAGGTTGTGGTGATCACAAATACATTGTATTGTTTCATGATACCTTGGTTGATTATACAATAAATATGGAGGGGTTTTGAGTAGCTTCTTTGCCCAGGAATATCTGGTGTTGTGTACTAATTTAATTCTTTCTCTTACTTGCATGTGATTGAGTGACCGTGTTTTATATTCTGCAAATATTTTAGAAGGATTCAATATCTTGTTTTAGTACATTACATGATCAGATTGAATCCATTGGTGTAATTTCTACATATAAACCTCCACATATTTTTTTTAGCTAGTTATTTGGAGAAGGGAAAGTGATTTTTTTAGTCCCCATTCTCCACTAGCAATTGGAGAAACCAATTTCTTCCATGAAGCTAAACAAGTCCTTTGTTTTTTTCGGTCTCATGGAAAAATCAATTTATAGAGTATTTTGTTGATGGTCTCCAACACACCTTTTGGAATCCATGCCAATGAAATCCAATATATTGATATTGATTTCAATATAACCTTAACAAGGAGTAGTCTACCTTGTTAGAACACCATTGATTTCACTAAGTGTTTAGTCTATTTCCACCTTAGCAATGATCCATTGCTAATCACTAATTATGTACAAATTTGGTATTAAGTGGAATCTTAAATACTTGAATCCATGGACTAAATCAATCACCTAATAAGGGAATAATTAATAAAGTAACCTTGTTCCTTTTCAATGGAAACCCACATGGAAATGGTAGATTTATCAATTATCTAGATTGGATAATTATGTTGTTTTTCATCCATCTTGATGCATTTGTAGTGGAAAAAGTAGAGGAATTAGCTCATTGGACTGTTTTTACCAGGGGTACCTAGATTGGAAAAATGGGGTCTGAAACCTTCCAGGAGCATTTTGAGGCATCAAACGACCTTTTTTGGGAGTAATTTTTTTATCTCTTTAGCATTGCACCTTTTCATGATGTTTTTCACACAAATATAGTTCCAACGATGCAAGAAGCATGCCAATCAGAGTCTGTATGCAAAAGTTATGCCACTTAGAAGTTGACCTTCATGTTTTCACACCTATAGTTCGGGAGAATTCCGCTTCAGCCCCTATTATTCATGGAAAAATGGGTTAGCCATGTGTTTGTGATGTAAAAGACTCTAGAATATTCTATATTGTAACTCTAATTAAGAGTTGATTTAGTCAAACTTAACCACTAGTAAGCTATCATGCTATGTTATAACGAGACCACTAGGAGGAAGAGGCATTCCATTCTTTCGAGAGCATTTTGTTCAATAGTTGAGAAAATATAGCCATGAGAGATAGGAAAGTAGAGCACACAAAGAGAATTTGTGCACTGTAGAAAACCATGGGCCACATGCATTTCTTCTTTGTACCTGCAACCATATTTCTAGGCAGAGAAAGAGAGTGAAGCGACCTCACCTTCCAGCAAGGTTTTCTCCCGAAAGGCTCGTTTCCTAGAGAGCATATCTTGTGTCTTATGTGTGTGTGTGAGCTTATTTTTTCATTATCTACTTTTCTGCATAATTTACATTCGCATGCATGCATTAATTACAGTTAAATCTACAGATCTATAATTTTTTTGTTTGTAAGTTTGGTAGGGATACATCTTCATCATGTCCAATATATCACCCCGATTGGGGCGGGGAATTGAACCTGTGACTTCACATCAAGGAGTTTATTAACATAATGCCCAATCACCGTCTATCCAAGAGACAGTGAACTATAGATCTATAATTTTAATAAATTTTTAATATTGTAAAAATTCAATATTTGAATATATTATTATCAGATATGTTGTGAAGAACCGCCTAGTGGAATATCCACGACATTTTCCAGATCATTTGGTATAAGAGAAAGTTTATTTGGGTATTTTTTGGAGATTGTAGGGATCTAGATTAGCAGGGCCAAAAATCCTAAAACCTTAATCATGGCTGGCGAATATGTAAGCGAACCTCGTGATCCTACAAAGGTGAGGTTTATGCGACTGGAACAAAAATTCGTAGATATCAACCAAAATGTAAGCCTCCTCATGGAGGCCTTGAATAGAAATCTGGGGATATTTGGAGAAGATGGGGGTTCAAATGTAGAGGGCAAATCAGAATGGGGATGAGATTATTAAGGAGAAACGGAGAACCAGTCGAAGAAATAATCTAGAAAATATCAACCCAGTTCCACTATCGTGAATCAGTCATTATTTAAAATGGAAGAAAAATTCAATGTCAAGATGTACCATGATGAGATTGATGCCCTGAAACTGAACCAATGGTTGCAACAACTAGAATTTTATTTCAGTGTCCATCAAATTGAGGAAGGGAAAAAGATCTCATTCTCATGATTGAAATTAGAGGGCCATGCACTGACTTTGTGGGAGAGCCACACAAAAACCCTAAGGTTGGAGGGAGAACCTCCAGTGACTAAGTGGGAATATTTCAAAACCATAATTGAGTCAGAGTTTTATCCCATTGGGTATGTGGAGGACCAGTGGATCTAGTGAAATTGTTTCAGGAAAAAGTTGAGCCAAAACATGCAGGAGTACAACACAGAATTTGGAAAGATGGCTATAATGTTGGGTATATCTCCAAAGAACCCATATGTACTCCTCAATTATTTGGGGGGTATGCACTACCTTTTACATGGTCAAGTGATGTTATTCAAGCCCAATTCATTAGATGATTCTTGTGTACATGCACAATACCTTAAGAACATATGCCTGAAGAGAACACAATCAATTGTATCGAAGCATAAGGAGAAACAATACGCTTCTAAGGAGGGGAAGAAGAAGCAAAAAGGGGGAAAATACAAAAATATGTAAGAAACAACACACCCGTGCAAAGATTCAAGAAACCTCTACAACATTGATGGCCACACAGAGGAGAAGTGCTAGAAGTTGCATCTGAAGCTAAACCAGAAGAACAAGAAGAAGGATAATAAAAAGAAGAATCTCATGGCCACTGATTCGAGCAACCAAGTTGAAAGAACTTGGATGTGGATGAGAAGATCATCTATACGTCAGTATAGAAGGAGGTGAATTTGAGCAAACTTCAGCAGCAGGAATAGAAATAAATGACCGAAATATTCCATATAAAGATACAAAAAAGAAGACAAATATTGATGCTCTATTTGACTCAGGATCATAGGTGAATCTTATTGCAGCAGAGCTGGTCAAGAAGTTGGGGCTGGAATTTCATGATCATATAAACCCTATCCACTGGGATGGGTAAATAAGGATGCATAGTTGAAGGTAACAAAACAATGGAAAATTATATTTGCTATCAATTTTTATTTTTTTGGTGAAGTAGATATAGATGTGGTTTCCCTTGATGTATGTGGAGTTATGTTTGGGAGTCCATACATGTACATGCGAGATGCAATATTCATGAGGAGATCCAATCGGTACCGGCTCGTCAAGGATGGAAAATTGTTCATCATCAATGCACACAGAGGAAAGTTGAAAATTTCATTTGTACGTGCCAACCAAGCCAAGAAATTGATCAGTTTCAACAAGAAGTATGTTTTATTATTTTTAAGAGAAATTCAGTATGAAGGAGTCAATAAGAGGCAAAGCATACCTGGATGGGTCTACTAAGAAACAAAAAAAATGATTGGAGGAGTTGTTATAGACATACAAGGATGTGTTCTGACAACCTAAAGGGTTACCACCTAAGAGAGAAGTGGAGAATGATATCTAGTTATTGTTGGAATCCCCATTACCAATTATTAGGATGTAAAGACAATATGTTATAGAAGCAAGTGAGGTGAAGAAACAGTTGCAGCAGCTGCTGGAACAAGGTGTCATTTGACTAAGTACATCACCTTGTGGGTCACCCATGATTATTGTGCCGAAGAAGGATGGGACTTGGTGGATGTGTATAGATTATAGGGTGTTGAACAAAATCATGCTCAAGAACATATTCCCCCTACCTAGGATATACGACCTACTAGATCAGTTGCAACAATGAAAGTACTTCACCAAGCTGGACTTGAAGTCTAGATATCACCAGGTTTGAGTAAAAATAAAAGATACATGGAAGATCACCTTCAAAACCAGGAAAGGTTTGTATGAGTGGTTAGTCATGCCATTTGGCCTATGTAATGCATCAACTACATTTATGAGATTAATGAATGATGTACTGCACCATTTTATAGATTTATTTGTTATTGTCTTTTTGGATGATGTACTAGTATATAGTGCTACTTGGGAGGAGCATATGTCACATTTAACACAAGTGCTGGAAACATTCAAGTAGCACCAACTGCTAGCAAATATCAAGAAGTGTGAGTTTGCGCAACAATCCTTGGTGTATTTTGGGTATGTGATCGATGGAGGAGAACTGAAGATAGATACTTCCAAGATGGAGGCCATCATGAAATGAACAGTTCCACTAATGATTCTGAGGTTGGGAGTTTCACTAGGGAAAAATTAGACCCGAGGAAATTAATAGCCTCATTTTAATCGGTAGTAGCACTGCTCCATGCCATAACAACAAGTGGATAGAGTTTCCAGTGTGGAAAAGGTCAACATAAGGCTTTCGAGGAGATAAAGAAGAAGTTCAGTCAAGCACAAGTTCTGGCATTACTAAACTTGCAATGACCCTTCGAAGTGGAGACAAATACGAGTGGGTATGTTATGGGAGTTGTATTGATGCAGGGAGGAAGGCATGTATGTTACAATTCTGAAGTATTTCATGGGGAAGTCCTTAACTACCCTACCTATGACAAGGAGCTATATGATATGGTGTAAGCTGTGAAGAGGTGGCAGCACTATATGATGGGAAAGGAAACAATAATCCACACATATCACCAGTTGCTACAGTACTTGCAGGCCCAAATTAAGCTTCAACAGACTAGACATTACAAGTGGATGGGGTATTTAAAACAATTTCATTTGGTGATCAAGTATAAGAAAGGAAACACAAACAAGTTTGTCGACATGATTTCAAGTCCACCCACATTAAATATTACATCTATGGGGAATCTCATGCACATGGATCCATTCACCCATGATGTATACAAAGAGTCACATTCATAATATGAGGACTTCAAGGAGGTGTATTAACAGTTGCAGAGTCAGAGTCATGTGCACGATGGCGAAAACACCATTGACTACCATCTCTAGGATGGGTTTCTTTATAGGATGGATAAGCTATGTGTTCCTAAAGGTGAGAAAATCGCAGTTGATCAGAGAGGCTCACAACTTCAAGTTTGCAAGGCACTTTGGTGTAGGGAAGACCGTGGCTAACTTGTAGAGGTATGTGTAATTGCCCAAGATGAAAGAGTAAGTAGCTAGGTTCATAAGAGGATGCATGATTTGTTGTACAAGAAAGCTTAGAAACATGGAACAAGATATATATCATCCATTAACTATACCTACTCGTCCTTGAGAAAGAATTTCCATGGACTTTGTGGGGGGTTTACAAATAACTAGGAAGGGACATGACTATCTGTTCATGGTAGTTGATAGGTTCAACAATATGTGTGTTATGATGCCCTGTAAAAATACTATCAACATACAATACGCAACAAACTTGTTCTTTGGACAGGTCTAGGTGCACTTTGGGATACCAAGAAGCATCATTTCAAATAGGAAAACAATATTTCTTAGTGCATTTTGGACTACATTGTGGCAGAATATGGAAACAAAGTTGAATAGATCTACAACATTCCATCCACAGATAGATGGGAAAACATAAGTAGTCAACATGACTTTGGTACAACTTTTAAGTGGATACAACCAAAAGCATTCGAAGACCTGGGATGAAAATATGGTATATATACAACATTCTTACAACAAAGAAGTCCACACTTCTACATGAAAGTACCCTTTTGAAATTTGTTTTGGATATTTTCCACCGTCATCTTTGGATATTTCATATCGACAACAAGGAGGAGTGAGGGAATATCTTACAGGAGATACTTTGAGGGCTGAAAAAATTATAGATAAGATAAGGCATATCCCTCTACATGTACAATAAACACTGCAAAAGTCATAGGAGAAGTATAAGGCTTGGCATGATCATCATAAAATAGAGAAATCGTTCAAGGTGGGCGATAGAGTATGGCTATTGTTAAACATGGAGAGGCTGCAGGGGTCCAGTAAGAAACTCAAGGCTATGAGGTATGGTCCCTTTGAGATACTGGAAAAGGTGGGTAATAATTCCTATCAAATCAATCTGCCACCATATATGCACCTTTACTCACTTGTGAATGTAGAGAATTTGAAACTCTATGAGACTTCCATGCTAGATAAGGAAGAGGAACAAGTCCTACCTTCTGTGGAGAATTTGGAACTAGATGCTCAGGAAGAGTTTACAAAAGGTACAATTTTGTAGAAGAGGTCCAGAACTAAAATATAGAGGCAACATGACCTCTGTAAGATTTGGTTGAAGGGACAACTTCCAGGCAAAGCTAAATGGTACACCAAAGAAAAGGTGGAGGAAAAATTCCATCACCTATTTCATTAAAATATTTTGGGGACAAAAAACCTCCAAAAATGGGGGGGGGGGTGGTGTGATCCAGATTATATCATTATATTGTTTTTCATCCATCTTGATTCATTTGGAGTGGAAAAATGGAGGAATCAACTCATATGATTGTTTTTATTGGTGGGAGCCAGATTGGAAAAACAAGGTCTGAAACATTCAGAGAGTGTTTTGAGGCATCAAACGCCATTTTTTTGGTTGTAAAACTTTACCTCTTTAGAACCAAACCTTTTCATGTTCTTCTACACACAAATATCTTTCCAACGACACAAGAAGCACATCAATCAAAGTTCATATGCAAAAGCTATGCAACTCATAAGTTGACCTTCCTGTTTTCACACCTATAGTTCGGGAGGATGTCACGTCAGCCCCCATTATTTATGGAAAAGGGGCTAGAAACATATTTTTAATGTAAAATACTTTATAAGAGTCTATATTGTAACTCTAGTTAAGAGTTTATGTAGTCAAACTTAACCACTAGTTGGCTACCGAGCAATGTTATAACCAAGCCACTAAAAGGAAGAGGCATTCCATTCTTTCGAGAGATTTTTGTTCCATAGAGAGAAAAGATATCAAGGAGAGATAGGAGGTAGAGAAAAAAGAGAGGATTTGTGCACTGTAGCAGCCCATGGGTCACATGCATTACTTCTTTGTACTTGCAATAATATTTCCAGACAGAGAAAGAGAGCGAAGTTACCTCACCTTCCAGTTGGGTTTTCTTCTGAAAGGTTTTCCCAGAGAGAATATCTGGTGGCTTATGTGTGTATGTGAGTTTATTTTATCATTCTCTATTTTTCTGCATAATCTCCATTCACATGCATGCATTATTTACAGATCAATCTACAAATATAGAATTTTAATAAAATTGTAATAATGTAAAAATTCAGCATTTGAATATATTATTACTAGATCTGTTGTGATGAAATGTCCAATGGAATATCCACGAAAGTTTAAGGATCAATCAAGATTTATGATCATACCATTGGATTTATAGAATACATCTAGGATTTTCTTAAATTTATCAACTACCCTTCTAGTGCCTTGATATAAAATCAAAGCATTATCCATATATAAAAGGTGTGTGATGTTACATGGTGGACTGATGCAAATCCCTTTTAAGTTTCCATGTCATGTAACCTATTTTATTAACCCACTAATTCATTTAGCTATAATAAAGGAAAGGAGAGGAGATAGGGAGAATCCTTTCCCTAATCCCCTACATGTTTTTAATAATAGAGATGCAACCCCATTGATTAAAATAGAAAAGGATGTTGAGATAATGAAATTCACAACCCATGCCACAAATTAATGACAAAACCAAAGTGAATGAGAAAAAATCTTAGTTAAATATGAATTAATTGATCATACACTTTAGAGGGATCCACTTTGATGACCAATGCTCTTTGAATTCTAACATTGATAGGGTGTAGACTCTCCAATGCTATCCCAAATACCTCATGTATTGATGTTCTTTCTAGGAACCCAAACTTTAATGAGAATTAGTCTTAGTTACAACCAAATTACTTTATCATATACTCTAGAGGGATCTAGTTTTATGACCAATTCTCTTTGACTTCTAGCTTTGATAGGGTGTAGGCTCTCAAATGCTATCCTGAATACCTCATGTTTTGGTTTCCTTTCTAGGAACCCAAACTCCTTTCCAAATATTTTTTTTGATATTATTTTTTAATTCTTTTATTAATAACTTTGAGATAAGTTCTATAGATACAATTGCATGAGGATATTGGTTTAAATTTTTCAAAATGGGTCAAGTTGACTTGTTTGGGAAAATCAAAACTACAAAGGTGGTATTGAAGGGTCCTAAACTTTTTCAAGTGGTTATAGTGGCCTTCACCACTCTTATATGAATTTATAAAAACCCAAAAATATTCACATGGGAAGTCCATTTGGCCTTGGACTTTTATCCCTTTGGAGGATTTTTAGAGTTCGTAGTAGTTCCTCTTTCCACACTTCTTTCACCAATTCCTAGTTTTTCTCTTGATTGTAAAACTGGGAAATGAATTGGAAACCTTGTTAACTTCATTAATAGTAGCTTGAGAGTCCTCCCTAAAAATGTTTGAGAAGTAATTGACTCCCTCTTCTGCTGTTTCCTTAAACTTGTTTTACCAACTGTCATTTCCTTTATCAATTCTCCAAATAGAGTTAATATTTTTTTTTTTTGGTTTGCACATCTATGGAAGAACTTGGTATTTTCATTTCTTGTTTGAACTCTAATGGATCTGGCCTAGATCGTATATTCTTTATCTTTATGTATCATTAAGTTCCTCCTTTCTTCCAAAAGATTCACCATGATATTCTAGGCCTCATTCAAATACCAGAAATAGTCACTATTGGAAAATGTCTCTATCCTTCCTCTAATTCTTTGAGGATCTTTTCATCTTTATTCTTTTTATGCTCATTTACTATTTTACAACTTCTAAGTTTTAATATCAAATCAACCTTTTATACTCTAAATTTTATTATATGTATGTTGTCACCATCACAAGAATTTTGAAGTAAAAAATATGCCACAAAGCAAAAAATGTATGAACAAAATTAACTTTAAAATAACCAATAGGATCCAAGATGATGATGTCATCCACAAGGGATAATATTTTGGAGGGAAAATAAGAAAACAAATTTTTTAATTTTATTTTCAACTTAACTCCTTGTAGTTTTACTTAAATGTCAAGTGTGGACACCAATTGGACGTATAATTAAATTCGACATCCAATGAGTAACCACTCTGCATAATTATGAGTAGACCCACATTGAAAATATTTGAAAATACATGAAAACACATTTTTTTCATGTATTTTGATTTATTTCGATGTGATCCTACTCAAAAGTATGCATAGTGGGTACTCGTTGGATGTGGAATTTGATTCTACATCCAATTTGTGCCTACACTTGACATTTGAGTAAACCTACAAGTAATGCAATAAAAAATAGTTTTCTTTCTTTTCCTTTAAAAAATCATAACTCTTATTTAATTATTTTCCTTGGGAGGCCCATTTTATACCTCAAAATTTCCCCAATGTATTTTATAATTAATATTGAATTTCAAAAATGTTTTGAAGACTTTATTTTTATAGTTCATTTTCCAATCTCCATTGAATGTGTTTTGTTTTAATTTTTTCTAATAAAAATTACAATTAAAATACAAATTGAAGACACACACACACACACACACACACAAAATTTTTCTTGGTCTTATATTTTGGCTTAGCAATGATTTGTGTTATTTTTCTTAGTTATTTGATAAGTAGTTTATATAAATTTTATCATGAAGATTTCCATAGTTAGTCATGTTGTTGTTTAAATTATTTTGGAATAAATTGTGTGTCAAGGTTTAAAATTCCCTACATTTTGAGTGGATAATCCACCCATTGTGAGAGAATTGAAAAACATAAAGATGATAATCAAGTTGAGTGAAACGAGAATAGACAAGATAATGCTAGAAGGTGATTGTTGAGGTATGAAATAGATGTGAAGAAAAAGTCAAGGAGGAAATGGAGAGATGATATAAATAAAACACGTGATTAAAATGTGGGCCAAATTCTAATATAAAATAAATTAATATATGCCAAAATATGGTATAATATTTGATTTTCAACAAATAAATAAAATGATTAAACACATACTAAAGGTAAATGAGTGGCGTGGATAAGAGAAAAGTTGAATTAAAGGTGAAAAGGGAAATGAAGAAGGAGGGTAATAATGAGAAATAAAATTGGGAGGAATAAATTCAAATGGCTTGAGTGAACAAATTTTTTAGAGCAATATATTTTTGGGCTAGATGATGATGAAAGAGGACATGAAGCTATTGGTTCTTGTGTGAATTTTTCATAAAGTTGGTGGATGAGGGAACCATCAGGAAGGTAGGTAATGAGGAAATCCTCCTTGAATTTTTTCGAACATATAAATCATACCTTAACGATCAAATTATATCTTTTCTTATATTCTCATTTCAATCAACTGGCTTCTCATATTTATGCTTTTTATGTCCCTAACAATGGGTGGAGCTTCTCCTCAAAACATTGGACATTTCAAACCTAAAACACAGTTTATTCCAAAATACTCTAAACAACAATTTATATAAATTATGATTTGTAGTTTAGCTTAGTAATGTTTTGTATTATTTTTCTTAATAACTTGATAAGAATGTATATAAATTCTTATTAGTACTCACTAGTAAATTTGGCCCAATTTCCGATGGCCAATTTGTCGGTTTTCTGACACCTAGTTGTCACAAGAGCGACAGTTTGAGGCACTTCAAAGCGTGGCTAGCCATAACGTCGGTCTTCCGACACTTCCATAAAGCATCGGTATTGTGACACTTGTTCCGACGTTTTGCAGAAGCGTTGCAATACCGACGCTTCTAAACCGACGCTTGTAAAGTGTCGCAATTACGACGCCTGGAAAGCGTCGCAATACCGATGCTTACAAAGTGTCACAATACTGACGCCTACAAAGCGTCGCAATACTCTATGTCTAACCACGCTTTTAAGGTGTTGCAATACCGACGCTTTCTAAGAGTTGAAAGACCGACGCTTTGTCCCAGGGCGTCGCAAGGCTGATGTTTTTGGACGTCGCAAGATTGACGCTTTCCCAAGGTGTCGCAAGACCGACGCTTTCAAGGCGTCGGTATACCGACGGCTTGTTAAATTAAAAAAAAAAAATGAAAATTACAATTTAACAATGAATAGCAATGAAAATTTCTAATTTTCATTACTGTAATTTCCGTAATTACCGTAATTTCATTCCAAAATGAAAATTACCACATCTTCTTACCGTAGTTTCTTATATAGATATATTTTCTCACGACAATTTAATTCACCTGCAAGATTCCACCTTACAGTACTGTGGGTTTTTAACGATTTTTCAGAGTTTTAATTTGAGTTTTAAATGATACCTATTTTCCCAATATTTCAACTGAACATTTATGTAGGTGAAATAGTTTCTGGTGTCAAATGAAAGTATATTGTGAAGCACATATAAAGGAACCAGTCTCAAGAAAACTGCTGATTTTTCATTCCACCATTCATAACTTTATAACAACATTAATAAACTCATATCGTAGACTGCATTGGACACTACAGGCCATAATTTTTCATGAAAGTAAATACACAACAAAGATACAAGAGTAACCTGGTATATATTGGCCTCCACAGAGGTTATAATGTTGTTTCCTTGAGAAATTTCACCCTCACGTGAAGCAGAGATACACTATCCTAATAGAGAGCCTCTAGTTCAGATTTTCGACTGCTGTTATAAAACTAGATCAGCAAGCAACAACTGATACGAGCCACTTAGAGTGATACTCCCACAAGTTTACAGAAAACGAAGTCACAGGAGCAGAATAATATGCATAGGTAAGGAGAATGTCTGTATTCAGGCACATAGATAATGCCCATGAGCAGTTTGAAACATGCCATGACTTCCAGCTGAGGAAAATTCTCTTCAAACAGTGGTGCGCTTACTCTTTACTACCTAGAAATTTTCTCCCATCTACATTCACATGCTCAGCATTGTTCTAGCAAGGATTATGGCTCCAAAAACCCATTAACTTGTCTTCAAATGGATTTAGAACTTGTCCTATGAGAAGTTTAAAGATAAGCCCCCATTTTATCAAGGGATTCAACCCTGAAAACTAGAGGAACTCAACCAGATTCACCTGTAGAGAGTTGGGTCGACTTTCCTTGGAATCAGCCACTATATGGAATATGTCCCAGCCAATATTCCATAGAAAGACAAAACATCACATCCTACAATTCAACACCCGATACTGCAAAAAGTTCAAATAACTATTATGATGACATACATCCAATAAAAATGTCAGTAAAGAATGGTGACACACTACATGCCTCTCCAGTTAGGAGATCTTGATCTCAATTCAACTTTTTATCTGAATGCTAAAACTCAACGTGTTATGTGCCTATATTTATGAACTCCATAAATAGCAGAGCAATGTATATCTTTGGGAGGGTTCTTGAATACAAACCGTTGTGCAATGTGAAAGTAGCTTTTGGTGACTATGGTTTAACTGATAATATATGGGTTGAGTTTTATTCCCATCCCGTATCTTTACATTCACATTTCCATGAAAAACTCTCTTGTGCTCAAGCCTGATTATAGTAAATATGATACTTCTTAGTCATCTCACACAATATTATATATAACGCTACAATTACATTGGCTTCATCTGGGAAACCCAAGTGTTTCAACTTGAAATCAGAACTCATTAAATAATTGTGTAATTACTGGGTAAGCCCCCATCTTATAGTAAAGGATGATGGGTCAGCAGGTATGGAGCTTGAAGACCAAGAATACCATATTAAGTACTAGATGAGAGTATGAAGGATGTCATCTCAGTTCAAACTAGAAGGAAAATAGAGTAATGAAGACTTTCAATATCTCATAAAGTATGACAACAAAGCTAAAGCAATGATGGCCAAGGAGCAAATTTTAGTTTATCGTCGTTCCATGATCACAATCTTGAAGAGGAATCTACAAGCATTTAAGTAATCAGCTTGAAGGTATGAGATTTTTATCATACATTTTCTTATTCAATCTCAATGAGAAACTAATAGCCTATGAGGGGGAAAGACTCTTAAAACAATGTTTGTTCAAGGTATTTGACAAGTTTTTAAGTTGGTAAAAGAATTTTCATTTGTGGGTCTTACAAATTCATGAAAAGAGGCTTTAAACACTCAGAATCTATAATTTCTGCAAAAAGAGGACTAAATCGAAGCAAATAAGGCTCTCTGCAAGTAGTTCCTTCAGAGCAAACAGCCAGGTCACCTTGGCTTAAGAGTTTTTTTCATGATCTCCCCATCTTTGTTTCTGTTTCTAGTAAGCCTTACAGTCTTGATGGGTGACACTGCCTCTGTTACACAGCCGATACTGTATGTAACTGCTGTTATAGGCCTTCTAAGTGCTACAGTAAGAAAAACAAGATCAAGAAGAGTTCTATGTGAACAAACATATAATGTACTGGTTTTCTCATCTGTGATCTGCACTGGTGGAGGAATTCCTCAAACTTTGATTCTTACCCCCTGGAAAGATCCCACTGGTAGAGCCAACTAGTAAGGCAGGCATAAACCAACCAAATTCCTTGTTACAGCCAATTCCAAACCGATGGGGAACCATAGAAAGATCCCCATTGAGACCAGGGCTTTTAAAATATTGCAAGGACAATCCATATACTTTTAGCATGATGAAGTCACAAGCTATTCTAAAAGAAAATTATCATAGCCTTGTATTGTGCCATGCTATGTACACATATGAAAATGAATATCCATGAATCCTGTTTCATATTATGCAAAATTGTGGAAGTATGTGGATATTTTATACTTAGTACTTACTAAAGCTAGCTGCAATACTACCCCACGGGCCTGCTATTAATAAGTCTCGAGTCTTCTAATATCCAATAAGGAATGCACCACAGAATGTATTTCCACACCCTGTTGGATCAACAACATCTTCCATCATAATTTCTCCTTGCATTGAAGACTTTAGCATGGTACAAATTGTGTGAAAAGCTGGAATTTCCCATGTCTCTCGAGTGTCAGACCTGAAATAATAAGATGTAAGATAAAGTGAAACGATGAAATGTTTGGAATGACGATAACTTTTGGTTTTTATTATGGAATAAGACTAAATCCAAAAAGCATAGGACAATATGAATGTTTAATTGAGTACTAATATCTTGCCTGTGAAAAATGCTTCCTGAAGGGCCTCTTCTAAGAGTCATTACCTACAATTTGTATTTTATTAGCATTACCATTTCAATTCCAAAGAGTTTTCAGCAACTCAAAACAACTAATAGATGGCAACACAATTTTAATATATACTAGAACCAAAACCTCAGCTCCAAGTTCTGCAATACGCTCGATCATCTCCAATGGTGATCCAGGTCCAACAAGTGAAGCAACTTCCTTTTCGTTTGTGGAAAATATGTTCCCAGTAGAACCTAATGCCCTGTAAGATGAAAATCCATATTACTAAATTACAACATTGCTAAGATAATTTAACTCAATCAAGTTAATATTTCTAGTGATTCAATTTGCAGAGAGGTTGACTGCAGCCTCCTCTTCCTATAAAATTCCCTGCAAGAATAAGGATGTTGCATAAATGAATTGAGTTCACAAGGTTAAAAAACATTTCAAGGGAAATTTCCCATTCAAAACAGAAGCACAAAAATGAAAAACTCCAGGAGGAAATCTAGAAATGCAACCTGTTGAAAAACCAGAAGTAGCAGATTGCAACTCCTGATATGTAAAATGCTTGCAGGTTTTACCTTGACAAAGGCACTCTAATCTCCTTTCCAAACAATATACAAAAACCAAATGAAATCAGTATACAACAACCTTACAACAACCTTAGCTAATGGTTCTCTTGTCTTTGACTCTTCACTCCATGGTTCCTCTGAGGAGTGTAGCTTTATAGGTTGTTATTGCTTTTAATTATGCCCAGCGCAAGGCTCTCCTTTATGTGCTTTTGTGAACTCTTCTATTGATCCATCCTCAAATTCTTCATCTAATGTGTCTGTAGTTGCTGGACAGCAACATATAGAGCACCTGCTGGTAGGTTATAAGGGTAGACTTTGGGTTAGTTTTAGACACCAAAAGGGTGCACTTCATGGGATAGCCTTATCCTTTTTCTAAGTGAAATGGATGAAGCAGCGAATGAATATCAAATCAGAGGTGTTCATGGTAAATAAAGCTTGCATGACTGGAGAAGGAGATAAGACACATTTATCCACGTAGATTGTTTCATAAGTTGCCTTGTTATCCCTACTTGGACTCTGTTTTGTGGGAAAAAAATTCAACACTGGAAGATACCCGAAAGAACCCTAGATCTGTTGTAATATACTCTAGATCTAAAATTCATTGAAAATATTTGTAGATATATGAAATATTTGTTGTAAATTCTATAGATGTTTGTAGATCCTAAACGAAATGAGTTTTCAATTTTGGATTTAAAAGGGCTCTTCAATGTAAAATTTCCCAGATAACCATATAAATTTGGAGTTTTCTTTGAGCCATACAAGTGTGCATATAGTTTCTTTCAACCATTATGGATCTAGTTATGAATATTTGTTCTTTGCTGGTAGTGATCGAGCCATCTAATCGACTAGTTTCTTATTCTATTTTAAAATTGCCCAAATCTTTGTAGATCTGGAAATTCTCGAGTTATAAAATTGCAATTTTTTTTGGATCTGCACTTGTAATACGAATTATAAAGTTGTAGATTTTTTTGGATCTTCATTTGTAGTACATTTCACAGTGTGAAACTGTTGACCTATCCCATCTTCAATTGGATGAACTCATATCAATGTGTTTCTTATTTTACTCAGTACCTCAGCCTCAAATTTCTTGATACTCCAAACTTGTGCACTTGCATGAGTTTTTCGAACTAAAATCCATAGCTTAAACTTCATGAAACTAGTGGAGTCAAATTCATGCAAGAGCAAACACATCTTACACATCCTCTTTGAAACTCATCCGAAAGAACACTGGAAGACATCTAGAGAGAAACCTATAGCCTAACACAATCCAATGGAATTGACCAAAAAAACCCAAATAGGGTCAACCCTACTATAGGAGGAAGGGCCTGCAGTAAGAACTTACCAGCTGAGGGTGAATGCTGTTCTGCAAGATCTGAGGGCGAATGCTATTCTGCAAGAGCTGAGGGCGAATGCTGAGGGTGAATGTTGTTCTGCAAGAGCTGAGGGTGAATGCGCATGTAGTTTTTAATAAAATCATTTTTATTTACATTTGATTTTTGCATTTCAAATGAGTGTGCATTTGATTTTACATTTGATTTTTGTATTTCAAATCATTTTTATTTGGAGGAAGCCGTCGCAATAGCGACGCTTTGGGGCATAGTGTCGCAATTGCAACGTTTGGAGGAACCCATCTCATTACCGACACTATGCCCCAAAGCGTCGCTATTGCGAAGTGTCGCAATTGCGACACTTAGACTAAGTGTCGCAATTGCAACGTTTGGAGGAAGCCGTTGCAATAGTGATGCTTTGGGGCATAGTGTCGGTATTGCGACAGATTCCTCCAAACGTCGCAATTGCGACACTTTGTCTAAGTGTCGGTATTGCGACACTTGTCTCTAGACGTCGGTATAGCGACGGTTTCGGGTGAGATTTGAAAAAGTTGAAAAAATTTGGGGAAATTTTTGACATTTGGTCAAAAGTGTCGGAACCAAGTGTCGGAATTTCCGCCAAATGTACTAGTGACTTTTGGCATGATGCTGGCCTTGAACATCGAATATCATATATGGTACTACGCTAACATTAATAGCTTGAAGCTATCCTAATGCAAATGATCTATAATGTTCATGATGTGTTTTTTTCCGGTTTACATGTGCCTTCCCTATAATAGATCCATCTGATTTATCATGCTACATGTTGGTTTGTTTTGCATCAATTATTCAGGAAAATTCTTCTTATGAAATGCTTTATTTTAGCACCCTTTTCCATTGGATATGGTAGAAACACCAATTTCTTTAATCAATCTTCCAATAACCATTGTAAATGGTATTCTTGACAACTTCCTAGCGATAAATAGGGAGTTCCAAAGTGAGTGATTCAACAAAGTCAATGTTTTTGAGCCATCATGCTCTACATTATCCTCTACCTTTTGTTTATGCATGAACCTTGATTGAGATTTGAAATTTTAATAGGGCTTGTCAAGATGCATGCACTTTTTTTTGTAGTTTGATTTTGTCAAGATTATAATTAAAGAGGTTTTATTTCCTAAGGTTTTCAAGATATTATTTCAAGTGAATGATATATATATATATATATATTAATCTAGGCTATGTGGATTGCTACTAGTATATTTATTGGTATAGTTTTATTTTTTCTCATCCTTTAACAAGGTAAATGTGAATAATTTTCATCTAGGAACTAGTATATAAAAGTCCTTCAATTCTCACAACATGTAAATTTACAAGCATTTGTGACATTGGCCATGACTTGAAAGGGAAAGGCAATCAAGTGGTTTATATCATTGGAGATGAGTCATGACAAGAGCATACATTTAAGGCTGTTAATGATATTAGATATATACATACAAATGTGATAATTAGTTTGAATGACATCAAACAAATTTCTTTGCCAACAAAAAATTTTGATGGGCCTAGACCACTACTTTGTTTCCCTCATAGTAGTAAAATGAGTAAGATGGAATCAAGTAAACCTTTGCATGAATATGAGAGATTGCCCAGTTAAATCACAAACTCAAAATATTGTTATGATATATTAATGATATTAAATAAATAAATACATCACAATGTTTAATGTTCTCTAGAAATTACGACTTTTGTAAATACTTATCACAAATTTTAATATGTTTTATATGGGAATCATCCATAATCATAAAAAGTGAATGAACTATGGAGAGTTGTAATTGAAATGAAATGACATGGTTATATATTATTCATTTGGTTCATGTACATACCATGCACTCTTTTTCCTTGAGCATGGTAGTTTCATTAATCAATTAACAAAAACATTTCATTATTATTTTATGTTATATGCTGCTTTATATGGTTTAATATAGAGTAATACCGAACAACTTTTTCTTCCAAAGAAAAAGTGAATAAGTATATGAGATATAATCAATAGTTATTGTTAATTATTCCACACTCTACGTGGAGGTGGGGCTCCATTAAATAAGTTTAACTGACAATGAAAACATGAATGATCCACTAAATATCAAAATTTATAGTTATTAGTTTCCTTTATATTAATGATTCCTCTCATTTTAACATTAATTGCAACAATAATTTTCTTTATTTTATTAATTTCAACTTCTAAAATCAAAACCTCAAATTAAATCCTTTCCTTTCTCAAAAAAGAAAGACAGAAAAAAAGAGTAATAAATCAAAATACCTGTCGGGGATAGTGACAAATATGATCAACTTTAGAGCTTCAATCCCATCTTCCCATAAAACAATGGAATTTTAGGAAGTCCTTTTCTAAGAGCTTGTACTTGAAGTAGTGATATTATATTTGAATGTTTTAATATGTTACTTGTTAACTTCCCCCCTGGGTTTTCCATTCTTTAGTAATCATGTGAATCGACATTTTTTTAGTAATTTTAGTCACTTTTTATAGAAATCAAATCTGATGCTTGAATATAAAGTTATGAATATTTTCCTTAGGACACCTGTTTGAGACTGAATTTTGGATCATATAGAAACTCTAACTTACTTGGACCATATCACCAAAATATAGCAAACCAAGGGTTGGAATTTTAACGAGATGTTCATCAAGATTTCACCTCCACGTGATAGCAATTTCATAGTATGAAGCTTCACAAAAAAAAGTTATAGAAAAAAATTTCCATAATGACTCATTTGAGCAACAAACCCTAGAATCAAGAGCTTTGATATCAAATGTTACGTATCCAGATAAAAATAAAACAAGAACATAAGAAAATATGGATAAAATACTAGATAATAAAATACTTCAATGAGGAAATATCCCTTTACATCACATACATAAACAATTCTTGGATGATTCAAATGAAAATACCTCCTTGGTATATATAGGAGTCTAAAGGGTCAAAATATAATTAGGGCCTACATAACAAAAATAATGTGAGGAAAGAACAATAACAATAGTGGGTTTCTATGGGGAAAGAATAACAATATGGGGGCTACACTAGTATTGTAAGGAACTAATAAAATTCAGCTTGGTTTGGGGATAAACCTTCTTAAATAGACACATCTTCTTATAAGATATACCTTCCAATGGCTAGACTATTTTTGAAGGTACCTACTTTGATACCAATTGTTGAGAACACACTTCTACTAGTTGCGGGGGGGGGGGGGGGTGGTTTAATTAAAGTTACAATTTTTTTACTTAAACATTCATGAACCATAAGAAAAAAAATCACATATGAGATTTATTAGTTGTAGATCATGGAACATAAGATTTACGTGGAAATCCTTTAAGGAAAAAACCACAAAACTTATTTTTATAATTATTTGTAGGCACCAACCTACAGTTACAGATATTTGTAGTCACCAACTTATTGGATACACCAATCCCCACTGATATGAACCCTGGTAGGAACCATCCTACTCTTATAGAGATTTGTAGAAACTAATCTATTATAAACATCGATCCCCATCAAAGACAAGTGATGTTGGAACGCTAAACTTGGTTATAATATTCTTCTTTAGGAAGTGGATGACTTCCTGGTGATTTACTTGTCTTAAGGGAATTTCTTCGGTCCAACGAGTAAAATAATCTGTCGTTACCAAAATATATCGGTGTTGCTTTGAAAAATAAGGAAATATTTCTCCAATAACATCTAGGCACCACTGTTGGAATGGTTCCTCGACTGTTACTAGTATCAATGGGGTGGCTAACTTCTAATCTTGACCGATGCATTTCTGACAAGTTGGGCACTTGGGGACATAAGCATGAGCATGTTTAAATAAAGTGGGCCAATAATAACCAACTCTCATAACTTTATGTGCGGTTGTGTCACACACATACTGACCACTTGCTGGTTTGTTATGTAAGTCTTTTAGTATCTTCTCTGTATCTTGAAGCTCAAGTCATCTTAGCAAGACACTGTTGTGGTGATTTCTAAAAAGAAATCCATGAACAAATTGGTAGGATAGAGCTTTAAGGGAATTTATTTATTTTGTTTATTCAATAAATGTGAGGGAAAGGTGTCGTGCTCTATAAATTTATGTATATTGGAATATCATGGTGCCATATATGTGGGCTGAGCAACATGTTCACCATCATACTTCTCTATTTCCTGCTCCCACCCTGAAATATCTTGATCATGAGTTATTGGGTAATTTAATTGATGCTAAATTACTTCATTAGTTGTCAACCAAGGTTCATGTACTTATGAAGTGCATGTACACCATATATGCTAGGAATTATATTTTTGGATGAAACTGATCTAAATATGTATGAATCTTAGATTTGATCAAAGTATTACTAACACATGTTATTTCCATTAAAGTTACTTCAAACCAAATTAAAATCCAAATGTTGAACTGAATTGAAATTTAAGTTATGAATTGAAACCACAACTTATTCTAATTTCATAATGGAAATTATATTTATAATTTGCATAAAATAAATATTAATGCTATTTGCAGGAAGGAAATATTAATAATACTTCTAGAAAGGAAATACTAATGCTATTTTCATAAAGGAAATCTTAATAATACTTGCAGAAAAGAAATAATAATTCTATTTGCAGAAAGGAAATGACTCACGGAAAGGAAATAAATCAAACTAAATTTCTTCAAAAAAATATTGCAACTTCAAATGGTTACTAATGGTTAACTATGGCGTCAAATATGCCAGAGTTGACTTATAATTTGACTTCTAGATCTCTCGATCTCTGTGTTTTTCCAGCTCATGAAGACATGTGGATATTCATATGTGGAACATTTTCCATTTTCCAGTAGCTTTCATTCATCCTTTCGTTCATTGGAACCTGTCTAAAACATGGATGATTAATACCTTTTGGATGCTTGAGTATATCTATGATGACCTTGTTTAGACTGAAATTGCAACCAAATGGTCATATACGGGGTAAAGGAGAGGAAAAAGGGTTGTAAAAAAGAGAACAATTTTGGTCTTCAAAAGGAGCATATCTCGCTTCGGCTGTAAATTTACATAGGCCATGACCCTTAATGGTATGAAATATTTTAAACTCTAGGTCATATTCTTGTAGGAAGGTCATCCAATGTTCCCTCTTCTTGTTGGGTGTGGACCATGATTATCCTGTTTATTTTGTATCACAGCGTTGGACCCTTGTACCTTAATGGGGTGACAACGCCGCCCAAAATTAAATGTTACATGGGGGGTCCAAGGGGGCGGCTGCAAATTTATGGAGCCCCCCTTTGGAGGGGGGTTTCGGGGGCAGCGCCCTCGAAGCTAAAAACAGATGTAAAATTTCCTTGTAAAAGTATAGTAATTTCTAGTCAATCTGGGCCGTTCATTAAGTAGATGATCTGACGGTAGAAATTATGTTTAGTTTAGGGTTTTTTGCCCTAGAAGGCAACCCCTCGTTTGTATGAGGGTATTGTATTGCGATTGTGTATTGTATGTGTATTCTTGGAGCAAGAAACAGATAGGGAGACTGTGAGAGAGAACATAGGATATTACAGCGGATCTGATGTAGGTTGTGTCTCTTCATTTTGCTGGATAATAGAAAGGAAGGACTGGGTGTTCGGGGTGGACGTAGCCCAAACTGGGTGAACCACGTATATCTGTGTCTCTCTGGTTTTATGTGTTTTGTGTGCTTGAGTTTTCTGCATATTTTATGTGTTTCATTGCTCTGTAATATTTAATTTTCTAACAACTGGTATCAGATCCGAAGGTCAATTTGGCTGATAAACTCACAGGAAAGAAGGGTTCCTGGTTCGATTGGGAGCAATGGCGAAAGATGGTAAATTTAGGGTCAAGAAATTTAATGGCCAAAACTTCCCACTGTGGAAGATGCAAATGGAAGATTATCTATATCATAAAGATCTGTACCTACCATTGAGCTAAAAAACAAAGAAGCCGACGACTATGACAGACGTAGAATGGGATATTCTTGATAGAAAGGCACTCGGAATAGTACGGTTGTGCCTCACAGCATCGGTAGCCTTCAATATTTCGAAGGAAACAACAATAGAGGGTTTGATTAAGGCGTTGGTGAAATTATATGAAAAACCCTCGACCTCAAACAAGGTATTTCTTATGAAACGTTTATTTAATATGAAGATGTCAGAAGGTGTATTTGTTGCAAACCATTTAAATGATTTTAATATAGTTACCAGTCAGTTAAATTCTGTAGGGGTAAAATTTGATGATGAAGTTAGAGCTCTATTATTTTTGTGCTCATTTCCAAAAAGCTGGAATGGTTTAGTTATGGCCATTAGTAACTCTGTCTCTGGATCTAGTACTTTAAAGTTTGATGATGTTGTCGGTGCTATTCTTAGCGAGGAAATGCGACAGAAAAGCTCCGGTGAGACATTGGGTAATTATTTGAGTGCAGAGTTTAGGGGAAGAAGAATGGAAAGAGGAAAGAGCTTGGGATATCGCAGTAAATCAAGGAAAGGCAGATCCAAGTCTAGATCGGGGATAGCGTGCTGGAAATGCGGAAAAAAAGGACACCTAAAGAAAGATTGTAGATCTCAGAAGGGAAAAGAAGGAGACACACAACAAGAAAACAATCATGAAGCAAATGTGACAGGTGATGTGTTACAAGATGCTTTGATTCTTTCTTTCGAAAATGTTACTGATTCTTGGGTTGTAGATTCAGGAGCCTCATTCCATGCCACACCTGATAAGAAATATTTTCATGACAATGTTCAAGGAGATTTTGGACAAGTCCGTTTGGATGATGATAAAACCTGTAAAATTGTTGGAATGGGTAAGGTTCTTGTAAAACAACAGAATGGAAACCAATGGCTATTAAAGGAGGTAAGGAATGTTCCAGATCTCAAGAAAAATCTGATTTCAACAGGTCAGTTAGGCAGTGAAGGTTGTGTGACGACTTTCACAGATAAAACTTGGAAGGTCACCAAAGGAGCGCTGGTAATAGAAAAAGGCGAAAATGTTGGTACATTGTATTTATGCAATGGTATTTCTAACTCTGTTAATGATTTAACTTCCAAAGGAGCAGATGCAACATTATGGCATCATAGGCTTGAACACATGAGTGAGAAGGGGATGAAGATTATTCACTCAAGAAATTTGTTGCGGGTCTAAAGAATGTTGATTTGGATTTCTGTGAGAATTGAATTTATTGAAAACAGAAGAGAGTTATATTTCTCAGAGTTGGGAAAGAGTTAGATTTATCAGAGTTTGAAATGGCCATGTTAATGTATGCTATGGTCTGCACAAGGCCTGATATTGCACATGCAGTGGGAGTTGTAAGCAAGTACATGAACAATCCAGGAAAAGAACATTGGATGGTAGTAAAATGGATTCTCAGATATTTGAGAGGTACCACAAATCAAGCATTATGCTTTGGTGGTTCAAATATTTCTCTATAGGGATATGTTGATGCAGATATGGAAGGTGACAGAGATAACAAGAGGAGCACTACAGGATATGTATTTACTGTAGGTGGAACAACTGTCAGTTGGGTTTCAAAAATACAAAGTGTTGTTGCACGTTCAACAACAGAAGCAGAGTATGTTGCTGCTACAGAGGCTAGTAAGGAAATGATTTGGTTACAAAGGTTTATGGATGAATTGGGTAAGAAGCATGATATGGGCACGTTATATAGTGATATCCAAAGTGCCATTCATCTTGCAAATAACTCAGTATTTCATTCCAGCACTAAACACATACAACTCAAGTACCATTTCATACGGTCAGTATTGGAAGATGGACTGTTGAAGCTGGAAAAGATACACACTAGCCAGAATCCTGCAGATATGCTAACAACAGTTGTAACCAGGGAGAAACTGAGAACGTTATCGATTTCAGTGGAGTGCCCCGAGATGACAGTGAATAAGAAAATAGCAGAGTCAAAGAAGTCATTATAAATGGCTAATGACGGTGATTTATACCGTGATCTCCAGTGAATATTGTTGGATTGGAACTAATTATCACATTTGTTTTGTGTCACAATGTTGGAACACGACACCTTAATAGAGCGAAAACACTACCAAAATTAATAGCCACTGGGGTGTCAGTAATTTTGGCTATGAACCCCCCCGGTGTAAAAGGTTTCGAAACAACGCCCCCGAAGCTAAAAACAGATGTAAAATTTCCTTGTAAAAGTATAGTAATTTCTAATCAATCTGGGCCGTTCATTAGGTGGATGATCTGACGGTAGAAGTTATGTTTAGTTTAGGGTTTTTGCCCTAGAAGGCAACCCCTCGTTTGTATGAGGGTATTGTATTGCGGTTGTGTATTGTATGTGTATTCTCGGAGCGAGAAACAGATAGGGAGACTATGAGAGAGAACAGAGGATATTATAGCGGATCTGTTGTAGGTTGTGTCTCTTCATTTTGCTGGATAATAGAGAGGAACGACTGGCTGTTCGGGGCGGATGTAGCCCAAACTAGGTGAAACACATATATCTGTGTCTCTCTGGTTTTATGTGTTTTGTGTGCTTGTGTTTTTTGCATATTTTATGTGTTTTATTGCTCTGTAATATTTAATTTTCTAACACTTCTCACCAAACTCTTATTGCACAAAGAGTTTTCTGATTGTTGGATGAGGCACAAAAATAATTGTGTGAAATTTAAGAAGGTAGGGCCTAAAATATTTGACTACCTTATACGTAGCATAAGCTTGTTTATCGATGGAAGGATAATTTAGCTCTGAACCATGTAAGCCAAAAATCATGAAAGATATAGGTCGTTCATTTCCCTCAACATCCTTTTGAGTCAATACGGCCACAATGGATGAATCCAAATCAAAGGTATAAATCAGGAAATATTTGACATAATCAAGACTTAATAATGCAGGTGTATCAACGATAGATTGTGTAATTTGAGCGAAAGAATCCATTTCCCTTTTATCCCATTTGTAAGTCACATATTTCTTGATAATATCCTATAAATGTTTAACTATCTAAGCATAGCGAGAGATGAATTTTCGTAGGAAATTAATCTTCCCTATGAAATATTTCATAGCCTTCTTATTCGTTGGGAACAAGGTCTGTGTAATAGCTTTGAGCCTCTTGGGATCAACTTTAACTCCTTTCTTTGCAATGATGTGCCCTAAGAGAGTCCCTACTGAGACACCAAATATTTTTTTTTCTTGGTATTGAGATAAATCCCATATTTGTGACATCAATCAAATATTTGTTTCAAATGATGTACATGATATGGCCTTCTTTTGGAAAATAGAGTGACATCATCCAATTAAACACCTACAATTTCGCCATTCAGGCCATAGAAAATGATGTCCATCTCTCTTTAAAAGGTACCAGCGACATTGATAAGCCTGTATGGCATTCTCTTAAAAGTGAATGTTCCCCATTTAATCTTAAAGGTAGTTTTCAAACGATCTAGTTCCACCACTAGGACTTGATTGTAGCTATAAAAACCATCTAGTAGCGAGAACATCTCAGACCTAGATACTCTTTGGATTTTCTGTTCCATGGATGGCATTAGGTAATTATATTTATCAGATTCTTGGTGAAGGTTGTGAAAATAGATGCATAACCTTATCTCACCTAACTTATTTTTGACTAGGACCAAATTTGAAACCCAAGTGGAATGTCTAACCTTGAAAATGACTAGTGCATCCAAGAACATTCTCAATTCCTTTCGATTCAAGGGTTTTAGTGGTGGATGAAATTTAATTAACTTTTGCTGAAAAGGTTTTACTCATACTTTTATGGGAATGACACGCTAGATAGTACACATAGCATATGTCTTTAAGTCGTCATATGTCCATGAAAACACATCACGATATTGTTTGAATAAGATAATTAATGTTTCTCGTTCTTGTGGAGAACAACATGTACCGAGGTTTACATACTTCATATCTTCTTGAGTTCCCAAATTGACTTGTTCAGATGATAACTTTGACCTCTGATTCTTAGTATTGATTTTTCCTCTAAACTGCTTTTGCAGATCATATAGTTTTTCCAGGTACGCCACATATTTAAACATAGTGCTACCTTTCATTGCATTAGATGCTTCCTTCAAAGCCTTGTCATGCTCATCCTCTTATATGGAATCATCCTTGAACACGTCCGCATTAGCCATAAAATGAAGTATCTGTTGGTAGTCATTGAAAACATGAAAATTAGTGACATTATCAGGCATAGATGGTTTATATATAATTTCAATAGAAAAAGCATTTCTCAATGGAGACATCCTAGCAACTGCATTTGCTAATGCATTTGTTGCAGCATTTCTAAACCTAGAAACATAAATAATATTAAAATATTTAAAATAATTTATCAATTTCCATACCTTCTACTGGTAGTTTTTAAAATTTGATGAAACATAGTGGATATTATCCCATTCTAACGAGTGACCACCTCTAAGTCACCAATTACCTTGAGTAACTCTACTTTCATATCGATGGCTCTCTTTAGTCTAAGTACAAGTACTTCATATTCATCAGTATTATTTTCACACTCGATCTCAAAAAGACATGATAATATTTTTTTCTCATTACATGGGTCTATAAATACGCAATCGACTCCAATTTCATCCTACGTCCTTGAACCATCAAAGTATAGAGTGCAAATATCATTAGCTACTAAACTGCTTCGTATACTACTATTAGTATTACTATGCACATCTATATTATAGATTTCATTAGCACCAATTGGAGTACAAGGAAGGAGATCCAACCGTGTATCAGGTGGGAGAGGTGATGGTTGTGCTTGATAACACTCGTGATCAATTTCCAAGAAACAATTTCCAAAGATCAAATCAGCAAAGGCAATAAGCTCATTATGGCCCTCAAGTGGTGTCACAATATATTTCATGTATGATTCACTCTCCACTGAAATAAAATTGTTTATGCCCTTATATGGAAGCCATAAATGTGACAAATTTGTAGCAAGGTACCCTTGTAATTTACTAGACTAGTCTCTACTCAGAAGTATGTCATAGGCTTTAGGGATGTCCACAATTAAAATTTTTATACATTGGTGTACTAAATGATCATATGATAATCATATAATAACATTATTGAGTTCACTGATAGCTTGGACAAGGGATATGTCTAGCTGAATGATTTTTTCATCAATTTTGTCCCATTTAGCATTAATTTTATTTGGAATAGATAATGGCATTACGTTCTTAGATGCATCAAAATCAACTAAAAAATTATGGATATTGTAATAAAAAATTTAGAAAATTAACAAAAATGGATGGCAAAGAGTGTTAGCATATAATTTTACAACATTAACTACATATTCAAGGGTACCAGAAGACTTACCAGACCTTTTGATACGTAGAATATTTGTCACCTGGAGAAGGTTATGAAATGGCTTGGATGAGTAGTTGAAGTTTTCCTACTATTATCGCGATCTCAAAGATGGAAATATTGGCGCAAGCTCTCTTAAAATCTTCAACAATATTATAATAAATTGTTTCACTTTTAGAAAGTAGTGCTGAAGTGTCTGGGGGAGTGGATTTTTTTTCCACTTTTAGAATAATGGACTTGTTTTTTCTCCTGGAGGAAGTGTTCTTAGAAGCAGTAGAATTTCCATACTTAATTTGTGTATTATGAGAAGGGTTAGCTGATGGTGAGATCCTTCTTAACAATTTATCCTTCAATGTCTGTCTCATCACCTCCTATTTATAAATGGGCCCTTGTCTCCTCAAGTTATATTGACAATTTTGTTTCTAAGGGGGGGCTTGCTTTGAGGTGGAGATTCAACACTCTTCTTGCCAGCATTGAGAATACAATAAAACTTGTTAAAAACATGACCAATACTTGTAGTTTCTTCAACTGCTACAAGTTCATATGTTTCTTCCATCTGCTCATACTACTCATCTGCTAGTAAGGTATCCACAATGTGTGTGACTAGAGCATTCATTTTGTGGTTCCACCGTGGGAATTTTTTCTCTAAATTTCATTCATGGTGGAAAGAGAAATAGTTATCCATTCCCATACCTTCAATATTCAACCCAAAATTATAACTCTGGGTAGATGTAGTTGGTTGATTACTATTGTTGTTGTTATTCCTTAGGAATGGAGAGTACTTGGGGGCTTTTTACTGGTAGAAGTCTTTCTTAACCTTCTCTTTAATTATAATACTTTGTTGGTGGTTGCTTTTAATGTCTTGGTCAAACGTTCAATATGTTATCACTCAGATTTTCCTTGAAGTTGTGGAAAAGGAAAGTAAATCCGAGGTAACCACAAACCAACCTTCAGATACAGAATCTAGCCAATCTGTATCCAGAGAGGGCTCTTAGGCTCCTGTATTTTACAGTTTAGCTTTATTCTTGAAAATATTAGGTTCCATATAAGTCTAAAGAGTTTGTGTAGTTAATGAACGAATCCATTCCTTTTACTGATTAGGTATTAGATACAACAGGGCTATGGAGTGGACAGCTGCAGATTAATACATTCTACACACAAGATGGCTTTGCAGGGCAAGATAGCCAAACAGAGAACAATTTTAGAAATTAAAGTGAATGGAATGGATTTTGAAGGGATGAAAGGCAATTAAGAATATTTCAACATGTTCAAAGAAAGAAAGTGAATGATTACAAATAAAGAGCAGTTAAGAATTCTTTACTATAGTAATCAAAATGTTTAAACCAGCGAAACAAGAGCAATTAAGAATTCGTTGCTTATAACCAGTTTAGAAGAAAACATTTATAATAATCGCAATTGAAATCAGAGTACACTTAAGCAAGTTCTGATTTATTCTTTTATGTCAATTATTCAGAAATGGAAAACAGTGATATTATAAACAAATATAAAACTTAAAACATAGGATAGAAGTGACTTATTGAACTGTAGTCTGACACATGAATCCTGCAAAAAGTCTTGAGCTTCAAATCATCATCCAACAAGCCAAAAAGAAGTTTCTCCAAAACAATTTTATTCCAAAAAGTCAATGTTACAGCAAAGTAGAAGAATCCACCCTCAATACTCCAATTGAGGGAGTATTTATACAAATTCTAAACTAGAATATCTTGAAAAAAATATCAAAATTAGTTCACAAATCTCTCCAACTATTTTACATAAATAGAACTTAAGTAAAGGAAACTCAAACTAATGCATCTATTTGGCACTATTTTTTATGGATAGGTGATGAAAAAGAGGAGAATTCGAATTTAATCCAACTCTTAGTTGATGATGAGGCATCCAAGTCACTAACTGCTTCCTTTCTTTGTGCAATTCTTCTCCAACAATTCTGAAAATTTGGGGTCCAATGAGACCTTTTTATTTCTCAATCCGTAATAGATATGTAAAAAGTGAAAGAGGTTATTGTATATTAATATGTTGGTGAGATAAACCTCTTTCCGTTTCCCCAAATTCCTCTCCAGTTGTGCACAAAAGGCTCTGTAAAAATATGTGTAAAACAGAGTTTTACAGAGTCTGAAAAATAGCTTGTAAAGATGTGCATGTATCTCTCATTCTGAAATCACTGTGAAAAACGTGAGATAGGTTTTTGTAGATAGGTCCCTTAGGAACAAAAAAATTCTTCAATTGTGTGAAAGTTATTTCTAATTGGCCACAATATTCTCTGAAAAATGATGACTTGACTGTAATTTTCTGCAAAAAGTGCTTTCCAACATTGTTTAATATTTCCAAAACCATAATAGCTGTTAGAAAAGTGAGAGAGGTTTTTGTAGATGGTACTCTTAATAACATAAACCTCCTTCCGTTTTGCAAAATTCATCTTGGGTTGATCACAATAGTTTCTGTAAAACTATGACTAAAACATGCAATTTCTGCAAAAATGTTCCTTCTTGTTGTGTTTTTCATCTTTTCACTTTTTTGTTCCTTTGACCGTTTTACTTTCACTTTAAACAAAAATCATTGTTGGTGAAAGTATTTTCATCTCTTTTTACCATTTTACTGCCTCTGTATTTACTTTTATTGTTTACCTTTGACCGCTCTGTAACTTCATTTTAACTTTCACTCTGACTTTTACCTGATACACTTTAACCACTGATACTCTTTAACTGTTCTTTACTGTGTCCTTTTACCTTCAATGTGTAGTTTAGGTTTTTACTGTCTGTTTCAACAGTAAATCGTTTAATATCTTGTTTCCTTTGCTTGTCTTTCAACTGTATGTTTTATCTTCCATCTATGTTTGAATAGATTTGATAACACTCTTAGAGTAAACAAGTCTTATGACTAGTATTAAGACTGTTTATCCAAGGATGTGGTCTTCTGATCACCTGTAAAACAAAAAAATTTGTTAAGAAAGCATTGGTTTGCAGGGGAGGTCGAAAAGGTTTCATTTGATTTTGAGAGGTCTGTGGAGTGAATCTAAAATGATTTTTGGGAGGTAAACCATGCTCGAATTGGTTAAAAAAGGCTTCAGCAGTTGGTTTTTGAATTTCTTTGCACGGGGGTGTAATTGTTTACTGCGCATGAAATAATGAAAAAAGGGCTTCTTTTGTTTTATTCGCAAAGTCAATGGGTGGAGGATTTTTTATCAATTTAACGGATGATGTCAGCACGTACGGGGATTGGTCATAGAGGACAGGCAGTAAGCGGTTTTTTCCGCACCGCTTTTGAGGGAAGGTGGTATTGAGAGGATGGGCAGGGATTCCACAGAAAGAATGACATGTGGCCTTGGTACTGTTTGAAAACCGCTGTGATTTCGCGCGTTAATACTCGGACCGGGGATGGCCAGCGGAATTGACGAGAGCCGTCGATCTTGGAGCAGATGATCTGACGGTTGACGGAACAGGGAGATGGCATGGAGTTAATGGTGCGGGTCCGACGCGTTTAACGGTTAATTAATCATTTCGGGAGTGATTTGATTGGCTAGGGAGGTTATTAATTAACCTGGAGGGTTAATTAATCCCTTGGTTTAAAAATGTGGGAAAATGATCGGGCGCGTAGAAAATATACATGGAGAATGGATTTGTTTCGAAGTTTATTTTGAATTAAACTTCGAAATTATTTTGTTTTAAACACATATTCCATATGTTCAAAGTTTTTTCATATTCTTATTATACGATAATTAAATTAAATTAATTCAATTACTATAGGGGGCGAGATTTATTTATAATGATATTTTTTAGCCAAAGGGCATATAATGTGGGTTCTTTATTTGAATATATGGGGGTTAAATACTTTGGCTAAAAACTATAATATATGGGTTTTTGGGATATTATAAAAAAGGAGTTAAATATAATAGGACAAGGTCATTTTTATGGGAGTTAATACATAACTTAGAGTTAATATGACCAAGGGAAAATGTAAACTCAAAATTTATTAATATAACCAAGCAAGTGAAGATTTACAAGCAAATTGCATTATAATCATTTCATCACCTGGACTTAGAATAAAAAGTGATTTTGAGGGCTTTTTATGAAATATTGAAGGATTTTCCTAAGTAAATGGGATTTTACTTAGGAAAAGATTTTTGAGAAGTGAATGAAGGTGATAATGGATGATTTCAAGTACTTAGGTCTTTTTCAATTATTGGGCCGAGGGTCCGGTCCCTCCAAAAGTCAAGGAAATGCCTTGAGCCCCTTTAATCTTCAAATACCTCAATACTTTGGGGGAATTAGTGAATTTTTAGGGAAAAAGTGAGATGGGAAGTTAATGATTTTGACTTTGATTTCTGTGAAATGCTTTCAGTATATTGTCTGCGTTAGCACTTGTGATGAAAGTAAAAAATTAAACACTTTAGAGCCATCATTCATCACATATAATTCTGCAGCACCATCTATCTACCCTATCTACTTACTCTACCATTTTCTCTTCTTTATTAGGGTTCACTTAGACTGGCAAACCCTTATCACACTTTTTCTTTTTACATATGGACATTTATCTAAATCTAACCTTATTACATCCAAGGGCTCAGATTAAACTGTTGAGCTCCTTTTATTCACTCTACTTATCTACTTATCTGCCAAGATTAAACTGTTTGGCCAGATATTTATTCTCTATTCTACAACATGAAATTGAAAAAATGAATGAGTCAAGTTTAAACACTTTGAATCTTCATAAATTGTGGCAAAAGTTTAACAAGCTGCACACAATTGCTTTATTACAGAAAATGAAATAGTAGTGGCATTTAGATTTGCACACTTTCCTTGGTCTTTCTTTTTGTTTGGGGTTCATTTCTTTCACTTTTTTGACCATTTTATTCTTTTTACCCTTTGATTTTTCTTTTAGGGTATACCCTCTTTACATTTTTTAAATTTTTTGATTTTTTGAAAATATGGAACACCTTTGCAACAAGAAAAAGGTTTGACATATTGCATAGTTCAACAAGTCAATCATGAAAAATGACACCTATTGGTATAGGAGTCTAACACAATATCTACAGAATCATTTTATTTAGCATTAATCGAAGAAGGTTGAGACTTCCTGCCAGTCTCCTTGGAGTCTTTATATTCATCATCATTTGTAATAAATCCTGTAGCATGCAAGTCTTTCTCCATAGTGATTTATTTTTCAAAGTTTAGAGCCAATGTATCCTTTATAACTCGTTTAATGAAAGAAGAAATGTTTGTGGGAAAGGAAAATGTATAATAATATATAGTGATTGAATCGTGAGGTTGTGTGCCCAAGGGAAACTTGTTCAATATGTGGTTTATTTTTTGATTGAAATATTTTACATTCTCCTTTTCCCCCATATTTCTATTTCCAAGATCTTTTAATAACATGGAGGGAGTATTATCATCGAAGAATTTATCCAAATTTTTTTTCTTAAACTCCCTCAAACTGTGGACTGAGTTAACAGGAAGAATATGGTACCATGTTGCTGCTCCACCTTCTAATGTAAAAGGAAGCATCATACAAGAAACATCATCGTACCGTACCTCTAACATTCATAGATACATGCAGAAATTGTCGATATGATCTTCTACCTTAGTCTTCTTATTTGGATCGAACTTTGATAACAGTTTCTCAGTATGTCTGGGAATTCTATGAAGGTTATCCAGGAGAGAAATTGACCCTTGGCCCATTTAATATATGTCGTAATCAGCCATGTATTCATCTCTAGTTTCCTCCTCCTTTTCAAAATATGATGAGACTTCTCCTTCACTATCTAAAAAGTCATTAAATTCTAATTTAACCGCCTATTGCTCTTCGTCAAAAAGAAAAATTTCTTCCTCGTACTCTTCATGAATGGGTGCAAGTGGCTCTTACTCAATTGTGTCTTTTGCGGACTCTGCTAAATCTTCAAGGGTGTAAAAAACCAAATCTTCCTTTTATGCAACTAATACATCAATACAAATTGTTTGTTTCTTTCTTCTTAGGATAATGCGAGAGGTTATATATGAGAAACGGGGAGTAAACCGATAGCTTTTGCTAACTGATGGGTTATAGGTCGCAATGGCCATAGTTTTTAGTAGGTAACCTTGTAGGCCAACTTCAGAACATGCTAAGAAGACACTCCTACTTCAGGAATCTGAGTTGGAATGGTGCTTGAAATATTACTACCTTGACCAAAAGATGAATGATTAGGTTGTGTACAGTTATCAACAATTAAAAACTAGCTTCCCTCCTTCTAGCACCAAAATGTTGATGGTACTGGATATCACCAACATACATGGGATCTCCTCGATATGAGGTCTCAATTATACCTCACATCATCTAGTGTAGGATTCCCTTCTAGAATACAACCTGACTGTCATTTACATAAATATATGTCTTGGCTTGAGCAGTTATCATGAGAGAGAACTGCACATGTGCTTTTGGATGAGTAAGAGAGTGTGCCTTGTGAATATTCGATTGCGGATGTATCAAGGTTCTTTTACTGCAGAGGGGGACAATGTGAGCCTCTAAAAGAAAATTAATAGTACTAATATAATGGACACACACAAATATAAAAATAATTGTTGAACATCAAGAGAAATAGTTCACATATATTCCACGATCATTAAATCATTACAACACATTTCTAATACGTTAAACACCAAAGTCACCAAAATAGTTCAATGACTCCATTATATGTGAAAGTGAACATGAATCATACACATTCAAAGAGTAGTCTTAAAACATCCATAATCCATGTATGAAAATGTGTTGGCAAAAATGATTTGAGTATTAAGCAAAAGTTCCAAGATAAATAAGTACAATGAACATTGCTAGCTCCAGTAGCGGAGCATTAGAGCCACTAATTTCTCCCAAAAAGTACTAAATCTATCTCTCTAATGCCTTGTGGGAGAATCCAATTTTAAAAGTACTTTGTATGAGAAATGAGGATCCTTTTATAACTTGAGGCATGACCTTTCATATCCTCATGAATATTGGCTTTCCAAATTCTAATGACCTTTGCACTTCCAAATGACTTTTGGAATTAAATATGACTCTTGGTATTACATGTCTTTTGGACTTATATGCTCTTTTTTCCATACATGACTCTTGTACTTCCACTTATTTGTATTTAAAATGATTACATAATTACATCATAACTTCCACATCATCAAGTGATGAGGCATGACAAGTCACTATCATTGATGACTGAGACTTATAGTGACCAATGACATGGACTTTCTTGGATTGGTGACATGGCTGCCACTTGTATCTTCATTCCACATGCAACTTATGATCATTGTTGTCTTCACCCCCCAAAGGGTCTTTGGTCTTATGGAGTCTTCAAGGTGCTTCGATCATCAAGAATTCAATGTGTTATTTGTTTTGAATGATTCCTTTGGCTGCCTTATTTTCCTGATCTTCTTCATGCAAGCTTGACATGCTGTTCTTGGAATACCTATAATTGCAATCACTTATGACAAGAAACCATCAGCCTGAAAATCTCCTAGTCTAACATATTTCATGAAAATTTTTGGTTCATGCCTTAACAGTGTACTTGGGAAGATAAAGGAAGGATTTTGGGCACAAGGGCACACATTGACAGGCTAAAGGGATGAAGAGAAGAATATTAGAGGCTTCAGGATGCACTCATGCACTTAAGAGAGATAGGTGCTCAAGAGAGGGAGCAGGGTGCATGTCATAAGGACAAAGTAGGAGGCTTTGGGCTTCACAAGTGTGTTGTGCGCTCAATGGAGACAAGGAGGGAACATGGTGAAAAGTTGAAGGATGAAGGGAGAGGCTTTGGGGCTATGGGCTGCACTCATGCGCTCAAGAAGGCAAAGGAGGGCACATGGCACATTTTTGAAGGAACAAGGGTGAAGCTTCATGGATGGAGAGTGTGCTCATACATTCAAAAGGCCAAGAAGGGCACGTAGAGCATTTTTGAAGTTTGAAGAAGATAAGCTTAGAGTCTTCAGGATGTGCTCATACAATCAAGAAGGGTGTGGTCCTTTGAGTCGAAAGAGTGTGCTCAAAGGAAGAATTGGTTTTCTCAAAGGTCGCAGTTCAGAACAAGGAAGAGGAAAGATGATTAAGGAGTGCACTATGCACTCTTGGATGACACAGGGAAAACTTTTAAACAACGAAGGATTCCCAATCAAGGCTTTAGAGGGTGAACATGCTCCTTGCCTTAATGGGTTCACTTTGCGACCACAATTTGTCTAAGTCTAGAGGATTGAACATAGAGAAAACACAATGAGTTTATACATAAATTCATGTGCAATACATACTAACTCATAAATAAAAGTTATAAATGCTTGAATAATGATAAATATATATCAAAATGCCATTTTACATACATTATCCAAGTACAATAAACAAAGTGTGTGCGACTGTGACAAAAAAGTGTTGTTTTGCAGCAAAAAAGGTGTTACGACCATGAAATACACTAAATATGTTCTAACCAATGCTAAGACACATAATTATTATTAATATCACTTGAAACATACAATATGACTCGTAATGACACTTTACAAGCAAGGAAACACTAGATGCAATGGTGAAGTAGGCTTCAAATTTGAATGTAGTGAAACTTTTGGAGGGTGTTGTAGCAACAACAACACTTGGCCACACGTTGGGTGGGCTTCAACTTCTTTTTCTAGGAATGGATTTTCAGTTAAAGGGTCAATCCTTTAGAAAGTATATATTCACCAATTGGGTTGCCTTGACTTCCCCATTTCAACCTGGTTATATACATAGTACCTATCTGTATTTAAATTAGTTGAATACACAAAAGATATGCCATATCATAATTGTTTCTATCCAGGAAAGGGTAATATGTGCAACGATTTTATGATATTTAGAGTATGAATTTTCATCTCTTGTGTTGCTTCATTGCCTTCAAGCCTGGACGATACCCCAACAGAGTCACTTCAGGATCACAAACATTGCTTCATTACCAGCAGGCCATGACAGAACCTTGACAAAGTCACTTGCTTTAGCTTCCTGCATAGGAAGCCTTTATCTTCTTTCACTCATTATTTATTTATTTAATAGGACTGTGCTTCAACACTTATTATTTTCAACGGGTAGAAAAGGGATCTCGACTTATTGATAGAAGAGGAGGTCTCCCCTTCATGGAAGTATTTATTTAACCTCTGATATTGATTTTTTCGGTTTAAATTTTCCCCTTATCCCTTATGTACATGATTGGATAAGAATGTAACACACAAGTAGATATACACAAATTTGAGTATTTTGGATACTAGCATAGGTGAGAATATAATAGGTTACCTCAAGGTTTTCCTTTTGGATGCATCATATTTTCCATATAGACTTAGCTTAACTTATGAAATCTTCCCAAACAAAGAAGAAGAATAAACAGAAATCCAAGCATTGTGTTTGTCACATTTTCTCTTTTATTCCACCACAAAGTCCTTTAGAGCCATGAAATTTTCACATAAGGTGTTATTTATGTACAATTACCAAGACAAAAATTAAGAGAGGACATGAATAACATGACACACATATGACCGATACTAATGAAAAGAAAATAAAAGAAAAAGGACAAACTCTACAGGAAGCGCAACTTAGATATGCTATTGGAAATAATGTTTCAAATCTCAACCATTTACGGGAAGGGGGTCAATCCTCCCATCCAAGGATTTCAACTTGAAGGTATTATGTCCTAGCTTCTCTTCAATGGTAAAAGTTCTAATCCACAGAGGTTGGAACTTCATGTGTTTTCCTTTATATTCATGGGCTTTGTCCCACTTCAATACCAGGTCACCCACATCGAAACTCTTAGCCCCTGCATACTTTTGTCGAACCAACGCTTAACATGGTTTTGATGGATGGAAAATATCTCTTTGGATTTTAGCCTTTCTTAGTTTTTAGGAGCCCTAGTTGAGTTTATTTTGTGTTGTAATTAATTAATTCATTTTATCATAGTTAAGGTCACTTTAACTAGTTCCAATTGTTGGAGGAACTAGTGAGAGGTTTAGTAGTGATTGTGCACTCTATGATCAATCAGTTAATTGATAAATTAGACATAAATAGCTCATGCATGTGTGAACTGAGAGTTACCTAGTTAATATTGGAGTTCAAGGGAAGTGTACTATCTTTTGTATAATTATCCGAATTGTACAGATGGTGCATTAAGTCAGAGGAAGAGCTTAAAGTAACCGCACAATCCAATGGAGGAAAATTCCTATTAAATAGGGGCATAATTCCTCATTGACCAGTGCAAGGAAATACAGATTTGGCCAGGCAAAAAATTGGCTAAGTATTACCTAGGATTGTCTAGGATGCAGTGAGACAAATAGAGATAATGTATAGGTTTCTCAGGTTGGAGAAAAGCATTGCAATATTCTCATATTTTCTGACTAATGCAATTTACAGATAGTGAGGTTTTTAGTTATGGGTTTCCCCACGAAATAATTGTGTATTGTGTTGATTCAAGCATTTCTCTTTTGTGCTTAGTGATTTAACGATCATTTAAATTAGTTTTAGCAATCGATAGAGTAGATTCAAGTGTATTGTTTTATAAAATTACAATTAGAAATTTGAATCTACAAGGTATCAGAGCTGAAATCACAATAGAAGAGAAGAATTAGAATTTGTCCTTACAGATTGATGGAGCTCTAGTTCAAGAAGGATCTAGAAGACCCTATGTGCAAACTTCTTAATGGAGCTAGAAGGCTTCTAGAGGGCAGACCAATCAGGTAATGTTTAGTGACACAAAATGGAGCTATGATAATTGATAATAGCATATTGAGGGGCAGAGAGATTTCCCACAGGGAGATTGAGACTCAGAGGGAGTCTAGTTTCAGAGGGAGCAACCCTATGGAAGCTACTACTTTAGGATATGGGGATATCAGACTCATAATTGTAGTAGTTGTAGTAGAAATAGGGAAGCATCAACATAGTAGCAACAACAGTATGAGTAGATCATATTTCGCCATGCATGCATCCATACCTCCAGGAGTGAGGTGGGAAGATGTGAAGCAATAGTCTCAAGAGTTGCAGAAATTTGGGTAGGGTCCATTGAGATGTTTTTTTGTCTCATGGATAATTACCTTGCTACATGGGCCCACAATATACAGTAGAAGGATGGATAAGCGACATTTGATGTAGTTGGATGCCAGAGTGACATATACAAATACTAGAAGCAGTGAGATGTCTGGGAGCGCAGTGCATAGTTGGAAGCAGTGAAAATGGAATAGTTCAAAGTCAACAATAGCACAGAGTTTTCAGTAGATAGCGTAGTAACTAGTAGCATTCAGAGACTCGGGTGACAGATGCATTATATTGATCATAGTTTATTCAAATTTTTTTGGGTGTTTTTCAGTTGCATATGTTGCAGTCACAACAACAGATAGAAGTGTTGCATGCATAAAATCCAAAGTTTCTAGATAGGGATAAAGTTGAATTCCTTTATTTTTGATAGGGTTTGTTGAAAATGGCCACAAGAAATGTTGAAAATGGAAGCAAGAAATATTTTAATTTACTTTCCCTTGACTTAAATTAGAATAAATCGTAATTCCACATCACATGACAACTTATATGAGTTAACTAAGTTAGTTTGTCTTAGTTGGTTAAGTTAATTCAATTTGAGGGTATAAATTGAGTCATGTAGAGTGGTTCCTACTTTTTAGGATCCCTGGTTGAGTTTATTTTGAGTTGTAATTAATTAATTCAATTTATTTGAGTTAAAGTCAGTTTAACTAGTTCCATCTATTTGTGGAACTACTGAGAGGTATAGTAGTGAGTTGTGCACTTTATGATCAATTAGTTAACTGATAAATTAGCCATAAATAACTCATGCATGTGTGAACTGAGATTTACCCAGTTGAGATTAGAGTTAAAGGAAAGTCACCTACCAGTTGTATAATTGTCTGAATTGTACAGATGGTGCATGTAGTCAGAGGAAGAGCCTAAAGGAACTACACAATTCAATGGAGGAAAATCCCTATTAAATAGGGGCCTATTTCCTCATTGAACAACACAAGGAAATAGGGATTTGGCCAGGAAGAAAATTGGCTAAGTATTGGCCTAGTCTTGTCTAGGAAGAAATGAGACAGATAGAGATAGTGCATCGGTTTCTTAGGTTGGAGAAAAGCATTGTAATATTCATATATTTTCTAACTAATGCAAGATATAGATAGCAGTGTTTTTAGCTGTGGATTTCTGAAGGAAATCACTGTGTAATGTGTTTATTGAATTCTTTCTCTTTTATGCTTAGTGGTTTCATGATCATTTAAATTGGTTTCCATAATTGGTAGAGTATATTCAGGTCTATTGTTTTAGCAAATTACAATTAGTAGTTTGAATCTACAAGGAATTTCTACATACTTCTCTTAAGGGAATTGCTTCTGTCTACCAAGTAAAATAATATGCCACTATAAATTATATAAGTGTTTCTTTGACGAATGTGGAATTATTTTTCCAATAACATCTAGGCCCACTGTGGGAATGGTTCCTCGACTTCTACTGGTAGTAGTGGGGCGACTGACATTTGATCTCTACTGACACATTTATAACAAGATAGGCACTTGTAGATGTAAGCATGAGCATATTTAAATGAAGTAGGCCAATAATAACCAACTATCATTACTTTATGCATAGTTGTGTCTCCCGAATAGAGACCACCTGTCGGTCCGTCATGTAAGTCTTTTAGTACCTTCTTTTTATATCGAGGCTCAAGGAAGCTTAGAAAAACACTATTGTGGTGCTTTCTAAAAATCACTCCATGTACAAGTTGATAGGATAGATATTTAAGGAGAATTTCCCTCTTTTTTTTATTCTATAAATGTGTGGGAACGATGTCGTGCTCTAAATTTCCATATATCGAAATACCATGGCACTATAATCTTCATATATTTTCTAACTAATGCAATATACAGATAGTAGTGTTTTTAGCTATGGATTTCCTTAGGAAAGCACTATGTAATGTGTTTATTGAATTCTTTCTCTCTTATGCTTCGTTATTTCAAAATCATTTAAATTGGTTTCCACAATTGGTAGAGTATATTATGGAGAAAAGCATTGTAATCTTCATATATTTTCTAACTAATGCAATATACAGATAACATTGTTTTTAACTGTGGATTTCCCTAGGAAATCACTATGTAATGTGTTTATTGAATTCTTTCTCTTTTATGCTTCGTTATTTCACGATCATTTAAATTGGTTTCCATAATTGCTAGAGTATATTCAGACCTATTGTTTTAGCAAATTACAATTAGTAGTTTGAATCTACAAGGAATTTATACATACTTATCTTAAGGGATTTGCTTCTCTCCACCAAGTAAAACAATATGCCACTATCAAAGTATATAAGTGTTTCTTTGACGAATGTGGAATTATTTTTCCAATAACATCTAGGCCCAACTGTGGGAATGGTTCCTTGACTTCTATTGGCAGTAGTGGGGCGACTGACATTTGATCTCTACCAACACATTTTTAACAAGCTGGGCACTTGCGAATGTAAGCATGAGCATCTTTAAATGAAGTAGGCCAATAATAACCAACTATCATTACTTTATGCACGATTGTGTCTCCCGAATAGAGACCACCTGTCAGTCTTTCATGTAAGTATTTCAGTACATTTTTTTATATTGAGGCTCAAGGAAGCTTAGAAAAACACTGTTGTGGTGCTTTCTAAAAAGCACTCCATGTACAAGGTGGTAGGATAGAGATTTAAGGAGAATTTCCCCCTTTTTTTTATTCTATAAATGTGTGGGAACAATGTCATGCTCTAAATTTCCATATATCGAAATACCATGGTGCTATAAACATGGACTACAAAACATGTTCAACATCATACATCTCTATTTCCTTCTCACACCCTAAAATATTATGCTCGTGAGCATCTCTCGATTTGGATGCAAGATTACATAGGTAATGACCCTTAATGGTATGAACTTGTTTTAACTCCTGATCATATTCTTGTAAGTAGGTCATCCAATTTTACCTCTTCTCACCCATCTCTTGCTACACACAGAGTGTTATGACTGCTGGATGAGGCATACAAATAATTGTGTGAGATTTAGGAAGGTAGTGACTGAAATATTTGATTGCCTTATGCACTGCATAGGCTTGTTTCTCAATGGTAGGATAATTTCGCTCTGACCCCTGTAAGCCAACACTCATGAAAGATATATTTCATTCATTTCCCTCAACATTATTTTGAGTCAATACAACCACAATGGATGAATCTAAAGCAAAGGTATAAAGCAATAAATATTTTCCATAATCATGTTTGAATAATGCAGGTGCATCAATGATATCCCATTTAATTTGAGCAAAAGCATCATTTTCGATTTTTCCCCATTTGTAAGTCACATGTTTCTTGCTTATCTCCAGTAAAGGTTTAACTATCTAAGCACAGTCAGAGTTGATTTTTCGCAGGAAATTAATTTTCCCTAAGAAATATTGCATATTCGTCTTATTTACCAGGAAAAGCATCAGTGTAATAGATTTTACCCTCTCGGGATCAACTTTAATTCCACTCTTTACAATTTTGTGCCCTCTAAGAGTCCCTTATGACACACCAAAGTTATTTTCTTGGGATTGATAGAAATACCATATTTGCGACACCACTAAAATATTTGTTTAAGATGACGTACATGATCTGACCTTCTTTTCGAAAACATAGTGACATCATCCAAATAAACAACTACATCTTGGCCAATTAGGCCATGAAAATCCATGCCCATTGCTCTTTGAAAGGTAGAACTTAAATTGATAATCCAAAATGGAATTCTCTTAAAAGCGAATGTTCCCCATTTGGTCCTGAAAGTAGTTTTCAAACGATATGGTTCCACCACTAGCACTTGATTGTAACTAGAAAAACCATCTAGAAGTGAGGACATCTCAGAACCATATAATATTTGGAGGATATGTTCCATGGTTGGAATTGAGTAATTATCTTTATCATATGTCTGATTGAGGTTATGAAAATCAACACATAACCTTATCTCACCGGTCTTCTTTCTGACTAGGACCAAATTTGAAACCCAAGTGGAATGTCTAACCTTGAAAATGATCTGTGCATCTAAAAACTTTCTCAATTCCTTTTGAATTAGGTGTTCCAACGTTGGATGAACTTTCCTTAACTTTTTTGAAAAGGTTTAATACCTTCTTTGATGGGAATTACGTGCTGGATAGTATGAGTATCATATGTCTTTAAGTCTTCATATGTCCATGCAAACACATCATGATACTATTTGAATAAGTGAATTAATACTTGCCATTTTTGTAGAGAACAACATGTACCGAGGTTTACATACTTCATGTATTATTGAGTTCCCAAATTGGGTTATTCAGATGATAACTTTGAGCTCTGAGTCTTAGTATTTATTGGTCCTCTAAACCGGTTTTGTAGGTCATATAATTTTCCAAGGACACCACACCTTTAGGTATAGTGTTACCTTTCATTACATTAGATGCTTCTTGTAAAGCCTTGTCATGCCCATCCTCTTCTATGGAAACATCCTTAAACACAACCACATTAGCCATGAAATGTAGTATCTATTGGTCGTCACTGTAAACATGAAAATTAGTGACATTATCAGGCACATATGGCTTATATATAATTTCAATATAAAAAATGTTTCTCAATGGTGTCATCCTAGCGACTTCATTTGCTAATGCATATGTTGCGATTTTTCTAAGCCTGGGAACATAAATAATATTAAAAGAAATAAAATAATTTATCAATCGCCATACCTCCTACTAGTATTATTTAATATTCAGTGAAACACACTGGATAGTATCCCGTACTAGATGAGTGACCACCTCTAAGTGAGAAATTACCTTGAGTAACTCTACCTTCAGTTTGATGGATTTCTTTAGTCCAAGTATGAGTGCTTCATACTTGGAAGTATTATTTGTACACTCGAACTCCAAACGACATGATAATATGGGATTCTCATTGCATGGGTCTATAAGTATGCAACTAACTTTAGATCCATCCTGCATCTTTGAACCATCAAAGTATAGAGTCCAAATATCATTAGCTACTGAAATAATTTGTGTACTACTATTAGTATTACTATGTACATCTAAATTATAGGTTTCATTATCACCAATTGGAGTACAAGGAAGAAGCTCCAACTATGTATCAGGTGAGACGGGTTATGGTTGTGCTTGATGACACCTGTGAACATTTTCAAAGATTTTTTTTCAAAAGATCAAATCAAAAAAGGAAACATGCTCATTATTTCCCTCAAGTGGTGTCATAGTATATTTCATGTATGATTCAATCTCCACTCGAATCTTATTCTATATGCCCTTATATGGAAGCCAAAAATGTGACCAATCTATAGCAAAGAACCCTTGTAATTTACTAGACTAATCTCTACTCAAGAGTACGCCATAGGCTTAAGGGATGTCCAAAATTACAATGTTTATACATTGGTTTACTCGATGATCAAAAGATGATAAGATAATAACATTCTTGAGTTCACTAATAGCTTGGACGAGGGATCTATCCAGCTGAATTATTTGTGCATTTTTTTGTCCCATTTAGTGTTAATTTTCTTTGCAATTGATAATGGAATTATGTTCACATATGTACTAGAATCGAATAAACAATTATGGAAATTGTAATTAAAAATTTAATAAGTTAACAAAAATGGAGGGAAAAGAGTGTTAACATCTAATGTTACAACATTAACTATAGATTCAAGGGTACTAGAAGACTTACTAGACACCTTTTGAGAGGTATAATCTTTGGCACTTGGCGAAGGTTGTGAAAAGTCTTGGACGAGCTATTAATGTTGGCCTCCTATATTCATGATATCAAATATGGAAATATTTGCGCGAGCTCTCTTCAAATATTCAATAATATTATAATCAATTATTTCACTTTTTCCAGGTTGTGCTTAAGTGTATGGGGGAGTGGCTTTGTTTGACACTTCCAGAGTAATGTAATTTTTTTTTCTATTGGAGGAAGTGTTCTTAGAAGTAGTAGAAATTACATACTTACTTTATGTATTCTGAGTAGGGTTAGATAGTGGTGAGATCCTTCTTAACCATTACTCCTTCATTTTTTGTCTCGTCTCCTCTTGTTCAGAAATGGGCCCTTGGCTTCTTAAGTTATATCGACCATTTTGTTTCTATGGGGGGCTCTCACTTTGAGGTGGTGCTTCAAGACTCTTATTATCAAAATTGAGAATGCAATCAAAAGCATTAAATACATTACCAATACCTGTACTTTCTTCAACCGTTGTAGGATCATTTATTTCTTCCATCTACTCAGACTGCTCATCTGCTAGTAAGGTATCCAAAATGTGTGCAGCTAGAGAATTCATGTTGTGGTTCCACTATGGGAATGTTTTCTCTGAATTCCATTCCCAGTGGAAATAAAAATATCTATCCATGCTGATACTTTCAATATTCAACACAACATTCAAACTTTGGGTAGAATTAGCCAACTGATTACTGTTTTTTTTTTAATTCCTTCACAATGGAAAATATTTCGTGAGCTTTCTACTGGTAGAAGTCTCACTTGACCTTCTCTTTAATTCTGAAACTTTGTTGGTGAGTTCTTTTAATGTCTTGTTCAAACTTTCAATATTTGCAAAATAATTTTCTTTATCCTTACTCAAAGAAGGCTGAGACTTCCTTCTAGTCTCCTTGGAGTATTTAGATTCATCATCATATTCAATAACTCTAATAACACCCAAGTTTTTCTCCACGACGATTGATTCTGCAAATTTTAGAGGCAATGTATCCTTTGTAGTTTGTTTAACGAAAGAGGAAATGTTTGTGGGAAAGGCAACTATATAATAATCAATAGTGATTGAATTGTGAGATTGCGTGCCTGGGGGAAACTTGTTCAGTATTTGGTTTAAATTTTGATTGAAATATTTTACTTTATCCTTTTCCCCATCTTACTGTTTCTGAGCTCTTTTAATTTCATGGAAGGAGCCTTATCATCAAAGAATTTCTCCAATTTTTTAAAATTAAACTCCGTCCAATCGTGGACTGCGTTAACACACATAATATTGTATTATGTTTTTCATATAATTTCTAATGTAAAAGGAAAAATCCTACAAGAAACATCATCATACCGTACCTCTAAAATCCGTAAATGCATGTAGAAATCATCGATATGATCTTCTGCCTTAGTCTTCTTATCTCGATCAAAATTTGATAAAAACTTATTTAAATGTCTGGGTATTCTATGAAGGTTATGTGGGAGAGGAAGCGACCCTTTGGCCATCCAATCTAGGTCTTGATAGACCATGTCTTCGTCTCTAGGTTCCTCCTCCTTTTCATAATCTGATGAGACTTCTCCTTCACTGTCTAAACCATCATTAAATTCTAATTCAAGTACCGATTTCTCTTCATCAGAAAGAATAATGTATTACTTGTACTCTTCGTGAATGGATGGAAATAGATCTTGCTAAATTGTGTCTTCTGATGACTCTGATAACTCTTCAAGAGTGGAAAAAACCAAATATTCCACTAATGAAACTAATACACCTGTATGATTTTTTTATTTCTTCTTAGGATGATGTGAGAGGTTATTAGTAAAAGGGAGCAAACAAATAGCTTTTACAAACCGACATGTTATAGGTCTTCATAGGTAACCTCGCAAGAAAACTCCAGACTAGAATTAGAAGACCCTCCTACTTCGGGAATAGGAGTTGGAATGGTGCTCAGAATATTACTACCTTGACCATAAGATGAATGATTAGGATGTGTAGAGTTATCAACCATAAAAAACTAGCTTCCCTCCTTCTAGCGGTAGAATGTTGACAGTGCTAGATACTGCCAACATAAAGGGGATCTCCCTGATATGAGGTCCCAATTATACCTCACACCATTTGGTGTAGGAATCCCATACAAAATGCGACCCAACTGTAGTTTACATAAATATATGCCTTGGATGAAGCGGTTAGCACAAGAGAGAAGTGTACATGTGCTTTTGAATGAGTACGAGAGTCTACCTTGTGAATGTTCAATTTTAGATTTATCGAGGTTATTTTACTAAATAGGGGAAGAAAGTGAGCCTTTAAAAGAAATAACATCAATCGAAATAGTTCACATAGATGCAACGATCATTAAATCATTACAACACAATTATATTAAACACCAAACTCATTTAAATAGTTCAATTACTCCTGTAAATGTGAAAGCGAACATGAATCATAAAAATTCAATGATAATTCTTAAAACATCCATATTACATTTATGCAAATGTGTTGGTAAAAAGGATTTGAGTATTAAGCAAAAGTTCCAATATAAAAAAGTATAATGAACATCACTAGCTCCAATAGTGGAGCGCTAGAGCCACTACTTGCTCCCAAAAAGTACTAACTCTATCTCTCTAATGCCTTGTGGGATAAGCCAAGGTTAAAAGTCCTTTGGATGAGAAATGATGATCCTTTTATAGCTTGAGTCATGACCTTTCATATCCTCATGGCTCTTGGATTTAAAACTTCTAATGACCTTTGGATTTCCAAATGACTTTTGGAATTGCATATCTCTTGGTATTACATGTCTTTTGGACTTCTATGGCTATTTTTTCCATACATGACCCTTGGAATTCCACTTATTTGTATTTAAAATGATTACATAATTACATCATAACTTCCACAACATCAAGTGATGAGCCATGAAAAGTCACTATCATTGATTTCTAGGACTTATAGTGACCGATGATATGGATTTTCTTGGATTGGTGACATGGATGCCATTTGTGTCTTCATTCTGCATGTAGCTTCTGATCGTTGATGTATTCACCCTCCAAAGGGTTTTTTGTCTTATGAAGTCTTCAGGGTGCTTTGATCATCAAGACTTCAATGTGTTCTTTGTTTTGTATGCTCCCTTTGGCTTCCTTCTTTGCGCAATATTCTTCATGCATGCTTGACATGTTGTTCCTAAAATACCTGTAACTGCAATCACTCGTAATAAGAAACCTTGAACCTGAAAATATCTTAGTCTAACATGTTTCATGTATATTTTTTGTTCATGCATTAACAATGTGATTCATAAGAGAAAGGAAGGCTTTTGGGTGCAAGGTCACACTTTTAAAGGCTGAAGGGTTGAAGAGAAGAAGCTTCAAGGCTTCAGGATGTGCTCATCCACTCAAGAGAGAGAGGCACTCAAGGGAGGGAACAAAGAACATGTCCTAAGGATGAAGGAGGAGGATTCAAGCTTCCCTAGTGCGCTGTGCACTCAAGGGAGACAAGGAGGGAACATGGCACATAGTTGAAGGTTGAAGGGAGAGGCTTCAGGGCTTAAGGGTGTGTTCATGTGCTCAAGAAGGCAAAGGAGAGTGCATGGAACATTGTCGAAGGATGAAGGATTAATAATTATGGCTTCAGAGTGTGCTCATGTGCTCAAAAGGACAAGGAGGGCATAAGGCACACTGCTGAAGGTTGAAGGAGTTAAGAGTTGGGTCTTCAGGACGCACTCAAGAAGGGCGTATTCCTTCGAGTCGAAGGAGTGCACTCAAAGAAAGACTTGGTTTTCACAAAGGGTGTAGTTCGGAACAGGAGAGGGGAAATATGCTTAAGGAGAGTGCTATGAACTCTTGAAGGGTTCATGGCGCACTTCCAGAAAATGAAGGATTCTTGATCAAGGCTTAAAAATTCACTCTTGTGCTCCTTGCCTTAATGAGTTCACTTTGCAACTGAGATTTTTCTAAGTCGAGAGGATCGAACAAGGGGTGAACACAATGATTTTAGATATAAAGTCATGTGTGATACATACCAACTCATCAAGAAAACCTGGACAAGGTTGAATGATTATAAATAGATATCAAAACACCATTTTACATACATTCCCCAAGTAAAATAAACAAAGTGCTTGTGATTGCGACCAAAAAGTGTCATTTTGCAACAACAATGTTGTTACGACCATGAAATACACTAAATATGTTCTAATCAATGCGACGACACGTAAGGATGATGAATAAAATTTTAACATATAATATGACTCATAATGACACTTGATGACCAAGGAAACACTCGATGCAACAATGAAGTAGGCTCAAAAATTTGAATGTACTGAAATTGATGGAGGTGTTTTAGCAGTGACAATACTTCCCATGTTTCCCTATGATACCAATTAATTCCATTTCCTTTCCGTCCCAAAAAAAAATCATGAAAAATCCCTGAAAATTAAAAGCTATCTTCCCTAAATATTGTAACCATTAAATTCCTAAGACAACATCAACACTGCCCATTTGAATGGAAAGCATTGGACTATTCAATACATATTCCCCCATGGTTATATTTATTTTATGGAACTTCCCTGAGAAATTTATATTTCCTCCATTTGCAAATATCACTTGACACTCTAGTGCTAGATATAGAAAGAAATGCAAATCCTTGGTTATATTACAATGAATAAAATTATGGGTACTACCCGAATCAATTAGTACCATTACATTTTTCTTCTTGTTATCCGTCTATCTTGAGAGTTTGAGGAGTGGTAATTCCCACAAATTCATTTACAGATATGGTCAGATTAATTTCTTCTTTTTCAACCCTTGCGGTTGGTTCCTTGCGTATATATTCTTCTTTTGATAATTATTGTTCCTTTTCTTTCTCCTCTTCAAATCCATGTAAAATAATTTATTCTCATAACACTTATGAACTTTAGTGTATTTTATATCACAACTATAAAAAATCTCTTTTTATCTTTTTTCCTCCAATTTTTTTGGTGTCAACCTTGTAGATTGTGGGAGGCTAGGAGTAAACACACTGAACCATATTTATAGTTGTGAGTAGTAGACCTCCTTGTTGACATAATTTTTCTTTCAAATTTTCTTGCCACCCTGAATGCATTCTCTAATGAATTAGGTTCCCAAAGGCTAACCTCATGTTGGATTTTTTCCTTTAAGGTTCCCATGAATACATCAATTATATGCTCCTATTGATATCATTTACCTTGATATTGAATATTTGGACGTCCTCAATGTGCTCCCCAATCGAACCCTTTTGTTTGAGATTTATCAATTGCATAAAGAAGATATTTTTCTTTGTATCCTCATAATGTGCAATCAATTCCTCCATAAAAATTGTCCAAGTGACAAGTGATTTATGAAAATGTAGCCATCGATACCACACAAATTGATTGGGTTCTAAATATAAAGACGCAATGTGTACCTTTTGTGTGTGTTGCGCATCGTGTAGATAAAAAAAACTACTCCATTCATAGCATATGTGTTACCATATCGTTGCCATAAAAATTCATCATATCTATATTTGGAATATAGTTGGTATCTAACCCAAAGTTGGAGTCTCTAAAATCATGATTCACATTCCTTTTTTTTCATCATGAGTTTCATGGAATACCTTGTCAAAATTAGGAAGAATTTCTTGTAGCAACTTTGTCAAATATTCCTTGTATTATTTTAAACCTTCCATCTCCCCTTTTAAACCATCCATGTCCCATTTTATTTCATCCTTTTTTTATTTGATCTCCGTGAAATCGAAATTTTTTGCACCTTGTCCTGTAATTTTGATATATCATGTTGCATTTCTTCTTCTTCATGCGTCATGGTAGAGCTTTCTTAAGGATTAATAGGTGTACCATTTTTTTTTTGATATGAAATTTAGAACCAATCAATTATATATATGCTTCTATATTCCCTTTGAATCACTTAAAACTTATTTTTTAAACAAAATTTATGCAAATTTAAAAATACATGCCTTAATTTTAAGAGCTTGATTTTGAGCTTGTTTATCTGTATGACCTTTAAACTTTTGTATATCTATGATTTTTTCCTCCCAAGGTATGAAATTACATATTGAGGTTCTCTCAATGTTCTCTTTTCAACCCCACCAGTTAGACCAATATTGGATTCTTCAAGAAAATTATGCTAAATATCCCACGATGACCTGATTATGGATTGGTTCAGTAAAGCGAACTTGTATAGGATGCCGCATGCCATTTTTACAACCTTCAACCCTGAAAATCCTACCCAAAAAACTACATTCCATGAAATTTTAGTCACATTTTATATAATTCAAATCCGATACTTGAAGAGAAAGTTATGATGATTTTCCCTAGGACACATGTTTGAGACTGAATTTTGGATCATATAGAAACCCTAAATTACTTGGACCATATCACCAAAAATATAGCAAACCAAGGGCTGAAATTTTAACGAGATGTTCATCAATATTATACCTTCACGTGGTAGCAATTTCATAGTATTTAGCTTCACAAAAAAAAAATTATAGAAAAAATTCCACAATGATTCATTTGAAGCAACAAACCCTAGAATTAAGATCTTTGATACCAAATGTTATCTATCCATTTGAAAATAACACAAAACATAAGAAAATATAAATAAAATAGTAGATAATAAGACACTTCAATATGGAAATATCCCTTTACATCACATAAATAAAAAATTCTTGGATGATTCAAATGACAAGACCTCCTTGGTATATATACGAGTCTTAAGGGCCAAAATATAATTATGGCCTACATAACAAAAATAATGTAAGGAAAGAAAAATAACAATAGTGAGTTTTTATGGGGAAACAATAGAAATATGGGGGCTACACTAGTATTATAAGGACCTAACAAAATTCAGCTTTGTTTGTGGAGAAAACTTCTTAACTAGACACAACTTCTTCTAAGATCTACCTTCAAATGGCTAGACTATTTTTGAAGGTACCTGCTTTGATACCAATTGTTGAGAACACACTTATAATAGTTGGGGTGGGGGGGTTAATTAATGTAACAATTGTTTACTTAAACATTCACAAACCATAAGGAAACAATCACATATGAGATTTATTAGTTGTAGGTCATGGAACATAAGATTTACGTGTAAATCCTTAAAGAAAAAACCACAAAAATTATTTTTATAATTATTTGTAGGCACCTACCTACAGTTCTAAATATTTGTAGTTACCAACTTATTGGATACTCCAATCCCCACTAATATGAACCCTGGTAGGAACAAACCTACTCTTATAGATCTTTGTACTCACCAATATACTATAGATATCAATCCCCATCATTACAAATATTCATTGGAACCAAAAAATTAGTGACACCAATCCCCATTGATACTCCAATCCCCACTAATATGAACCCTGGTAGGAACAAACCTACTCTTATAGATCTTTGTAGTCACCAATATACTATAGATATCAATCCCCATCATTACAAATATTCATTGGAACCAAAAAATTAGTGACACCAATCCCCATTGATACAAATATTCATAGGAACCAACATATTGGAGACACCAATACCTATCACTATAAATATTCATAGGCACCAACCTACTAGAGACACCAATCCCCACCACTAAGCACCAACCTAGCAAGAGATATCAATTCCTTTATTTAAGCAACACCACTCAATTACAATTATTTTTTAGGGTATCTAACTTCTTCAAAATATGATAACATAAACATTATCTTAATCAATTATGATTTCTACTCCTACATTTAGTATGTTTTCTCGCTACTTTTTCCTTCACTAGGTCTAGTCATTACTTCTTCCTTCACTAGGTTTGCTCATTGTTTTTTCCTTCACTAGGTTTGCACACCACTTTTTCCTTCACTAGGTTTTACCAAAATTTGCATCTCCAAATAAAATTAATGGTATATATATAAAATATTTTTTTTGTATTCTTCCCAAGAATGAACTTGTATAACATGCCACATATCCAATTTTACAAATCTGATTCTATAATTTTTTCCCATCGCACTTTTGTATATCTTATATAATATATGAAAATTAAATAGTATAAAAATCCTAGTGATTTGTGTTGGATTTTTATATTATTTTTAATCCATATTGATGCTTTTAGGGTAAAAAAAGTGAAGGAATAGAATCACATGACCATTTTTACCAGCAAGTGCATGTTTGGGGAATAGGTTTTTGAAACCTTCTGGAAACAATTTGAGGAATTAAATGGATTGTTTTATGTGTGAAGATTTATTTATTAGTAATAATACCCATAGCACATTTATACACTCAAATACCTCTCCAAATACACAAGAAATACCTTAAAAAAACTCCATATGCAAGAGTTATGCTACATCAAATTTGACCTTATTATTTTTTCCACCATGACTAGAGATGCTTCCATGTTAACCTACATTATTGATGGAAAAGGGGCTAGCCATGTGTTCACAATGAAGAATATATTATAAGAGGTAATACTTATCTCTAGTTAAGAGTTCAAGGATTCAAACTTAAACACTAGTATGCTATCCAACTATGTTTTAATCGGGTTATTAGGAGGAAAAGGGGTTCCATTCTATTCTAATGCATTTTGTTCCATAGATGAGAAGTGTAGTTGAGAGTGGATAGAGAGAGAAAAAGTATATGTTTTGTATACTATATTATCCCATGTACCATATATATCACCCTTTGTACTTGCTTCCATTTACATTTAGAGAAAGAGAGAGCAAAGAAGCCCCACCTTCCAGGTGGGCTTTCACCCGTAAGGGTTTCCTAGATCATATTTTGTGTTCATTATGGTTTCTGAGTTTTATTTAAATTTTCTTTATTTTCCTTTTTTTTATCTATTGCATGCATAAGAATAACACAATGTCAAAAAATTTAGACATCTATGGAGAAATTAACACTCGTAATGTAGATTTCAAATTTCAAATATATATTCATAGATATGTTGTGATGAAAATTCCAGTGGAATATCCACTATAGTTAATAGATCATACTGGCATTAGAGCAAGTTTCTTTGGGTATAATGTGGGGAGTTCTAAGGGGTCCATATCGGCAAAGATGAAAATCATAAAACCATATCCATTGCCGATGAATCTATTATTAAACCTCAAGATCCCATAGAGGAGAGTTTTTTACCATATAACATGAGCCTTCTCATGGTTCCCTTGACAAATAAGCTTGAGATATTTAGAGAATATGGAGGTTCTAACACAGATTTCATATCATAAGGTAGATCGAGGGATTGGGAAGAACCAGAGAGGGAGTCTAAGAAAGAAGTTGAAAAGGAATAATACAATTCAAGTGCCATGAACCATTCACATTCCCATTTCAAGATGGATGAAAATTTTAATATGTAAGCCATATCAAAGTGAGATTGACACTTTGAAGTTAAATCACTAGTTACACTAGCTAGAAGTTTATTTTAATGTTCATCATATAAAGGAAGAAAACAAATTGTTGTTTTGTTTGAAAATAGAGGGGCATGCCCTAACTAGTATGAAATCCACATGAAAACCCTAAGGATGGAGGGAGATCCTCTAGTCACTAAGTGGGAGGATTTAAAACTATCATAAATTCCCAATTCTACCCTATCAGGTATGTATAATACCAACTGATCTAGTGGCATTACTTTAGGTAAAGACAAGGGAAAAGTATGCGGGAGTACACCACAAAATTTAGGAAGATGGAAATAATGATGGGTATCTCCCCAAAGAGCCAAAAAATACTCCTACAATATTTGGAGGGCCTAGACAACCATATACTAAAGAAAGTGATTATTTTCAAATCTATAATAATAGATGAGGCTTGTGTACATGAACATTACTTGGAGAACATAGGCTAGAGAAAGGGAAATAAAGTGGGTGAAAGTTGAAGGAGCACTTGGAAGATTCCAATAAGGAGAAGAATAAGTGGAGAGGGGAAAAAGAAAAAAATAAAAAAATTACAACACACCAATGAAAATATCCCATCAACCAACAAAAATACTATAACATTAGTGGTCATGTAGAGGAGAAGATATGGAAGTTGTGTCTAAAGTCCAACCCAAAGAAATAATGGAAGATGCTAAGAAGAGAAATCTAATGGCCATTAATTTGAGCAAATATATAAAGAGAAGTCCAGGCATGGATGAGAATATTTTTTGACATTAATGCAAAAGCGATTGAATTTGAGTAGCCTTTAGTAATAGGAAGAGAAGGAAATGACTAGACTCTTCCATATAAAGATGCAAGTCAAGAATACAAACATTGTTGCTCTATTTTTAAGAGAAAACCAATCTATTGAAGAGTCCATGAGTGCTAATTCATCCCTAGAGGGGTGTACTAAGGAACATAAGAAAAAAATGGAAGAGATTCTATAGGCATACAAGGGTGTGTTCCAAGAGCCTAAAGGGATACCACCTAAGAGGGAATTATTGAAAGAGATCCAAATTTTTCCATGATATCCATTTCCAAACATTAGGCGTTATAAGTAGTCTGTTATAGAGGAAAATGAGTTGAAGAATTAGTTGTAGTAGTTACTAGGACATGGTGTCATTCTACCAAGTACCTCATCATGTCACTCAATCATCGTCAGTGTGCCGAAGAAGGATGAGACTTGGTAAATGTGTACTAATTATAGGGCGTTAAACAAAATTATGCTCAAGAATAGGTACCCCTTACCTGGATGGATGATTTATTGGATCAATTGTAGTAATTCAAATACTCCATCAAGTTGGATTTAAATTCAGGGTATCACCAAGTTTGATTCAAAGAAGAGGATACCTATAATACTACCTTCAAACAAGACAATATTTGTATGAGTGATTAGTTATACCATTTTGATTATGTAATGCACAAGTTACATTCATGAGTTTAATGAATGATATACTACACCCTTTTATAGATTCATTTGCTATTGTCTATTTGGATGATATAGTTTTATACAATTCTATCTTGGAGGAGAACATCTCACATTTGATGTAAATGCTAGAGACATTAAAGAAGCACCAACTACTAGAAAATCTTAAGAAGTGTGACTATGCATAATAATATTTAGTGTATCTACGAATGTTATAGGTGGAAGTGAGTTGAAGATATATCCTACCAATATGGTGGTCATTATGAAGTGGTTGGGGCTTACTAATGTTTTTGAGGTTAGGATTTTTTTTGGGAAACTTAGTACCTGGGGAAATTCATATCCTATTTTCAACAATAAGGGCACCACTCCACACCATAATAATGAGTGGTAAGAGTTTCTAGTGGGAAAGGGTCAGTAGAGGGACTTTAAGGAGTTAAAGAATAATATCAATCAAACATCGGTTTTGGAATTACCAAAGTCGTAGTATTCCTTCAAAGTGGAGAAATATGCAAGCAGATATGCTATGGGAATGACCTTGATGCAAGGAGGAAGGCATGCATGCTACCATTCTAAAGTATTTCACGGGATGGTTTTTAACTACCCTACCTATGATAATAAGTTATATGCCTTGGTACAAGATGTTAAGATCTGATGGTAAAGAAGCCAATAGTCCACACTAATATCTAACTACTACAATACTTGTGGGACCAGAGTAAGCTTCAATAGACTAGACATTACCAATGGATGAAATTTCTACAATATTTTCATTTAGTGCTCAAGTATAAGAAGGGAAACATAAATAAGTTGGTTGAAATGCTTTTAGGCCACCCACATCAAAGATCACAGCTTTTGGAACTCTTATTCCCATGGATCCTTTCACCCATGATGTGTACAGAGGGGCATATATGGAGGAAATTTTCTCAGAAGGAAATTTTCTCAGAAAATTTACTTTGAATTTCCACCATAGTATACTGGTGATCTACTTGTCTTCCATTATACTAGCGGACAAGTATAATTTAGTAACAATTTGTAAAATTGAGTTTATTTTTAAAGAAAATTTAAAATTAATTAACAACATCATATATGTCAAATTCATCATCCTCAAAAGGCTCATCATCATTTTTTTTATAGAGTTACGTGATTATGTTTGTTCATTTTTCTCTTTCATTGGATCTTGATGTTTTGAAGTCCCCCAACGTGTTTTATTCCAAATAATCCATCTAATGGTGACTTGATTTTTTGGGAATTTTTTCCACACCTGATTTACTAAATTATCCTCTCCTCAAATGAACTTATTTCATTTCATCTAGAAGAACTTTGATAATGTTAATTCTTTGTTGAATTAAATTGCATTATAATGGGTCATTTTCAATGGCTATGGAAATATTCCTTTTTGTAAGTAACATGTTAGTATTTCTTAAATATTAAATTCAAATTACTAACATACACCTTAATTATTTTAATAATTTCATGTTTTATGAGTCGAATTTATGGTTTTGGCTATGCTTCTCTCTATTGAAATTGGCAACAAGAAGAGGCTTATAATTTAATTTTCTCTTAATTAAATTAGAAGGAAATTGTAATTCCACATCACATGACAATTTTTATGAGTTAACTAAGTTAGGAATACTTATTTAGTTCAGTCAATTCAAGTTGAGGGTGAAACTGGAGGCATGTAGAGTTATCTATAAGTTTTAGGGGGTCCAGTTACAGTTTATTTTGAGTTGTAATTATTTAACTTAAGTATTTGAGCTAAAATCAGTTTAACTAGTTGTAATTGATGAAGGAACTAGTGAGAGGTCCAGTGAATTAAATATAATTTAATTCACATGCAGTGATCAATCAGATAACTGATAATTCACTATAAATAGTTGTTGCATGTTAGTTCTAAGGAATACCCAGTTGAGATTGGAGTTAAAGGGAAGTATACTATCAATTGTTTAATTAGAAAATTGTATAGGTCATGCATGATATTAACAAAAGGACTTAGATGTATTTAGAAATAATTAATTTGGAATTTACTAATTAATAGGGGCTCAATTTCCCTAGGTATTGGGGAAGCAAGGCTGAGCATCCAGAGGAAAGAAATTGGTTAAATATTGGACCAAACTTGCTTGGATCATAGTGAGACAGTCAGAGATAGTGCAGAGTGATCTCAAGCATGAGAGAAGCATTGTATTGTTTCATATTCTTGACTTGATGCAATATACAGGTAGCGAGGTTTTTAGCTGAGGCTTTCCCCTGATAAATATTTGTGTCGTGTGATTGAAATTCTTTCTCTTTATTGTACATGTGCTTGTGTGATCGTAATTGGTTTCAACAATTTGTAGAATAAATTCAAGTATTTTTTTTAGCATATTAGACGATGAGTTGAATCTATGTGGATTTATACATGATATTAGAGCAGGAATCGCTATAGAGGAGAAGAATACGATTTTGTTTTGAACAAGTGAATTGAATTTGCATATCTACTCTTCAGGACCAACAATAGAATTGAGATGTATTTCTGTGGATTTAGAATTGAATATGCCCTTGAGGGTATTTCGAATTACATAGCTTGGAAGGACATGATGGAAGTAGTGTTGGAAGAAAATGGGCCAAAGGAGTCCATAGACAGTGATATTCCCAGGTCCCCATCAACAAATTCTCAAAATATTAATGCATGGAAGAAGAATGTAGCATATGCGAGAAGAATTATGTTAGAGGGAGTTCGAGATCATATTGTGTCGAACCTCCATGGAAAGGAAACTCCATATGTTATGTGGAAGGCCTTAAAATATTTTTTTCTAATAAAAGCCGCCACAGGAAGTTGGCGTTGAAGGACAATCTCAACAAAATCAAGATGGAGAAGGGCGACACAATACCAAAATACTTGACGAAGTTTACTCAATGTTGAGATGAGATTGGAAGTGTTGGTGTTGCAGTTGCTGAGGATTTTCTTATGAGCCTAAAACTTCTAGGCCCTCTCGAGAGTTGGCACAACTACCAGGATTCAGTGAATGGGAGGAGAAGCTACCAGAGTGGGATCGATTGTGGTCCGAATTGGTACAAGAAGAGATTCAACAGAATACTAGAGATGGATCCTCATCAAAGATTGAAGATGAGGAGAACTGTGCCTTGGTTGAAAAGGAGAAGAAATGAAAATGGAAGGTGTCCCATTAAAAATCATATTATGGTCAGGCATGCAAGAAGAAGGACTGGTCGAAGATAAAAAAATTTCATTGTCATGAACTTGGACACTATGCCACAAAGTGTCTGCATAAGAAGATTGACAAGAAGCCCTTAGGAGGAGCGGTAGGTGAAGTTATTGCTTCACAATTTGAGTTGGATTTCACTCTCATCGCATGCATGGTGTCATCAATGATGGGTTAGGTGTGGTACATGGATAGTGGAGTTTCATTACATATGACTGGGAATGTAATATTCCAAAATAGAAAAAGCGACAATATTGAACATAAACTGGAAAAATATAGTGAATATAAATAGAGCGAATATGAGAAAATCATAGATCCATTTTATTATGTATATCAGTAGAAAATAGGTACAATATATCGAGGAACAAGTCACTCAAAATGGGAAAGAGAAGCCTCCAATGCTCACATACACCCAAACATGAAATGTTGTTGCTACATGAAATGCCGGAGAAACAAGAAACATAGTCCCAGTGAGTGAAACTACAACTGGACACTATAAATATATAGATATACTTATATAATGCTCAAAAAGTGATGGGAATAGAGATCTAATCTCCCAAACACATTTCCAAGACAACCTAGAAAGGGTTTCCAGAAATACACAAAATGCAGAATGTGCCAGATGTGGCCCTAGGGCTGAATAACACTCTGCAACTAGATCAATGGTGGGAGGTGGCTGATCTGATATGAAAATGGCTGATATCCCTCCTCGCAAAATTCCCGGATGAAGGGCTGCTCCCCTCATTGGAAAACAGGGTCAAGAACTTGGGTACTTGACCTCCCACTGCAACTGCACTGCAAAATAACAAAGTTTTTGGAGGAGACTGCATTGTGGGTGAATGATGCTGCTTGGCCTAATTTCGAATGGTGGAATAAAGCTCAAGGAAATTCCTTGCTAGCTTCCCAGATGAAGGGCTTCTCCCTCATTGGAAAAAAATATCAAAAATAGGGTCTATCAACCCTCTACTGATGCTGCCCTGCAAAATGACACAATCCTGAAGGAGACTGTGCTGTGAATGATGGCTGAAGCTTGACCTGATGCCGGATAGTGGAAATTATGCTCAATGAACCTCTCCTGAGTAGCCACTCGAATTCCCCCAAGGATGAGGGTGGGGTTTGCCCTCAGAAACACCCTTGTGCTGAACAACACAACAGACTTAGATAAACAACTCAAGCATGCAAAAATTCATAAGAGACCAATAAAATATCAACATTCTGAATGTCTTCTATGGATTCCATCCTCTTCCTTATATGCTTGGTGAACTTCCTCACCCAGGTCCCACTCATTAAAGAAACTAATCTCATGCATACACTCCTCCTCTATGACTGCACTGTCCTCCATTAACTCTCCACTATCTCCATAACATCGTTGTTGATTTGGTCAAATTTGACCCTGTCCACATGATTTAGCCCCTGATCGTGCCTCAAGGTGCTTTATACAGCTATTACAATGATCCACATTCACATGAGAAGTGGTTTTATTCCTACTAAAGAGATTTATGGGTCTCTCTACCCACTTATTCACCTATATTATTATCAAAATCAAGAATTAATATTCCAACTAGCTGAAAGATAATTAGAAATATTACAGTCCTCCCCTCCCAAATGTTGCTTGTCCTCAAGAAACTATAAGGATGGATACTGCAAAGCCTCCTCTCTTCCTCCTATAGCATCCTCATCTGATAAACTTCTCCATTGAACCAGATGCTCTTCAATCAATCTGTTCCCTAGTTTCTCCTCCCAAATGTGTAAGTTAGCCTTTGGTGATAAAACCAAATGACTCTCGTCATGAAGAAGTGGGATATCCATGGAGGAAACTACATGTTGTCTAGAGGCCTTCTTGAGGCATGATATTTGAAAAATGTTGGGGATCTTAACCCCAATGAGAAGCTCCAATCCCATGCTATCATCCAAACAATATGGATCACCCTGGGTAGCTCATAGAAAAACTCCTCCATCTCTTGCTCCTGCAATGTAGATGGGCTGTATGCTGATCATGATAGACCAAATTGTCCATGCCACCCTGTCTGTCACTCCATATATGATCTATATATAGCTTCTGCTGATCTTGGGCTATAATAATGTTGCCCTCAAGAGGACAAAAGGCAACTGGACTCTCAAGGATCCACTCTTTGGTTCTATGAACCTAGTTTTCCCAAGCCATCCCACATATAGTGAATAGAACATCATCAAAATATGGAATCCAAAGGAGAAATATACTGAGTTCCATATGAATTGTTGGATAGTGACAATAGTTCCCCAAGTGGAACGAACGTAGTTTGGCTACTTGCTTCCCTTGAACATAATGTGACAAGTAGCTTCCCAACCACTTGTTTGTTGTGTCTGTATGCTCATCTACTTGGAAGTAGTAAATGGAACTTGGTGTCAACTGAGTATACCCAAAATAGAACAACACTTTTCCAAATCCATACAAGAAGTTACTATCTCCATCACTGATTTTGGTCTTAAAAATACCATGAAGTCCAAAGAGAGGCTTGCCCTCTTGTGGAGATATGCACTGTATACAAATGGAAAGAGAATGTAAATAATTGGTTAGATGATCAATAAGTACAAAGACACAACTCTTACCATGTACTGTTGGAAAACTAGTGATGAGGTCCATAGGTGAGCTCTCCCATCTTACTCTTGAAAAAGTGAGTGACTGTAACAACCTTGGAGGATGGTTGTTTTCCTCCTCAATCCTCAAGCAAAATACGCATCCTTTGACATGCTCAATGTCAAAGCCACATGCTGGAATAATGCTATCCCACTATTTCTGCTTAGAAAAATATTGAATTTTATGGAGGTAAAAGCCTTTTCCCATCCAAAACTTCCCAAATTAGGCCAAATGATGCCTGAATTCAAACAACCCTCTGCTAGATATGGAAGACTCCTTCCTATGTGGAAGTATCTTCTAATCTTCAAAGGCAATGGAGTAGCCCCTTTGCACCATGATTGTGCCACCATCAACTCCTAAGACATCATGCAAGGTATGGGAGAAAGTTAGCCCATACTCTCCCAAGATTTACCAAAGCAACAATGACTCTTGATGCCTCTTGATATCATCATCATACAGTCCATGGAGCAAAAACATGATAATTGACATGAAAAATTTCATATCATCACAACATAACCAAACTCCCAGCTGCCACATGATGTGAGTGCCATACCTGGTCCCAAACAATAACACACCCATTGACATAGGAGATGTCATGTGATGGCCAAACTATCTCAAGAGTAGCCAGCGCATCCATGCCTTCTGCTGCCCTGTGTCATAGATATGCAAGTATCTCACCAACCACTTGCTCATCATCCTCACCCATCTATTCAATTGTGGGTGATGACTCCTGTCATGCTCCAACTTTGTATCCATCCAATGGAGAATACCTCCCAAATCTGCTGACTATCTTTACACACCATGATATGTTGAAGTGCAACCCCTTGTGTAGTTTTTAACCCTGAACAGAAATTATCTACACACGAATCTTATAACAGAAAATAAACAATAGTGAGAGCATAAAACATAAAACAGATAAACACAGAGATTTTCCCCTGGATCCCAAATCGGGACGACCAACTTGATTTTTCATTATATTCCTTTTAGTGTTACAACACATATATATACATGCCGAAGCATACATAAACCCCAATCCATTAACCCTGGATTAGAACATAACCATAGTTCCCTTGATTGGATCTACAAAATACCAGGGGTCGAAAACCATCATACCCCAAAAAACCATGTGCAAACTCATGCACAAAACATGGGTGGTCCGCCCGGCGCAATGTACAGTACACGAGGCTAGTCGTGGAAAGAATATAACACACACCCAACATTATCCCACTTGTTGTTTTCTTTCCACAAGGGGCCACAGGAGAGCTTAGTCATTTGGCCAATTCTTCAACACCCATTTTTTCTCTACACCAAGAGAACTTCTGAGTGCATACAGACTTTGTCAATGCATTTGCAACATTCTTCAAAGTGTCCACCTTTACCAGCAACACCCTTTTAGCCTCAACCATATCTTTAACAAAGTGATATTGAACATCAATGTGCTTTGTCTTTGAATGATAAGCAGGGTTCTTAGCCAAGAAAATTGCACTTTGTCTATCACATTCTATCATTATAGCTTGCTGTACCAACCCCATACTTGAACACAATCTCTGCAACCAAACTTCTTCCTTGCTTGCATGAGTGGCTGCTATGTATTTTGCCTCTGTAGTTGAAAGAGCCACTACAGACTGTCTTTTACTCATCCAACTGACTATGGCTCCAAATAGGCTAAACACATACCCACTTGTAGATCTTATTTGGTCCAGATCTCTAGCCCAGTATGCATCAACAAAACCACGAATGTCCAACATTCTTTCCAATCTTGGTCTTCCTTGGTAGCACAAGCCATAATCACTAGTGCCACGTAAATATCTGAAAACTCGCTTCACTGCTATCCAGTGCTCCTTCCCTGGGTTTGACATAAACCTGCTCAATACTGCCACTGCATGTGCAATGTCTGGTCTAGTACAGACCATTTCATACATCAGGCTACCCACTGCACTTGCATATGGAACACGAGACATATCCTCCTCTTCTTCTTTTGTCTTGGGACACTGTTTAGCAGATAGCTTTACACCTATAGGAATAGGAACATTCACCGGTTTACTATCCTGCATATTGAACCTCTGCAATATAGTTTCGACGTACTTCCTCTGGTTTAACCAGAGCTTGCTCTTTGCCCGATCTCTCTTAATTTCCATGCCCAAAATATAGTTTGCAGCACCAAGATCCTTCATGTCGAATTTGGAGAACAGTTGGGTCTTCAGATCTTGGATAATTTCTTTATCATTTCCAATCAACAAAATATCATCCACATACAAGACCAAATAAATAACACGATCACCAATTAATTTAAAATAAACACAGTGATCCTCCTTGCTTCTGGTGAAGCCAAGTCCTTGTATATAGGTATCAAATTTCTGATACCACATCCTTGGTGACTGTTTTAACCCATACAGAGACTTCTTCAACCTGCACACCAGTTCTTTCTTACCCTTCACCATAAAGCCTTCAGGTTGCTTCATGTATGTTAGCACCCAATCTGAACCTTAGGCTGAAAAAGGCCAAATCAGGGTAACAACTAAACCACGCTCAGCCTTGTAGCTAGCCCTACAAGGACAGGAGAGGGCTCTCTCCGTAGAATAGATATTCAATAAAATGGTAATGCACTGATTTTAGGCTAGGTATATAAATGGGAAAAAGAGTTTTGATGAATTACTGAAATTTCAGGGATGTATGGGGCAAGAAGACAATATGAACTAAGGAATTAAATCGGGATACAAAATATTTCATAGGGCAAGATAGGCAGGAGGTTTAGCAATCAAGTCTAAATAAGATGAAATGGAAAGACTGTTGAGAAGCTGAAAAGGGCATAATAAATGAATCCTTTTCAAACATAAGAAAATACACAGAGTATGAATGATTCCCCAAGGCAGAGCATATAAAATGGTTTCTACCTTTCTAACTTAAAAACATTCAACTGAAGATGTTAATAAATGAATGGTGTAACATAACAATGTACATATGAAACATAAAGGAGAAACATATGCTAAAACTCAAACCACATGAATCCCATAAATCAGAGCTGCATCACTTTATTTAATTCCCTACCAAACTGTACAACGGAGCGCAGAGCTCACTGCCACACTATTCCCCTACTTCTGAGTTTTTAGACCTCAGATTTTTTCGCCCTTTTACAAATGATTAAAATTTACAATAAATAGACAGATTTTGTGGGAATATAGAACGATAGAAAGAGGAGAAACTCCAACTGAAGATGGAACACCAAGAGCCAATAATATTTTCTAACAATGAGGAGGCGAAACCTGTAGCGTAGATCCTTTCGAATCATTACTGAAGGTGTGACTGTTACAATTTTGGTTCTCGGCCTCTGGCTGTCGCTTTGCTTTCCATTATTTCTTTTGAATAACTGACTTTTAATAAGATGCCATTGCAGTAAACTGGAATAAACTGAAATGATGCCTTACGTGAAGGGAAACAGTGAATAGGAAGGAAGGGAGAGGAGGCGGGATCAGCATCTTAATCGCAATTGGGATCGGGGAGCGGGAAAATATATACGAAATAAAAATTTCGATGCGGTTGGATTAAACCATGAGAAGTACTTTAATAAATGTAATAAAATGCATTTTGGGACTTACAAAGGGGAAAGGGCCTTTATATTATAATGGGGAGTAAGTGATGTATGGTGGGCCCGGGGATAAAATCGCAACCGCAATATTTGGAATTTGCGATGGGAAAATTGCGATGATCGCACATCGCAAACGGGAGTTTTGCGATGGAAAATTTGCAACGGAAAGTGCGATGGGAATTTGCGATGGGGGAAAAATTGCGATGGGAGGAAGTTGCGATCGGAAAAAGGCGCGATCGGGATTTTTTGCGATGTGAATGTTGCGATGGGAATTTGCGATGGGAATTTTGTGATGGGAATTTTGCGATGATCGCACATCACACATCGCAAATTCCACATCAATAAGACACTTGAATCTCTAAACTTGCGATCTTGAAATTTTGCGCTAAAGTGGTGGGGTTTATATATATGATATAACTTTGTTATAAGGTTTGTGGGGTATTGGTCGGAGAAGTGTTTAAGGGGAGGGAATTTGTAATATGAATTTTTTTATTATAAAGTCCAAAGGCATGGAGGGGAAGTGGTTGGGTAATAAAATCGCATATTTTATTAAATGATTTACAATGCGATATTATAATTGGAAGGGGGAAGGAAGGGGTTTTTAAAGGGATTTGAACATAAAGTTAAAGGGGAAACCTAGGAAATAGGTGGGGCTTAGGGAATAGAGGGCTTTTACTTCACTTAAGCACAAAATTCAATCCAGAAGCCAGTTTTGAGAGTGTAGTATACCGTTGGAAAGCTCTTTCCGGGCTCTTTCTGATGGATCTACTTTGAAGATGATTTGGTGCTGAGCATACTGCAGAAAACTTATCTGAAGGTAGAGACATCACTTTGTGGAGATAACAGCTTCTGAATTGTGGCTGAAAGGCAAAGTATCATGTCTTCACCTCAAAACATGTTTTTGAGGTGAAGCTTGCATCAAACCAAACAAATGATATCTTTGATCTTCCTGGTGCTATGAATTTGTATTTGTTGACTTCCTCATGACTTCGCTGATCTTTATTTGACACTTGACTCATTAATTTGACCATGGCGAGACCTTAGAGACTAATGAGACCCATCCTATGACCTACTAATATGATTTTGAGAATGAAAGTGACAAATGACTGAAGATCATAGGAAGGAAAATCAGCAAGTACCTCATGAGGGAAAACTGGTAACAAATTACTACCATCAATGAATCCATGACCTAACGGAATGGCGAAATTGATTATTATGGGACTCCTAATATGCAAATGAAAAAGAGCAATTTTGATTACTGATGGCAGTATGACTAGAGTGACACTAACATTGGCTCCAATGGGGATGGTAGCTCCTTGGAGGTGCCAAGAACACCGTAGACCAAGTAGCCTTATCCATTGGGCATGGAGTCAAAAATACTGAAAAACTGACACAATGCATACTGACACTGACTCAAGACTAAGATTGAAAAACTGAAATAAACCAAACCATACACATATCATTCAAGTTTTATAGCCTTCACTTCGGGCCCCAAACTTCAATGACTGTGTACTCTGAACTCTGATAAACATAACATGGTATATACAATGATGATGACATATATCCTGATCCTTTTTTTTCAACAATGGTAGTGCTTCAAAAGCCTACCATTTACTGCTCCTCCAGAACAATTTTGGCCATCCATTTCTGAAAGCAAGAAGGCATTCTGTCCTCTATAAGCTGAGATCCTGTATGGTCCTTTCCACAGATTGTCGAACTTACCATGCTTCCCTTTGTCTTCATTTCTGGCATCCCATTTCAACACTATATCATCCAGCTGAAATTTTTTTGCCTTTGTCTTCCTGTCATAGATCTTTTTAATTTTCTCCTGTAACTGAATAACGTTCTGTGACACTTCCTCTCTTGTTTGCTGAAGGTGGATCATTTGATTGTTTCTTCGCTGATTGTCATTGTCCTCGCTGCCAACTTCTTGCAATAATTTCATAACTGGGACTGTAAGGGATGTAGGAAAGACAGTGTCAGTACCATAAACTAGCTCAAATGGTGACATACCTATTGATCTTTTACTGCTAACTCTATCTGCCCACAGCGCGTTGATGAGCTTTCGGTGCCAATTTATTTTGTTTGCCTCCAGCATTTTTTTAATTATATTCACCAATGATTTGTTAGATGAATCAGCCAGGCCGTTTCCTTGTGGATAATAAGCGGTCGAATGGCCCAGCGCGATGTTGTATTTGTCACAAAATTCGATCATTTTCTTGGATCTGAACGCTGCTGCGTTGTCTGTTATGATTTTACAGGGGCAGCCAAAATGAGATAGAATATTCGATTCCAGGAATTGAATGATTACCGTGTCTGGTTCTTGCCTAGTTGGGATGGCCTCGATCCATTTCGTAAAGTAATCTGTCCCTGTCAATATCCATCGGTGCTGAGCTGAGGATGCGGGATGAATTTCTCCAATGAAATCGAGCCCCCACTGCTGAAAGGGTGCGTTCACTGAAACTGGTTTTAAAGGGAGTGGGAGCAATTTTTTCTTCCCTTGAAAGATTTGGCATTCATGACATTTCATCACTATCTTATATAAATCCGAAAATAATGTAGGCCAATAATATCCTGCTCTCAATATCTTGTTAGCTGTAGTTTTCCAAAACAAGTGACCGCCGCAGTCGCCTTTATGAAACTCGTGGATTACCTTTTGCGCTTCTTCTTCAACCAAACAATTGAGAAGAATGCCACCCGGATCTTTCCAATACAGAGCGCTGTCTAAAATGCAGTATTTTGCAGATTTCAGCTTCAGATATCTACCTTTGCTCTTGGACATGCCCGTAGGAGGTGACAAATGCTGAAGGACATAGATGATATCTGAATACCATGGGGACTGTAGAAAAATATCTGCAATTGGAACCAGCAAACCTTCATCTTCCTCTTCTGCCACTGCTGTTATAAGGTTTATATCTAAGGCGTGTAGATTTGATTGGGCCATCAATTTCGCCAAGCCTTGGCCTTTGATCAACTTCGTGGGCTTGATCTCCAAATCGTACTCCAACATAGCAGCTATCCATTTGCCTCTACGACCTTCTGGATCAGTTTGCGTTAACACATCCTTCACCACGACGTTAGGGACATATGCTATAGTATGTGAATGTAGGATGTAGACCCTGAAATCCTTCAGTGCCTTGATGAGAGCCAATGCCTGTTTTTCGATAATATTGTATTTCAAAGCAGCGTCTCTAATAGTCCTACTAAAGAAGGCAATTGGCTTTTCTATCTCGTCTCTCTTTTGCATTAAAAAAACGGCCAAGGTGTGCTCAGATGCAAACGAAAATATTATAAAGTCTTGAGTGTAGTCGGGACTGATAAAAAATGGGGCATTGGAAAAAGCAAGCTTTACCAGATTGAATGATTTGATGGCCTCCTCGCTCCATTTAACAGTGCTGTCTTTTTTTAGCATATTAGTCATTTCCCTCAAATGTTCGGCCAGATTGGGTATAAATCGACGTAAGAAGTTCATCTTACCGTTGAATGCTTGGATCTCCTTTTTGTTCGTGGCAGGTCTATGAGTTGAATTGCCTCCACTCTGGTTGGATCGATGCGAATACCATCTTTGGAGATGATATGCCCCAACAGCTTGCCTTCATCCATGGAAAAAAGACACTTCTTGGGATTGAGAGAAATCCCAAACTTTCTGCATCGCTGAAAAACAACTCTCAAATGGTGCAAATGCTCGTCATCTGATCCTGAAAACACTGTCAAATCATCCAAATAAACAACCAGAAAGACATCTTTTTCATTGGCAAAAGCGATGTCCATTGCACGCTGGAAAGTAGCTCCTGCATTCTTCAGTCCAAAAGGCATTTTGGCATACTGGAAGGTTCCCCAGAGTGTTGTGAATGCAATTTTATCTTGGTCCTTCTCATGCACCAAGATTTGGTTGTAGCCTGAGTAGCCATCGAGTAGTGACATCCTGGATGCTCCAACTACTCTCTGCAGAATATGGTCCATTTTCGGAAGTGGATAATTATCCTTCAAGGAGGCCTTATTCAAGTTCTGAAAATCTATACACAATCTTATCTCTCCAGTATTTTTACGTACCGGGACCAAATTCGAAATCCAGTCAAAGAATCTAATGGGGACTATGATACCAGCTTTGTACAATCTATTTACCTCCTTTTCAATTGATGGCAGCAGCTTTGGGTTGATTCTTCTCAGCTTCTGTCTGAAAGGCTTTTGATCCGGCTTGATAGGAATAGTATGCTGGATTATGTTCTTATCATACACCTTCAAGTCTGAATAATCCCATGCAAATACATCAGAGAATTCAGAAAGCAACTCCACATACTTCTCCTTCACTTCAGGGGACAATGTCTTTGACAATTTGACAAACTTGGGCTGGTCAGCTGTTCCGATATTCACATCTTCAACTCCTTTCTCTGTGGGCACCAAGCTTGGCTTCTTTGCAACATCATCCTGATCAAACAGCTCCTCTAGAGGTATGAGACCTCTAGGAATTACGTTATCTTTCAGTTGCAATATGTCCATCTGTTTTGCTTCCATTTCTTGATCATCCACCACATACTCACCTTCTATGAGAGTGTCCTTGAATTTTCCATCACCCTGAAAAAATGCATTTATCTCATTATCATCCCAAAATACTTGCCAATACCTTAAATTGTCTGGAACAGCAGGCCTATTTTTTACATGGATCTAAAATTTGTTGCTGGAGTTCATCGGAACCTTCAAGTTACTTGCAGTAGTGGCAAGGGAATCAACAATAAGATTCTGCATCCTGGGCACTGCTGTCAAAGTGTACTCTGGGAATGTCTTCAAAATGTCCAAAACTGCATTTCTATATGCCCTCAGTCTCGGATGTTTAGCTTGGTATTCTCCTTTCACTTGCCTGATTATTAACTCAGAGTCACCGTACACAGAAATCCTTTTTTCCTTCAACTTCTTCAAGATTTTGAGGCCTGCAATCAGAGCTTCATACTCTGCTTCATTGTTAGAGCATTCAAAAGCCAACTTGTAAGCACATACTCTAACATTACTAGGGACCTTCTCAGGTTGAAAAATAGGACTCCTAATCCATATTCCAATGCCAGCTCCATCCTTACCAACAGCTCCATCAAAATCCATACTCCACAAACCTTCTTATTCTTCTTGTAGATGCTGAAAATTTGTTTCTTTGTCTTCTTTGCCTTGGCTGATTTCTGGCTGTTCATTATCCATTTGCTGCTGGCAGGAAGAAGGCTTAGAAGTACTTGCTGCTTTGTCTTTTTCCTGTTTGAGGATTTCTCTGAAATTTTCTGAAATCTCAGGTATCTCCTCCACTTGTGCCAACTGAACATCTTCATCATTTAAACCACCATCTGAATATAAGACAAAAGACTCTAAATCTGTGTGTATTGCATTGATGGGATGATTTACTGGCTTGTCTTTGCTAGTGATCAAGTATTTCATTTTCTTTTCCCTATATAACTTTCTCAACTGGCCAAACACAGGGATTGTGGCATAGGAGAAATCGAGCTGTATGGTCCCCTTAAGTTTGGCACCCAAAGACCTAGATAGGAGCATTCCAAACCTTGGTGGGACATCAGCAACAACTACATCCATCAAGACATTTTTGGCTGGGATTTGATCTAAAGACACTACTAAATCTTTGATGAGACCAATACAGTGGACCCTACTTGAATCAAAAGAGTACAAATCATGGTATTTTCTAGTAACATCAAGGCCTAACTTCTCCATGATAGCTTTGGGCATTAAATTATGGGAGGCCCCGGAGTCTAACATGGCATTATGCAAGATAAACTCGTGTAACCTAAGACTGAGGTAAAAGGGAGGAACTTCATTTTCTTCAGACTCTTGTGTGGCTGGACCAAAAATAAGTTTGGGGTAGTCATCCTCCACATTAACCATATCAGAAAGAGGGTCAATTTGCAAGACTTTAGACACCTGATTTTTATATACACTATTCTTTACCAACTTGGTCAAGGGCACGGACACTTTCAACTTGGAAATTTCATTTTCTAAATTAAAGGAGGGAGCTTTTTCTACCTCTTTAATAGGCGGGTCTTTCTTCTCTATTTGTTCTCTCGCTACGTTCTGCTGGCCTTTTTCTTTTGCGGCGTTCTCAGCTGTGGGTGCTTTGCTGGATGAAGGATTGGCCAGCTCTTTTCCTTTCTTCTGTGCCTCGTCCTTCATTTGTAGTTCTTTTCTCCTTTGAATGGGGCTGATGGTGACGTTTCTGTTCCTTAGAGAATACTGCCCTTGCTGGGCTGACAGCGCGTTCATATAACCTCTCTGGTAGTCATCAGATTCCTTTTCTAACACCACGTCATTGGCCAAAATGAAATTTTCATCCCCTTGAATGTCTGGAGTCGCCATTATGTATTATTCGTCTTCTGTGAGGAAAATGGGTGCACCATCAGCTGTGAAAAAATGATTGGTTTCAAACAGAGGACCATCGTCGTCTGAGTCAGTCCCTTGCACATAGTTCTGCTGTAACGGTGTTTTAATTGGCTGTTGTGGTGCCGCTTGGTCCTGCGCCCTTTGTTCTCTCTGTCTAATTCTGAATTGCGTTTGCTGCTGTCCTCTAAAATTTGGATTTCTTATTTGAGTTTCGGGTCTGTCGGAAATCGTTAAACGCTCAACCATCTTTTCCATTGTACGAATTAGAGTGTCCATTCTGCTGTCCGAAGTGGAGGCTTCCTCTTTCACCACGACTTTCTTTTCGGTTCTAGCTCAAGCTCTTCTGGTCAGCAGATTAGCTTCAACGCTTACTACTATTTTTTGCATTTCTTCAAGAGACGGTGGATCTCTTTCACGCAGCTGATATGCCATATCGGCATCAAAACCGTCCGGAAACTTTAGCATAGCTGAATCCACGGGTGGTTTGAGGTTGGCCGGAATAGCATTGTATGCATCATTGAATCTTAAACAATAGTCTTGCACAGTTTCACCCACATTTCTTTTCATATTCTCATATTCAAACAGAATTTGGTGTGGGTTCCTTTTCACCTCCCACCGGTCTAGGAACTGTGTGTGTAACTCTTGCAAAGTGTGAATAGAGCCTGCTGGTAAAGCTCTGAACCACTTTCTCACTTCACCTCCGAAGCTTTGAACAAACAACCTGGTTGCTACATTCTCTTCTTCCACTTCATGCAAGTCAAAAAAGTCATTCATCTTGTCAATATGCTGCTGGGCTATAATGCCCTGAGTGGCATCAAAGATAGCAATTTTACTTTGATAATCAGCAGGCATATCATTGAGAACCCGAGGTAAAACCAAGGGTGCATACCGGGCAGCCATATTTCTGGGAGGATTTACCACAGAGTCTGTAATGCTAGAATTTGAGGTCGGTGTTGATGGAGGAGATGAAAACTGGGAATTGATTGATGGGAATGCTGATGAATCAGGAGGATGGAATGCTGCACCTGATGATTCTGAAGGCTCAGGAATATAAGTTGCAGTGATGGACTGAGGCAAATTCAAAATGTAGTCATCAATGGAAGAATTTGCTCTCTGAACTTCAATATCTACGAGAAACTCCGGATCTAAAACCGTGTCTTCAAGTGCAGTTTCAGACTTACTTCTAAACAAAGAAAGCTCAAAATTCTCATCAAAAGAAATCTCCTCTACAAAAAAACATTCACTGGGCCAAGTATGGGACCTGAAAATAGGTGTAGGACTTGGCGATCCCTCTTGTCTTCTGACTATTCTTGGGATAAGATTCGGATTTTCGAACACAGGGGGAGGATTTGGATCAGGATTAGCCCTTGTATATCTTCTTGAAGCCAGTGTGGTCAACTTACTATTATACAATATTTATATCAGCCTAGGAAATTCCGAAATATCATCATCGAGACTTTGCAAGAAAAATATTACTGGGGTGATAAATCTTCTACGCAAAAGTTTGTAATTGCTTCCCCAGTATGGTCGCCAGAGATGTTAGCACCCAATCTGAACCTCAAGCTGAAAAAGGCCAAATCAGGGTAACAACTAAACCACGCTCAGCCTTGTAGCTAGCCCTACAAGGACAGGAGAGGGCTCTCTCCGTAGAATAGATATTCAATAAAATGGTAATGCACTGATTTTAGGCTAGGTATATAAATAGGAAAAAGAGTTTTGATGAATTACTGAAATTTCAGGGATGTATGGGGCAAGAAGACAGTATGAACTGAGGAATTAAATCGGGATACAGAATATTTCATAGGGCAAGATAGGCAGGAGGTTTAGCAATCAAGTCTAAATAAGATGAAATGGAAAGACTGTTGAGAAGCTGAAAAGGGAATAATAAATGAATCCTTTTCAAACAGAAGAAAATACACAGAGTATGAATGATTCCCCAAGGCAGAGCATATAAAATGGATTCTACCTTTCTAACTTGAAAACATTCAACTGAAGATGTTAATAAATGAATGGTGTAACATAACAATGTACATATGAAACATAAAGGAGAAACATATGCTAAAACTCAAACCACATGAATCCCATAAATCAGAGCTGCATCACTTTATTTAATTTCCTGCCAAACTGTACAACGGAGCGCAGAGCTCATTGCCACACTATTCCCCTACTTCTGAGTTTTTAGACCTCAAAATTTTTCGCCCTTTTACAAATGATTAAAATTTACAATAAATAGACAGATTTTGTGGGAATATAGAACGATAGAAAGAGGAGAAACTCCAACTGAAGATGGAACACCAAGAGCCAATAATATTTTCTAACAATGAGGAGGCGAAACCTGTAGCGTAGATCCTTTCGAATCATTACTAAAGGTGTGACTGTTACAATTTTGGTTCTCGGCCTCTGGCTGTCGCTTTGCTTTCCATTATTTCTTTTGAATAACTGACTTTTAATAAGATGCCGTTGCAGTAAACTGGAATAAACTGAAATTATGCCTTACGTGAAGGGAAACAGTGAATAGGAAGGAAGGGAGAGGAGGCGGGACCAGCATCTTAATCGCAATTGGGATCGGGGAGTGGGAAAATATATACGAAATAAAAATTTCGATGCGATTGGATTAAACCATGAGAAGTCCTTTAGTAAACGTAATAAAATGCGATTTGGGACTTACAAAGGGGAAAGGGCATTTATATTATAATGGGGAGTAAGTGCTGTATGGTGGGCCCGGGGATAAAATCGCAACCGCAATATTTGGAATTTGCGATGGGAAAATTGCGATGATCGCACATCGCAAACGAGAGTTTTGCGATGGAAAATTTGCAACGGAAAGTGCGATGGGAATTTGCGATGGGGAAAAATTGCGATGGGAGGAAGTTGCGATCGGAAAAGGGCGCGATCGGGAGTTTTTGCGATGCGAATTTTGCGATGGGAATTTTGCGATGATCACACATCGCACATCGCAAATTCCACATCAACAAGACACTTGAATCTCTAAACTTGCGATCTTGCGATTTTGCGCTAAAGTGGTGGGGTTTATATATATGATATAACTTTCTTATAAGGTTTGTGGGGTATTGGTCGGAGAAGTGTTTAAGGGGAGGGACTTTGTAATATGAAGTTTTTTATTATAAAGTCCAAAGGCATGGAGGGGAAGTGGTTGGGTAATAAAATCGCATATTTTATTAAATGATTTACAATGCGATATTATAATTAGAAGGGGGAAGGAAGGGGTTTTTAAAGGGATTTGAACATAAAGTTAAAGGGGAAACCTGGGAAATAGGTGGGGCTTAGGGAATAGAGGGCTTTTACTTCACTTAAGCACAAAATTCAATCCAGAAGCCAGTTTTGAGAGTGTAGTATACCGTTGGAAAGCTCTTTCCGGGCTCTTTCTGATGGATCTGCTTTGAAGATGATTTGGCATTGAACATACTGCGAAAAACTTCTCTGAAGGCAGAGACATCACTTTGTGGAGATAACAGCTTCTGAATTGTGGCTGAAAGGCAAAGTATCATGTCTTCACCTCAAAACATGGTTTTGAGGTGAAGCTTGTATCAAACCAAACAAATGATATCTTTGATCTTCCTGGTGCTATGACTTTGTATTTATTGACTTCCTCATGACTTCGCTGATCTTTATTTGACACTTGACTCATTAATTTGACCATGGTGAGACCTAAGAGACTAATGAGACCCATCCTATGACCTACTAATATGATTTTGAGAATGAAAGTGACAAATGACTGAAGATCATAGGAAGGAAAATCAGCAAGTACCTCATGAGGGAAAACTGGTAACAAATTACTACCATCAATGAATCCATGACCTAACGGAATGGCGAAATTGATTATTATGTGACTCCTAATATGCAAATGCAAAAGAGAAATTTTGATCACTGATGGCAGTATGACTAGAGTGACACTAACAATGTAGATCTCCTCTTCTAGATTCCCGTGAAGAAATGCAGTCTTCACATCCATCTGTTCTATCTCAAAATCAAATGCAACAACAACAGATAAAAGTAATCTAATAGAAGTAACCTTGGCAACAGGAGAAAAAATATCACCAAAATCAATTCCCGGCACCTGGGAATAACCTTTGGCTACCAATTGAGCTTTGTATTTCTCTACCTTGCCTTCTACATTCATCTTCTTTTTAAACACCCATTTGCTCCCGATGGGCTTCCTTCCAGTTGGCAACTCCACCAAATCCCATGCCTCATTTTTATGCAAGGATGCCATTTCATCAACCATGGCCTCCTTCCAGAGTTTTCCATCCTCTGAATCTACTGCCTCCCTGACAGTTCTGGGATCATCATCAGTTATAGTTAAGGCAAAACCTGAACAGAAAGTAGATGGACTATACCTTTCTAGTTGCCTTCTTTCCCGAATTGATCTTCTCAAAGCTGGGGTTTGTGGCTCTTCCTCTTCTGAATCTTCTTCTGTTGTAGAGTCTGATTCATAATCCTTTAGCTCAAAATCTATCTTCTCAGGTTCCTTTGGTAGGACTTCATCTGTAACAACATCTTTCACCTCTCTAAACATCACATCTCGGCTGTACACAACCTTCCTTGTTTCTGGGTTCCAAAGCTTATAACCCTTTAAACCATCCTTATACGTCCCAATAAAGATGCACCTTTCAGATTTATTATCCAACTTGGTTCTTTTATCCTTTGGAACATGTACATATTCATCACATCCAAATACCCTTAGATGTGAAAGAGATGGTTTCTTACCAGTCCATACCTCATGTGGAGTCTTATCCTCCAACGCTGATGAAGGTGATCTGTTAACTAAGTAACATGCAGTCTCCACTGCCTCTGCCAAGAATTCTTGTCCTAACCTAGTACCAATGAGCATGCTTCTTGCCTTTTCCATTAGTGTTCTATTCATTCTTTCTGCAACTCTGTTTTGCTGAGGTGTGTATGGAGTAGTCTTCTGCCATGCTATACCACACTTCTTACAGAACTCTTAAAATTCCTTCTTGCAGAACTCCCCACCATTATCTTTCCTCAGTGCCTTTATCTTCTTCTCTGTCTGGTTTTCCACCAGTGCCTTAAATTCTTTAAATTTTTCAAAGACTTCAGATTTATTCCTCAAGAAATATATCCATGTATTCCTTGAGAAGTCATCTATGAATGAGACATAGTACACAGACTTTCCCAGTGATGGAACTAACACAGGTCCAAACACATCATTGTGCACAAGTTCTAATATCTTTTTCGCCTTCTTAGCACCAAAAGGAAACCTCACTCGATTCTGCTTCCCATATACATAATGTTCACAGAAATCAAAATGCAGAGAGAAATTAGACATACCTTCTACCATACCATTTCTATGCAGTATCCGAAGGCCCTTCTCTCCAATATGTCCAAGCCTTTGATGCCATAACATGGTATTTTCTCTAGAGACATCTAGGCTTTCCACTCCACTTTTAGAAACCACAGAACTGTTACACCCATCAATAACAGTGCTACCTTGTAGCTTGTACAGAGTTCTAGTCCGAACTCCCCGCATTAATACCAGTGCTCCCCGAACCATCTTGCAGGCATATTTCTCGAACACTGTTTTTACACCTACATCATCCATCTTTCTTACAGAAATCAGATTTCTGGCCAATGCAGGAATATGAAGAACACCAGGAAGTGTTCTAATCCTTCCACCTTGCAGCTTCAACTTGACCTTTCCACGTTCGACGATTCTGGCCCTCCTATCATCCCCTAGGAAGACATCACCATCATATTTCTCATACTCACATAACCACTCCCTATGGGGAGTGAAGTGAAAGGATGCACCTGAGTCAATCAACCATGACTCATGATCTACATGTGTACTTGAAGAAGAAGCCAAATACACATCCCCACCTTCATCCGAGGTGGTTTTTGCCTCTGCAGAAGGAGCATCATCAGATCCCTTTCCTTTCTCAGGAGCTTTAGATCTTCATTCCTTTTTGTAGTTTCCTTCCTTTCCGCATTTCTAGCATACCTTTACAAACTTTCCAGGAGATTTAGATCTCCCTCTAGATTTGGATCTCCCACTCGAAACCTTATTCTTGTTTCTATTTTGGGACCTTCCTCGTACATATAAGGCATCTCCATTTTGACCCTCCATATTTCTCCGTCTCATTTCCTCTAACAGCAAGGCTGAGACAATGTCATCAAAATTCAAGGTAGTTGTATTGCTACCTATTGCAATAACCAGACTGTCCCACGAGTCTGGTAGAGAGCACAACAAACTGATGCACTTATCTTCATCTGAGATTTTAATATCAACATATGACAACTGACTTACCACAGTATTGAAGGCGTTCAGATGCTCTGTCACCGAGTCTCCATCCTTCATCCTCAGGTTATACAGCTTTTTCCGCAGGAAAAACTTATTCACTAGAGACTTAGATTGGTACAAAGTCCCAAGTTTTTCCCACAAATTCTTCGCCGTAGCTTCCTCAGATACATTCAACAATACTAAATCTGAGACACACAAACGTATTGTGCTCTTAGCCTTCCGATCTAGTTTCTTCTAGTCTTCATCTGAAATTACCGTTGGTTTAGTACTTGGATCTACCACGATCCACTGATCTTTATCCACCAACAGATTCTCCATCTTGAGTTTCCATAACTCAAAGCTTTGACCATTAAATTTCTTGATCTCTATCTTTCCCCTGCTCGCCATCTTCTTTCACCGCAAGAATCGATCCCGCAGATCTCCCATTGAACAGGGTCTACCTCAGGCTCGAACAAAAGACCCTCAGCAGCAAAGGCGTCCCCTTGAAGCCGAAACAGCTCTGATACCAAAAGTAGGTTTTAACCCTAAACAAAAATTATCTACACACGAATCTTATAACAGAAAATAAACAATAGCGAGAGCATAAAACATAAAATAGATAAACACAGAGATTTTCCCCTGGATCCCAAATCGGGACAACCAGCTTGATTTTTCATTATATTCCTTTTAGTGTTACAACACATATATATACATGCCGAAGCATACATAAACCCAATCCATTAACCCTGTATTAGAACATAACCGTAGTTCCCTTGACCGGATCTACAAAATACCAGGGGTCGAAAACCATCGTACCCCAATAAACCATGTGCAAACTCATGCACAAAACATGGGTGGGTTCGCCTATGAGTGGGACCGCATACCAAAAAAATTTTCGCCGGGGCGCTGCCCTAGACCCCGACAGTGGGGGTTGCCACCCCCCTGTGACCCCCTTGTTGCGCCCGACGCAACGTACAACGCGTGAGGCTAGTCGTGGAAAGAATATAACACACACCCAACACCTTGTATATCTCTACATGAGGACCTCTCATCAATGATCTGGTAGAACCCATAAGGTTCCAAATATATTGTAGGTAAAAGCTTCTCTTTGAGCTGTGAGGTTCTCATCAAGAAGGATCTATCATAATAATGGAAGATGTTATCCATCATAAGATGTATATCATCTACCATCTGTCCATCCAATGCTTCATGCGTGAAGCGATCATCAGAATGCTCCAAGAATAGTTGGGCCCCCGACTCATCACTGCTCCCCAGTGATAGTGCTTCCACAATGGTGCATATTTTGTCTCATGGCCATACACAATGTTGAACTCATGGCCCGAAAATTTACTGGTTAGGACTATGCTCATCCTATCCTCCAAAAATCTACACTCCAACCCAAAGTGTTGTGTGTAACTCAACAATGAAAAATCAGGATGTATATGCATCTCCTCCATGAACTAGTCAAGGGTCCTCTGCGCAGTGACAGTCTGCAGCTCCAAATAAACAATGTACTTTAACCCTTGGTCATGCAATTTCCCAGATGGCATATCCCCACAAATCTATATCTGATGTGCCGAAATAATATGGGGTGGAAATGTTTGCATACCTTGGATAAGATTATACTTGGGAACATCTTGTAGAGCTACAAGAGTTCCTCCTACAGGTGTAATGACTCCCCCAATTGCTGGTGATGGTTATGGCTACTCCTCTACTAATGCACCGACACTGGCATCTGTCTCCTCTTCCTCATGCATCTCCTGAATCACACATGGGACTCCCAATGTCAAGATATCAATACCATATTGCAAGGATGCAAGTTTTCCTTCTCCTAATGCAAGTACTCCTGCAATTGGTGGTGGTGGAAGTTGCTCCTCTTCCAGAGTGATAGTGGTGAAATATTCCCTTGGCTCCTCATGTGCTTTCTCATCAATGTCGAAAAATTTCTCAATGGGAACTACCCCCAATTTTATTTTATCAAACTTCTTGATCAACCTTTGAGTAAAATCTGCATAAGCAGTCACTCTTGCATGTTTCAAATGGTTTAACCACCAATCCTTTGCTTCACCCTCAAGGTGCAACGTTGAAATCTCAACAACTTCTCTTTCTGCTACTGGATGTAGCAAGAATAATGCATCTAACTTCTTACTCCAATATTTTTTAGGCAAAAGGAATATATTATGCCTCTTCTCCCGCTGTTGTTGCAAGGTCTCCATTCTTATTTGATTTGGATAAACTTCTGGAGACTTAGATTCTCCTTGAAGGCCCTTGATTGAGATTTGTACTATGCAAGGTAATCTCTTAGAGTCTCATGATCTAAGTTTCCTCCATCTCCATGCCAATCACCTTCCTCTTCACAGAAAATGGACATAGTATAATATTGTGGAGCTCTTTGTATTACTGATTTCTTCTGCTATTGATAGGAAGTGCTTAGACCTTCCTCATCCTGAAACCTTCTTGAGGTCTCTTTTTGCCTCTTCCTTCTCATTTGTTTGACCTCCTTGGAGAGATCTTGCATAGATCTGAAGAGAAGTGTGGAAAAAATTAATCCTTCTGTCATTATGGATTTGTTCCTTATACTCCTTCTTTTGGTGTCATAAGATGTATTTCCCACAAGCTGATCTAGAGATTATGCTCTGATACCACTGTAATATTTCAAAACAGGAAAAGCATCAATCTTGAACATAAAATGGAAAAATATAGTGAATATCAATGCATTGAATATGAGAAAATCATAGATCCATTTTATTATGTATATCAGCATCAAATAGGTACAATATCTTGAGGAAAAAGTCACTCAAACTGGGCAAGAGAAGCCTCCAATGCTCAAATACACCAAAACATGAAATGTTGCTGCTACATAAAATGATGAAGAAACAAGACAGTGCAGTCCCAGTGAGTGAAAATACATCTTGACACTATAAATATATAGATCTACTGATATAATTATCAAAAATTTCTAGGAATAAAGATCTAACCTCCCAAGCACATTTCCAAGACAACCCAGAAAGGGTTTCCAGAAATACACAAAATGCAGAATGTGCCAGATGTGGCCCTAGGGCTGAATAACGCTCTGCAACTGGATCACTGGTGGGAGGTGGCTGATATGATATGACAATGTGTGATATCCCTCCTCACAAACTTCTCGGATGAAGGGTTTCTCCCCTGACTGGAAAACAGGGTCAAGAACTTGGGTACTTGACCTCCCACTACAACTGCACTGCAAAATAATGCAATTTCCAGAGGAGAATGTGCTGTGGGTGAATGATGTTGTGTAATAAAGCTCAAGGAACTTCCTTTCTAGCCTCCCAGATGAAGAGATGCTCCCTCACTGGAAAACAAGCTCAGAAATAGGGTCTATCAACCCTCCATTGCTGTTGCCCTGCAAAAAAACACAATCCTGAAGGAGACTATGCTGTGAATGATGGATGAAGCTTGGCCTGATGCCAACTAGTGGAAATTATGCTCAGTGAACCTCTCCCAAGTAGGCACTCGAAGTCCCCCGAGGATGAGGGTGGGATTTCCCCTCGGAAACACCCTTGTGCTAAACATCACAATAGACTTGCCAGCTAGTGGAAATGATGCTCAATGAACCTCTCCTGAGTAGGCACTCGAAGTCCCTCAAGAATGATCAAGAATGAGGGTGGGATTTCCCCTCAGAAACACCCTTGTGTTAAACATCACAACAGACTTAGCTAAACAGCTAAAGCATGCAAAAAGTCATAAAATACCAATACAATATCAATATTTTGAATGTCTTATATGGCTTCCATCATCTTCCTTATATGCTTGGTCAACTTCCTTAACCTGGGTCCCGCTCATTAAAGAAGCTACTCTCATGCATACACTCCTCCTCTATGACTGCGTTGTCCTCCATTAACTCTCCACTACCTCCATAACAACGTTGTTGATTTGCTAAACTTTGACCCTATCCACATGATTTAGCCCTGTTCACACCTAAAGGTGCTTTATACAACTGATACAATGATCCACATTCACATGAGAAGTGGTTTTATTCCCGCTAAGGATATTTATGTTTCTCTCTACCCACTTATTCACCTATCTTATTATCAAAAGCAAGAATTAATATTCCAACTAGCTAAAAGCTAATTAGGAATATTACATGGAACAAATAATTCTTCAACAACTTGGAGGAGAAGGATCTCCAAATGCACATCGAGATGGGAGATGGTGGGAGGTATAACACAATCGACATAGGTATTGTTACCTTTCAGAGGGAGTCTAGTGCTCCTCTCACTTTAAAATATTTCATGTATGTTCCTGGCTTAAAGAAGAATTTAGTTTCAGTTGCTATGTTGGAAGGCCATGGCTATGATGTGATATTTAGCAAAGGAAAGGTGTTCCTTCGTCACAAAGCCAGGTGATAGGTGAAAAATATTGGGGTTTGAGTAAAGGACCTATACAACTTGGATGTAGAAGAATGTTTTGCCTTGAGCACGAAAGCAAAGAAGGTGCAGAGCCGAGACATCAGTGAGTTATGGCATAGAATATTGGGCCATCTACACCATGGCACTTTGAAGATCATGCAAAATATTTCTACATAACTTCCCAAGGGTTCGCTTGAGCAGCGAGATACATGCAAAGGGTGTGCATTAGGTAAGTACACCAAAGCCACCTTTCATGATAAGGAAAGTAGAGAGAAGGTGATTCTTGAAATAGTTCACTCAGATGTTTGTGGACCATTCTCTACAGCCTCCACAAAAAAACATATGTATTATGTGATTTTTGTAGATTATTGTTCACACAAGTGTTGGATATTCTTCATTCAGAAGAAATATCAGACGTTCTCAAATTTTTTTGAGTTAAACGAACTTGTCAATAAAGATACAAGGAAGAAGGTGAAGGCTCTTAGGAGTGACAAAGGTGGTGGATTTTTCTCGAATGAATTCAAGAACTTTTGTTCTTCAAAATGAATTCGACGGGAATTGGCAGCACCTCATAACCCACAATAGAATTGGGTTGTAGAAAGGAATAACATAAATATTGTGGGAGAAACACGAGTGATGTTGCATGATCAGGCCCTACTATTGCACTTATGGGATGAAGCATGCAACACAACAGTATTTGTGCAAAACAAAATTCCTCATCAGATTCTTAGGATGAGTACACCTGAGGAAGTTTTCTCAGGTAAGAAACCAAATGTCACACATTTTAAAATTTTTGGTTCATCATTTTTTTCCATGTAACCAAAGATGCCAGGAACAAGCTAGAGCCAAAAAATGAGTTGGTAATATTTGTGGGGTACACCGATACACCTCAAAACTATCAGGTGTACTTGCTAGCACACAGGATGACAATGGTCATAAGAGATGTGGAATTCTAAGAAGAGAAGGCGATGCAAATTTCCCTTCAGAGGTAGATTCAATTTCATGTAGTTGAGGAGATCTTAGCTCCAAAAGAATAACCTCAAGGTGTGGAGCAGCCACAAGAAGAGGAACAAAGAGTGGAAGCACCCATTCATGTAGAGACATCCCGAGATGGAAGGAAGCACACCAGAAAGGCTACAAGTTGGTGCTTGATGCGAGAGAGAATGTGGGAGCACCCACATCATAGCGCAGGCAGAGAAATTCCCTAGAGTGGTACACTGGCTACATGGTTCTTATGAGCGAGAGTGTAGTGATAGAGCCATCCTCATTCGAGGAAGAAGTGCATCAACTAATATGGGTTGATGCTATGGTTGAGTAGTATGAATCCATTATAAAAAAAATTGCATTGGAAATTATCCCAAGACTAGAGGGGAAGTCGGTTTTAGGATCCAGGTGGATCTAAAAGCTGGTGAATAAGGTAACAAACGGGAATGTGGAGAAACACAAGGCCATATTTTTGGCCAAAGTGTTCTCTCAGGTGGAGGGATTGAATACGAGGATAAGTTTTCTCTAGTCATAGGATACTCTTCAATAAGATCTATCCTTGCACTTCTAGTGTAGATGGGATGTCAGATACATCACAGGGCTATAAAGAAAGCCTTACTCAATAGAGTGATTGAGGAAGATGTGTACTTTGAGCAGGTAGAAGGTTTTGAGACCCTTGATAGAGATTGACATGTGTGCAGACTCAAGAGAGTGTTGTATGGAATGAAACAAGCACCTCGTGCCTGGTACACTAGTATCAAAAAATTACTCCACTAGTTTGGGCTTCACCAAGAGTGAAGCAGAGGTGAACCTTTACCATATTGTGGTAGAAGGTAAAATTTTGATCGTTGTACTTTATGTCAATGATTTAATTCTGACAGGTGATGAGTAGCTCATCAAGTATTTCAAAGAGGATATTACAATAGAATTTGAGATGAAGGATATGGGTCCCTTCCATTATTTCCTTTGATTGGAAATTAGGAAAAGAGATGGGGAACTCTCTGTATCTCAGGGCAAGTATACCAATGAGATTCTAAAGAAGTTTCACATGTAGGGTAGAAAACCCATGGAGACTCCTCTACCAGGGAACTGGAGGAACGAGGATGCTACTTCAGGTGAAGTGCTAGATGCTACCATGTTCAAATAGCTTGTCGGTTCACTCATGTATTTGGTGAACACACGTCCAAACATATGCTATGCAATTAACCACCTTAGTCAAGCTATGGCTAAGCCTACCAAAATATTTTGGAAGGAAAGAAAGAATGTTTTGAGATACCTCAGAGGCACCATAGAGTTTGGGTTATGGTACAAGAAGACAGAGGGAGTTAAGCTTCAAGGCTTCGCAGATGCAGATTGGGTAGGGAGTCCATCTGATAAGAAGAGCACATCAGGTGGCATCTAGCATTGGGTCAACAATAGTTTCCTGGTATAACAGGAAATAGAGATCAGTTGCAATCATTTCAACATAGGCAGAGTACATGGCTTCTAGTAAAGCAGCTTATGAGGCCATATGTATGAGGAAGATACTTGTTGGTTTTTTTGGTCAATATATGGATCCGATGGTGATTTATAGTGATAACTAGAGTTGCATCAAACTTTCGATTAATCCAGTTTTTCATGATAGGTCCAACCATATTGATATCGGATATCACCATCTCAGATATTATGTGATCCAAGTGGATATTGGTGTCCACCCACCTATTCCATTTGGAACCCCACTGCCGGTTCTTTCAATTTTTCACTTTCAGCACAACTTACTATTTCTAGCAGGTTTTCGAGTCCTGAACTTTCGGAGCCATTTTGAGGCCCTAATGATCCAGGTGGATATTGGTGGGCACCCACCTATTCAATTTTCACCCCCACCATCAATTCTTTTATTTTTTCATTTTCAACACAACTTACTATTTTTAGCATTTTTTTGGGTCCTGAAATTCTAGAGCCATTTTGAGGCCCTAAACGATGTTTTTTGGGAAAAATGGGAGAAACATGGGTCGATAGATTGATGTTTCTCACTCAAAAGTTGTATTCCTTAGATATATCTTTCTAACGAGGTATTGAGCACGTCAAACAAAGATCGTATGCCAAAGTTATGTCCCCGGGAAGATTGATGTACCAATTTACCCAAACGGGGGCCCACAGTTTTGGCGCTTCATCTCCTAGGGTTAGGTTTTGGGATTTTTAGGGTTTTCCATTATTTCTCAACAATAAATAGGCCTTTGAGCCTCATTGTAACACAGTTCAGAGGCCTGTAGCCACCACATCTCTTCTTAGAGATACGTTACCAACGCCTTAGCTAGTTTATTTCCCTTATGTCTGTAAGCATATCTATGTTATTTGATATTAATGAAATGAAGTGTTATTTCCACTGCATATTTGTATTTATGGTTATATGTGTATTATGTTGAAATCCTACATAAATCCAGATCAGTGGTATCAGAGCGGTCTGCTCTTTCTCTATTTTTATTTGCATGTCCCCAACAAGGTTAGCGTATAAGTTTTTAGGGCTCAATCTGGTTGAACCCTTGCAAGATCAACCTCGCAAACCTCGACGACCTCCCATGTCGAAAGAAAAGAGAGATGAAGGAGTAGGATATCCTATCAAAATATTGCTTGAGGAGGCCCTCAAGAAACAGAGGAATGCGATAATGGATAACTTTGCACATATCCTTCAATGGCTACCCACTGGCGGCACATCTACATCCAGCAACCACTCTGGAGGCACCTCTCCTTTCAAGGCACAACTCAACTTTGAAATTATTTTATTTGAAGGCTAGATAGATGAAGACGTTGTAGATAGATGGTTGAATTTGCTGGAAGGATATTTCTCGGTCCATGATTTCTTTGATCGAGAAAAGATTATTTTTGCACTCCTCAAAGCTACCCCCCATGTCAAAGACTGGTGGGAAACCTACTCTGAGCAAAAGGACGAGGGGAACCCTCTTTGTTCTCGGCTGCACCCACTTGGAATTTGTTTCGAGATGAGATCAAGGAACAATATTACCCTATGTGGAGCTATGAGGACAAGTACATCCAATGGACCATGCTGCAACAATAAAGGGATCAAGATGTGCACGAATTGACGAATTTTTTCCATACCCTGCGCAAAAAGTTGGGTATTAAAGATTTAAAGAGACATTTGGTGCTCAAGTACCACATCTATTTGCATAGATACATTCAGGAGGAAATTTATTTCCTCCACATTACATCGCTTGGCATGGAATATCGCTATTCCGCCAAGATTGAGCAGAAGAAGCGAGACCTTGGATCTGCAAATTTGAAGCTAGGGAAAAGTTCCCTCAAACCAGAGAACAAGGGGCAAGGCCAAAGCGGGGCGACTCAAAGCAACCCCAAAAATTCAAAGAGGAACATAGGGAAGTGGTGTGAATTTCATAACAACAACACTCACAACACAAACGAGTGCCAGGCCAAATAGTCATTGGTGGCTGAACTAAAGGCCCTGAATCAAATGGATGTTCTGATCCTGAGTCAGAACCAAAGAAGGGAAATGACAAAGGGAAGTAGATCATTGATGCAGATACCAGTGCCATGATTTCCACCAACAAGATCTAGGGGGAGGATCCTGAGGATCTAGAGGAGGGGGAGCGCCTCTTCCATTCATAGATGTGGGTGAAGGGTTCTCCACTGCTTTTCCTTGTCGATAGAAGAATACAAAAGAAATTCATTTAAGCAAAGGTCGTGAAGCGGATCAACATACCGACCATAGCACACCTGTAACCGTATACCATTGGGTGGCTTCATGAAGGAAGAGATCTCCGCGTCTGCCTATAGTGTCGCCTTTTGTACAACATCAAGCCATTCATGGATGCGAAACTGTGTGATGTTGCTCCTCTTGATATTTCTGATGTATTATTGGGACAACCATACTTGTGGAGGTGACATGCTGTGTATGAGTCTAGGCCTCGTGCTATTATTATTACTTTCGGAAATAGCTTGTATAGGATACCAAAGGTAGTACCACATCCTGCCATCTCTTTAACTACTGCAAAAAAACGAAGTAAGATTGTTTCCAAAGCAAGGAAATTTATTTGCATTACTATTATCCCACAAGGAAATAAGAAGATTGTGGCCACAACCTCGAAACAAGGCTCTCCTACACGACAACAACATATGGACAAAGGCATGGAGGAATACAAGGACATTTTCTCCTCATCGACAGAGGTTCCTCTACACTGTCAGGTCAAGCACTCCATTGATCTGATCCCAGGCATACCGTTGCTTGATATTTCCATACCTCATGCGACCGACCACACAAACATAATTCACACATGTACTGTCTGAAACCAAATTAAATGAATGCATCCAGCATGTCCGCCCGCGAGTCCATGACATCTTCGACAAATCCAATACCTAGTTTAGCATAATTTTCATCATCTCACGGAGGATATCAACGCAATGGGGAGGAATGATCCATGTAGATATTTGTGGCCACCCACCTATTCCAGTCGGAACCCCACCATCGGTTCTTTCAAATTTTCACTTTCAACACAGTTTACTATTTTTAGCAGGTTTTTGGGTCATGAATTTCCGGAGCCATTTTTAGGCCCTAATGATCCAAGTGGATATTGGTGGCCACCCACCTATTCCATTTGAACCCCTACCATCAGTTCTTTCAGTTTTTCAGTTTCAGCACAACTTACTATTTTTAGCAGTTTTTTTCAGGTTCTGAACTTCTGGAGCCAATTTGAGGCCCTAAACGACGTTTTTTGGGAAAATCGGGAGCAACATTGGTCTATAGACCTAGACCAATGTCGCTCACTCAAAATTTGTAGTCCTCAGATATATCTTTCTAAAGAGGAATTGAGTGCATCAAACAGAGACTGTATGCCAAAGTTATGTCCCCGAGAAGATTCACTAGTAGAAAATGATGAAATTAGTCACTAGGTGACTAATAACGTTAGTCACCGCAAATATTTCAAGTGAATTACTACTAAATTTGAGCAATTTTAGGCCACCGAACTAAAAACGACTAATTTAGTCTAGGGATACAATATACGACCAGATAAAAAGTGACTAAATTAAAAGCGACTAACTTAAATGACCAATTTAGTCTAGGACTAATATATATGACTAGATAATAAGTGACAAAATTAATATTGATTGTTGTAAATGACTATTATAGTCCAAGAATAAAAATGTGACCAAATAGCAAGTACAACAAGTATATGAATTAGTCATTTATGTTAGTAATTTTTAATTGTGCCACTCCAGAAATGGAAAATGGCAATTTTTATATCGAAGTGCTACATTTCACTACAGGGGTCTCTGAATCCATATGTATTGTTAAAATTTAGAGACAAAGGGGTCTCTGAATCCATCTACGTAGAATCTTCATTAAGGTCCAATGATGAGGCTCCAAGACCCAATCATGGTGTTAAAAAACTCTGAATGGAAGACACATCCCTCATAAAGGCCAAAAACTATCCCTTGAGAATATAGTTAATGTGATGATTTGAAGCCTTTTTAATGGTCACTGATTATTTAGGACTTAAGTCCCTTTTTTTTTATTTCCTTGGCCATAGTAAAGGCCATGATACCTATTTATTTATTTTATTTTATTTTCGCACAAATTGAGGAGGAGAAGAAATTCCTCATTACAAAATTACCCCAATCTGTTTACAAGATGGATTTGTCTGTTGGGGAAGCATTACTCCATGAGTGCTGCTATAGCTGTTGTTTTTTTTTCTCCTTTTTGAAGTAGAGAGTATTACACTTGTGATATATTTCCGGACAAACTGATCTAAAAGTAAAATGCATTTGACTTTCATTTTTTTTTTTAAACTAGAATGCCTACTATTAACCTAGTTGAAAACATGGAAAGCCTATAGATATGGAGGATAATTTATTCACAGTGTTCTCGTTGTCTCTGTATCTGCTTCCATGATCCTGAGAGGCAGATCCTTGTTCTGAATTTTTGTTGACAACTTCCCTTATGAAGTTGCGAGACTCTTCCAAATGATTTCATCAGTTCTGAACATTCATTACATCTTTGTTGTAAGTATCCCATTGCGAACGAAGGATGACCATGTATGCTTTGGTTCGAGCTTTGTCTTGCTGGATTTGGCTCCTCAAATTTTCTATCACCACTCTGTGAGATTTACAAAAGTTGCAGGGGTGCTTTCTATCTTCTATTGTATCCATTTTCTTGAAGAGGCTGTGGATAATTGCATTGATTCCTTTTTTGCTGGCTGTTGCTATCATTGTTTTGCCTTTGTGCGCTTTTCTTCCTTCTTTGAGAATTCTTCTTTGATTTTTTTGGACAACATTTATGCCTTCTTTGCAGTGGAAATATCTGGTTTTACAGATTTGAGAATACAAAATTACAAAGGCTGGATGCTGAATAGAAAGTGGATCCAGATGAGGGGAAAGAAAGGGAATGAAGGGGAGAATCAGGAGGGAGGGGAGAGTGAGGGGAGCGTTGTGTGAGAGCAAGGGATACCCAGCACCATGCACAAGAAAACAGAGGTTTGGAAGGGGATGCAAGAAGGAAGGAGGGGACGAAATGAGGCCAAGAGGTATGGAGGGAGGTTGCTACGTAATTGATTTAGCAAGAAACACTGAGATAAATCTTTCAGGAGAACAAATTTTATAAGGTATCAGAGGGGCATTGGTACGTTGAGGAGTCACGAGAATGTGCAAGGGGTACAGGGTGTGGGTACTATGTGTTAAGATGTTGGAGATATTTAGGAGGTCGTGTAAGACACATTTTATGAGATTGAGCTGAGCTTTTGCAGAGAATATTATCATGACTTGCCTGCTATTCTTTTGAACAATGTAAGGATGGAGGTACCTAAAAAAATGTGAAGTGGGAGAAGACATCAAGTTATAGGTAGATGGGATGTAATTTCGTCAATTTTGGCATGGCCAATAATTCTTCGAACTCCCTCGTTGGCTTGAGATTCTGCTTGCTTGTTATTTTCTCTAAGGATATGATAAAAATCAACCATTCCTATATGCTTTGCGGAGTTTTTGGATCTATGCAGAATTTGATTAAGGGTTGTGTTTTTTGGTGGAATCTTGCTCACCATTGCTTGAATGATAAGGGATGAATCTCCAAAGATGATTGCATTGTTGATTTTCCGGTCCCTTAGGATCTTGAGGCCTAAAAGTAAAACATAAGCCTCGACTTTATTATTTGACATTTGTCCTAATCCCCAGTTGTAAAATATCTGTCTTGATTTATCTTTGTGGATAATGAGGCCTCCTGATCCTGCTTTGCCCGGATTTTTCTTTGACGCTCCATCAAAGAAAAGGCAGGCTCTGTTGAGAGAGAGAATCCAGCTCTAAAATTATGTCTCGGTCTTTCTTATTTTCTAGATTTGTTGAACCCTTGTATTCTTTTGTAGGAGACATAAGTTGATCTTGTTGAAGGCAAACCCGATCCAGCTTCTCTCATCATTCTGGAGTTGGGTCATATCTATTCCATAGAGCCCTTTGGCTGAAAGAAAATTAGTCATCAATCCCCAGGATTTTGAGGTTATTGTGTTTACTGTGGGGATTTTATTTTTGAATATTTTCCCATTTCTGGCTAACCATATTTTACAGCAGAGAAATGATGGAAGGTTGCTCCAGAATCTCTGAATTAGGGATTTGTTTTTGAAGGAATGAGGAAATATGCCTTTAAATTTATTTATGAACTGACTGAGAGGAAGCCTATAGTTCAAATTTTCTTCAATAGGTGACACCATTGTCTCACAACAGTTTCTAGGGAAAGGACACTCCAGGAAAAGACGTTGAATTGTTTCCTCTACCTTCAGACAGAGGGGGCATTGAGATGGTTTGCATATTCCTCTCTTTTTTAAGTTTTCTGTTGTTATAGATTTGCTATGTAGCAATTTCCTTAGGAAAATCTTAATATTTGGAAGGGTTTTCACCTTCCAGGACTACCTCCAGTACTGAAATTCCTGCTGCCTCTGATGTTCTTAGATTTTTTCATATCTAGTCTTTACTGAGTACTCTCCTCTAGTAGGTTTCCAGTAGTAGGCATCTTGAGAAGGTTTTTGTCTGTTGGTGCTACTCTAGTGAGAAGGGAAGTTATGAGGTTCCACTAATTTGTTAAATCATTAGGAAAATTGGGTTTGGCCCAATGTTTCCATGCACCATCTAGTTCCCAATTGGAGATATCCTCCAATTTTTTGTATCCTTCCCTTATCATCCACCTCTTAATATTCTTGATGTCCGGATTGCTGTCTAAGGGAGGATTTCCCATTCTACTATCCTTCCATAGGTTGATCCGTTCCCCATTTCTAGGCCTCATTGAAATGTGGTCCTTGATTAGCTGAATTGCTTCGGAGATTATTTTCCATATTTGAGTGCAAGGTCTTGCAGGAGGAATTTTTTACATAATAAAGTTCCTTGGTGCATTAAGGTATTTTGCCTCTAGTGCTGCTTTCCGCCAGAGTTTTTCTCTCCAGTTAGGAATCTCCATGCAATCTTATTTCCCAAGGCCATATTCATTATTTCGTGGGTTTTTATGGAGAGTCCTCCATTTTTTTAAGGAGCTGTGACTTGTTTCCAATTTACGAGGCTGAATTTTTTTGTTTTAGTTTTTACTCCTTGCCATAAAAATCTTCTGATGATAATTTCAATTTCTTGTGGATGCTTGCACGCGCTGCTATTAATGAAAATTGGTATAGAGGCAAGGATGCTAGAATGGACTTGATGAGGATGATTCGTCCCGCTTGGTTTAACCATAGCATACCCCATGCTTGAATTTTGAATTTCATCTTCTCAACATATTTTCTCCAATTTTTTGTCTTCAAATTTTTCTTGGTGATGGGCAACCCAAGGTATTGAAAGCGGTTCCAATTTTTCTGATAAGGAATTTCCAAAATTTGGGACATCCGTTGAATAGTTATTATGGGGGTATTCCAAATATAAATACAAATTTTGTCATTATTGACCAAACCTCCTAAGACATCCATGAAATTGTCAAGAATGGTTTTGAATCTTCTAGCAAGTATACAAGATGCTCCACCCAAAAGAAGGGTGTCATTAGCAAACAAGGAGTGGTTTATTCTTTTGGTTCCGCTACTGATAGTGAGGCCTCTTAAGGTGGCATTTCTTCTGCTGTGTTCCAATTTTCTGCTAAGGGAATCAACATAAGTATATAAAGGAAGGGGGACAGGGGGAAGCCTTGCTTAAGGCCCCTTGAGCTTTGGAAGAAGTCACATGGTCTGCCATTGACGAGAGGGGCTATCCAAGGACCTGTTGTGCAGGCCTTGATTGTGTTAATGAAATATTCAGAAAAGCCATATCTATTTAAGACAACTGCAAGGAAAGTGAGGTTAAATCTATCAAATGCATTTTCCATATCCATTTTGAGGATGAATCCTTTTTCATTTCTAGATAGACTTGAGTGGAGATCTTCTTGCACAAGGATAATATTGTCAAATATCTGCCGGTTAGGGACAAAGCCACCTTGATTTTTTGAAATGAGGGAGTGAAGAAGAGGTTTGAGCCTTCCGACAAGAATTTTAGAGATGATCTTGTAAGAGGCATTACAGAGGGAAATTGGCCTAAAACAGTTGAGGGTGGAGGGGTGAGGGTATTTTAGAATGAGGGCGAGATATGTGGAATTGGTAAATCCCCCAACCTTTTTCTTCTTGATAACATATCTCATCATCTTTATTAAATCCTTTTTAATGAGATGCCAGAAGGTGTGATAGAATGAAATGGAAAATCCATCTGGGCTTGGTGTCTTTTCTGGATGTAGATCCCAAGTAGCTACCATGACTTCTTCTTCTGTGAATTCTTTGGAGAGGAAACTATTTGTTTCCACATCAATTAACTTTGGGATGTGATTTAAGAATTCCTCTAGGTTTTCCTGGCTGCCTACGACTGTTAAGAGAGCTTTGAAGTGCTGAAAGACCTTGTTGAACCTCATGATTACCCTCTCCTTTACCGTTTTCTCATCTCATTCCACCATTTTTCCATAAGTTCATAAACCCTAATCAGTGAATAATTCTAAGGTTTTGTCTCAAGGATACATTTAAATGATTGTCATATTATGTTTTCATGATTTTTCTATTCTGATAAGTTTTTGGAAATTAGCTACAAGATGCAGCCTGTTCTGTAGCTAACTGTGTGTTTCGTAGCCACTCTTATGGTTTAACAGGTTCCAAGTGTCAGTTAAGGAATCAGGCCACATGGGTGTTTCTATAATATTTCCTACATGGATTCTATCCTACTCATTTGATCCAAATCGACATAAAAAGGAGCCTAAACTCATGGTCAAAGTTACAAGTCAAAGAACATTACCTACATCAATAAGAATCCTGATTTTCTCTTTGAAGAAAATCATGAGTCCAATAGTTCTATTTTGATTGTAATTCAAGTTAGACACCTGTAGCTAACTTAGCTCGCAATTAGTTATGTAATTTCTCTTTAAATAGTGGTTCCACAGAATCGAAAGACAATTTAGTATAGTTTAGATTTCTAAAGTGAATACTCTGTTTTCCAGACTTTGTTTTAATAAAGAAGTTCAGTTACCAAATTCTTGCTTGATTGCACTTTTGACAAGCTAGGAGTCAACCAAATCAGTAGCAGAGGGCCCTTGCTTCTGAAGGAGGTTTTTATTATGTTTTCTAGCTAGATTTCCTTTACTCTGTTTAGCAATTTTTGTTTATGCTTCATTTCCAGCTTTCAAATAGTTTAATGTTAAAATACAATTGTGTATACTTACTCTTCAAAAACGTTTCATGAAAATAGAACCTCTGTTTTCACTATTGAATTAAGGATTTAAGTGTTAAGGAATCATAGTTGTTTAGCTTTACTGTTCTTGGATTTTATTTGTATTAAAATAGAATTTTCAATTGCTGTATCAAACTGATATTTATGAAGCCATTTTCAATATGCTAAATTCTACATTAAATGGTTCCATAGCTCACTTATGTAGTAACTAATTTTATCTTGCTTCTTTCATTTTCTTGCCAAGGAATAAAGGCATAATTGATTTCTCCGAAGGTATCTCAAGAGGTTGAACACTTTTCATTTGAGTGTGGCTGACAAGTCAATTATACATTTAGTTAATTTTAGTTAGATATTACATGCAAGACTCTCACTTAATTGCAAACAAAAATCTTCCTAAAAACCACTCTAAAAAGAATTAATATGAACATATTAAGAAGGGATGGTTGAATGATTAAATGTAATGCAATTTTTGAGTTATTCATTTACAGAGTTTTCCTAGTTCTCTAGTTCAAATAGGTGTAATTAGCTTACTCAAACATTACTTCAAAAAGGTCACTCTTTACAAATTGAATAATTGGAGTAGCTAAACACATCTTAGATATTTTCATTTTCATTCCTTGTTTTCTGTTCTAGGACCTTAGCAGACTAAAGTAAAAACAGTTGCTAAACTCCATCTCAATAGGGTCATGCCTAACAATTGAATGTTGAGATTACTGAAGGTACAATAGTTGATTCATTTTCCGATTTCATTTCAGATAAGTATGGTAATTCTCAATCTCAGTCTTTTTAGAAATATATCCATGGATTAGGATTAACAAAAAAAATAGATAGATGCTTTGATTATCAAAATAGGTCTTAACTAGCCCTTAGCCTTTGGTTTGTTTTTATGAAAAACGGAATAGTTTTAGTACACTTCCTTTTCTACCTTCTAAAATTAATTTATAATTCACTTAAGTCTTTTCATAATTCTATATTAACCATCCTTATATCTCAAAGAATAAAAACCCCCCTAAAAACAACATAAAACACAACACAACGAAGTAAGGAATAGGTTGCTTAAGCACATATGGTGCACTGCACTTCATCAGCTTACTAGCCCTGGTTGATAATTAATGAAATCAATTAGGACATTAAATTGACTAAAAATTTTGGCGCCATTGTCGGGGAAGTGTAACTAGGTAGCCTTATTTCTTACATCCCAAAAACAATGATATGCGTAGAGAAAGAGACTCTAGGGGCATATTTATAGCTAGAGGTAGAAGCTTAATCCCTACAACACCACTCACTCCACCTAGGCCAAGAAGTAGTACACCACCATATCAAACTCATATCCCTTATTTCACTGGTCATAGACTTCCAGAAGTTCTAAGATCAGATATCCAGTTAGGAGGATCTCCTACTTCATCCAATGAGGCAATCTTAGAGGAAGAAGATCCTAGGACTCCAACAAAAGGAGTAACCTTTTTCACTTCTACAGGGGAATACATTCTATCTAAAGAGTTATAAATTCCTAGTGAAGTAGAAGAAGAAGAGCCTTTCTTCAACATATCATTGATAGTAGAACCAGAGGAGCAGTTAACCCTGCAGGCTGAACCTTATATTAGCTCTGAAGAATCTATCATGGCAAGAAGAGAGAGGAAGGAGGAGAGGGAGAAGGAGAAATTTTTAATGGAGAAAATGTACTATTTGGAGGAGGTAGAGGTAGAAGAGGAGATAGAGGAAGAGGTAGAGGAAATGCAGAAGGAGGTAGAGGTAGAAGGGGAACTGAGAGTTCTTTTGGTTTCCTTATCATAGATGAAGAAATAAATGCTAGCATGAAAAATATCTCACCTTATGTTCTCCCAAACTTTCATGGATTAAAAAGTGAAGACCCTGAGACCTTTTTGTTTGAATTTGAAGTCTTGTACATAACTTATGATTATCTACAAGATGCTCAAAAGCTCCAATTGTTTTCTTCAACATTGAAAGGAGTAGCTCTAAAATGGTTTATGAGTCTAATCACTAGGTCTATTAGGACATGGAATGATATGAAGAGAGCATTTCTAGAAAGGTATTTAGATTATTGTATACATGTTAATCACAAAGAGGAAGTGCTTAAGATGATGCAAAAAGAGGATGAAAATTTGGAGCATTTACTTGAAAGATTCAACTATAATATTAAAAGAGAAAAAATGGAAAATCTAGATCAAGACACTCTAAAAGCTCTTTTGTTGAAAAAAATTAGAGATGAATGGATAGATATCCTTAACATGATGGGGAAGGGGGATATATCTCAACTTCCATTAGCTGATGTTGGGGAACTATGTATTAGTATCTTAAGAGGAAAACCAAAAATTTTGAAAGGACCAAGAGATCCTGCTCTTGCTAGGGTAAACATATCTTCAGCTGGAACAATGAGCAAGGCAGAAATTGGGAACATGCTTGATGAATTCAAAATAGAAATTTTAGGGAGTCTTAGTGAACAAATAGACACTCTTAAGTTACAAAACAAGAAAAAATCCGAGACTGATGCTTTGGCTATTTTTTGTCCAAAATGCATAAAGAAACATGCTTTGAGAGAATGTACTCTTGAAGCAAAAGTTATAGAAACCTGTATGATTTGTTCATAAATTCATGAGACTAAGAATTTTCCTTCAATTCCTGGTCTTAAGGTTGTTTTTCAAGAAGAAACAACATCAAATCTTGCAGAATCTCTTTGTTTTGTCTCTAGAAGACCATGGCAAGGGCCACAAACTCAAGGGTTTAACAACCAAATGAATACTCAACCCCCATCAAATTGGAATTCTTGGCAACAACCTTGGACCCAATCTAAATTTAAATCTCAACCTTGGGCTCAAGGAATGCAGAATCCATATGGAAGATTTTCTCAATACTATCAATATCCTCCATCATATCCAAAATTTTCTCCTCAACAAATTCCTCAACAAAATCAACAACCTCCAATCCAAAACCAAAATCCACAACTCTCACTACCATTCCCTCAGAGACCAAATCAGTTACCTGCCCAACCATTACCAAACCCAGACAATAAAAATCCTCAGAATACCAATATGATAGAAGGTCAGCAATTACCCACCTATATGATTACTCCTCTAGATCTTAATGATGCCCAACTAAGATTTGGCACAATATTAGAAAAAAGGAAGCCTTCTGTAATCATTCAAGAACAAGACAATTCTGAGGAAGATTCTCTACAAACCAATAAAATTTTTGAGGAATAGATAGTTCTTCAAAAGAAAAATTACGAAGATAAAAAGCAAAAACAACCAATAATTCAACTCCTGTCATAGAGCAACCATCAATATCTACTTCTACACCTCATTTTCATGAAAGATTACATATTGATAGAGGAGTATAAAAGCATATTATGTTGCCTAATTATGATTTCTTAGATGAATTGAGAAATATTTGCATCAATTTCCCTTTGTTACAAGCCATCAAGGAAATTCCAATTTTAGCTAAAACAATAAAGGAGTTGAGTATGAAGAAACCAGGAAGAAAAATAAAAGAAATAAAAAGAATCCAGCTTGTAGGAAAAATAGTAGACATAATGATGGGAAAAATTGCAATTCAAACATATTTAGATCCCGTAAGTCCAGTTGTCAAAACACATATCAATGGAGTTGAAATTCCAAATACATTAATTTATTTAGGAGCAGCAATAAACATCATGAGCAAACAAACCATGGAACAACTTAAGCTTACTAATCGTCTTTATACACCTACATTACTGCAATTAGAAGATAGATCTGTAATTAAAACAGATGGTGTGTTAGAAGATATTTCAGTGTCTCTAGATTATTGGGAGTATCCTATTGATTTTATGATTTTAACCCCTAAGAACAATCTAGGAGGACACCCACTCATTCTAGGAAGACCTTGGTTGGCTATAGCTGATGCTTTCATTAGCTGTAGATCTGGTGACATGTATATTTCTAATGGTAATTCAACTAAGAAATCCACTCTGTATCCTCCAGCAAGAACAATCACATAAATAGATGACAAAGAATTGATTGATGTTGAAGAAGATATACAACCTCTCTTCACTATTTCAAACATTAGTGAAGATAGCCAAATCTTAAATACAATAGAAAATTATGAATCATATCTAGAATATGAACATGATAAATTTCAAGAGAAATCCAATATTGAATATTTTTCATCTAAGCAGATGTCTATTTACTATATGGAAGAATTTGGCAGCTCTATAGTTGAAATATTTCCAGGGAAAACCTTGACCATAAACAAAAACTTGGAAAAATTACAACAAGAGAAGCTAATCAAAACATTGCAACAACATTCATATGCATATGCATGGGAATACACTAACATGAAAGGAATTAGTCCTAAGACATGTATACATCACATCTACATTGAGGAAAATTGCAAACCTATCAGACAGCCTCAAAGAAGGATGAATCCAAATCTTAGGGAAATTGTGAAAGAAGAGTTGCAAAAGTTGTTAAATGTAAACTTCATCTATCCAATTTCAGACAGTCAGTGGGTTTTTTGATCCAAATTTATGCAGGAACGCAACAGAATAAACATATAACCATAAATACAAAGATGCAGTGGAAATAACACTTCATTTCATTAATATCAAAGAACTAAAGTTTTCTTACAGACAGAATGGAAATAAACTAGCTAGGGCGCTAGTAGCTATCTCTGAGAAGAGATGTGGAAGCTATAGGCCTCTGAACTGAATTGCAATGAGGCTCGAGGGCATATTTATTATTTAGAAACAATGGAACAACCTAAACATCCAAAACCCTAACCCTAGGAGATGAAGTTCCAAAACTATGGGCCCCGTTTGGGCAAATTGGTGTTTCAACTTCCCGGGGACGTAACTTTGGCATACGATCTTTGTTTGACGTGAACCATACCTCGTTAGAAATATCTATCCGAGGACTATAAATTTTGAGTGAGCACCATCGCTGCTTTCGGTTTTCCCAAAAAACGTCGTTTAGGGCCTCAAAACGGCTCCGAAAGTTCAGGACCCGAAAAACTGCTAAAAATAGTAAGTTGTGCCGAAACTGAAAAAATAAAAGAGACAATGGTGGGGCCCCAAGTGGAATAGGTGGGTGAACACAAATATCCACCTGGATCATTCCTCCCCCCTTGGGAATAAATGGTCCCCATTACGCTAAGTTCCTCCATGAGATGAGGAAACTTCTACTGAACTTGGTCCCTGGTGAACCACTTTCCTTGGTGCAGGAGTTGGCCAGCTTTGACAACTCGATACAGTTGGATCTTCTGTTGGCGAGTGTTATTGATTTGCATGTCCATGATATAATCTGTGGTGGCCTGTTTCATGCAATCTGGGTTTAACTCTGTTGGTGTGAGTTGTTCTGCAATGTCAGAGGTGTCTAGTAGAGGTGGGAAGTAAGGACAAAGGCGGTCCACATTAAATACTGGGTGCAGACCAAGGAATGGTGGAATACTGAGCTCAAAGGCATTGTTCCCTATAGCCTTGGTGATGGTGGACGACCCATATCAGAGTGGGCGAAGCTTGCGGTGGGGTCCAGTGAGACACTCCTTCTGCAAATGTAGCCACACTTTTTCACCCACCTGGAAGTTGTGTGGCACCCGATGTTGATCATGGCGTTGCTTGTACTGAGCATTGGCTCTGTCCAATATTTCATGAACTTATTGGTGGATGTGTTGAATGGACTCGATGATTCTATTTTCTTTGTCAACTTCAGACTGGACATGAGCCGAATCGACCTGAGTAGCCACAAATGGCATGGCTACGTCAATGGGACATAGTGTCTGGAATCCCAAGCCCACCTGAAAGGGGTTGTGGCTGATTGAGCTATGGAGAGCCCGGTTATAACTATGTTGTACATAGGGGAGGCTCTCGTCCCATGTGCGTGGATGCTTTGAATTGTACATGCGCAGAATGTGTACAATCATTCTGTTGATGACCTCTGTTTGGCCATATGTTTGGGGATGGAAAGCTGTGGACTTGGTGAGCTTGGTGTCCAGCATTGACCAGAGGCTGGACCAAAATGTGCTGAGGAACCTACTATCCCGATCTAATATGATAGACTGTGGGATCCCAAAGTGCACCCACACTTGTTCAAAGAAGAGTTTGGCAGTGGCTTCTGCTGTGATATCCTTTTGGCAAGCCTCCATAATGGCCATCTTTGAGAATCTATGGAAAACCATGAAAACACAGTCATTTCCATGCTTAGTAGAAGGCAGGCCTGACATGTAATCCATGGAGATGGATTCCCAAGGTCGACTAGGGGTAGGTAGCGGAGTATATAGGCCTTACTTCTTGATGGTCGGTTTGGCAATGGCACAAGCAGTGTAGGATCTGATGTGCTTCCCGACATGCTTTCAAAGGTTTGGCCAATAAAAATACTTTTGCAGTACTGCTACTATTTTCTCAACCCCAAAATGCCCAATGACTCGACTGTAGTGTGCTTCCCATATCAACTTGGCACACTCGCTTGAAGGAACACAAAGGTGTCCCAGGGGACATAAAAGTGCATCTTGGAGATGAAAATTTGGAACTTGCATACCCCCCAAGAGTGCCTTGTATGTGTGGCTGAATTCTGGGTCGCTCTCGTAGAGAAGCGGCCAATTAGAAGTCTTGTGCCCATAAGAATTGAGAAGAGTGGTGAGCGCCACGATCGGTGGTCAGCTGAGGCAGTCTGCAACATTATTGGTGCTACCCTTCTTGTACTTGATGTTCAAATGAAACCATTGCAGATATGTGGACCACTTTTGATGGCGATCATTCTGAAACTTCCCTTGTGTCTGTATGAATTGCAGGGGCTGGTGGTCTGTGTGGATGATTGTTTCCTTCCCCAAAATGCAATGCTTCCATTGTCGACAAGCTTGCACAATTGAATACATTTCTTTTTCATAAGTGGAATACTTGCGAACTGTGTCAGACAATGTCTCATTGTGATATGCCAATGGATGTCCCTATTGAGTAAGAACTGCCCCAATAGCATAGTTAGAGGCATCTATCTCAATCTCAAATGGTTGTTGCAAGTCTGGTAATGTGAGCACTAGGGCAGAACAGAGTCGTTTTTTCAATTATGTGAACGCTTTCTGTTGAGATTTCGACCAAAAGAATTTTTCTCTCACTCCTACCTTGGTGACTTGACTCAAGGGCCAAGTGATATGAGAGAATCCCAACATGAACCTACGGTAGAAATTAGCAAGACTCAGAAAGCTACGAATCTCTGTTATAGTGGTTGGGGCTGGCCAATCCCGAATGACTTGGATCGTGGATGGATCCACATGCACCCCCCTTTCATCAATAATGTATCCCAGATATTGAACCTAGGTCATGCCAAAAGTGAACTTCTCTAAATTAGCACACAACTTGTGTTGCCACAGTGTTTGGAGGACTTGTCGGATGTGGTGGAGGTGCTCTTCCCAAGTCTGGCTGAAGATCAGAATGTCATCCAAGTACACCACTACAAATGAGTTGGTGAATGGTCGCAAGATGTCGTCCATCAACCTCATGAAGGTTGTAGGAGCATTTTTCAATCCAAAAGGCATGACCAGCCATTCGAAAAGGCCTTCCTTGGCTTTGAAGGCAGTCTTCCACACATCGGAGGGTTCAATTGGTACCTGGTGATACCCAGACTTCAAGTCGATCTTGTTGAAATATTTCGACCCTTTGATTTGGTCTAGAAGGTCATCAATCTGTGGGATCGGGTACCTATTCCAGAAAGTGATCTTATTCAACACCCGATAGTCAATACATAGTCTCCACGTCCCATCCTTCTTCTATACCAACATGATCAGGCTCCCACAGGGTGATTAACTTGGTCGGATGTGACCTTTCTGTAACAACTCCTGAATCTACCTCTTGATTTCATCGTTCTCCAGAACAGAGCGCCGATTGATCAGTCCATTGGGTAGCGGCGCACTTGGGGTTAGATCAATCAAGTGCTTGACCTGAGAGTGCAGAGGAACCCCTGTGGGTGAGGTGAATATGTCCCCGTACTCCTCCACAACCTTGTCCATTTGTTGTTGTCGTGCAGAGGAGCCCTGTCTGGAGGTCGTGGCCACAATATTCTTCTTGCCCTAGGGTGGATCATCAGGAAAACAAATTTCCTAGTTTGGGAAATGAGCTTACTACATTGTTTTGCAGTAACCAAAGAGATAACAGCAGTAGGTGGTACCTCTGGTATGCTGTACAACTTATTTCCCAAAGTAACAATAACAGCGCGAGGCCGAGACTCGTACATAGAATGACACTTCCACAAGTATGGTTTTCCTAATAATACATCAAAAACATCAATAGGAGCAACGTCACATAATACCTCATCCGTGAAGGGCTTGATGCTATAGGGAAGGAAGCACTGTTGGCTGACGAGGAGATCTCGTCCTTGGTGAAGCCACCTGATGGTGTATGGATGTGGGTGAGCTGTGGTCGGAAATCCCAACTGCTTCATAGCATCTGCTGAAATGAGGTTCTTTTGGCTCCCATTGTCGACAATGAACTATACTGGGGAGCCCTTTACCCACATCTGGGAGTGGAAAATACGTTCCTCCTCCTCTGGATCTTCTGGTTCCTCCTTCTGGATCTTTGTAGTGGAAATAGTGGCATTGGGCTCCACATCAATAATCTGTTTCCCTTTGTCATTCCCCTTGTTAGGTTATGATTCAAAGTTAGAGCATGCATCTGACTCAGAAGCCCTCATCTCGGCCACCAGCGACTGCTTGGCCCGACACTCACTTGTGTTGTGAGTGGAGCTCTTATGGAACTCACACCACTTTCTTGTGTCCTTCTTTGGCTTTGCAGTGTTGTTCTTTTCTTGTGGATTTGACAGGTTGTCTTGAGCCGCCATGCCTTGGCTCTGTCCTTTGTTATGCGGTTTGGGAGCACCTTTCCCTTGATTTTGATTCGCAGATCCAAAGTCTCGCTTCTTCTGTTTGAATTTCTGCTCAATCTTGGCAGCATACCGGTATGTTGTACCAAGCGAGGAGATGTCGAGGAACTCTATTTCCTCCTAAATGTATCTGTGCAGACAACTGCGATACGTTAGCACTAGATGTTTCTCTGAATCTTTGATACCCAACTTTGTGCGCAGGGTATGGAATAGATTCGTCAACTGATGCACATCTTGATCCCTTTGTTGTCGTAGCGTGGTCCATTGTATGTACTTGTCCTCATAGCTCCCCACGAGATAGTATTGTTCCTTGATGGCATCTTAGAAAGAATTCCAAATGGGTACGACCGAGAACAGAGAGGGTTCTGTCTTTTCCTTTTTCTCACAGTAGGTTTCCCACGAGTCCTTGACATGGGGGGTAGCTTTGAGGAGTGAAAAAATAATCTTCTCCTGATCGGCAAAGTCATGAACCGAGAAATATCCTTCTAATAGATTCAACCATCTATCTACGACATCTACATCTATTTGAACCTAAAATATGGGAATGCCAAAATTTACTTGTACCTTAAAAGGAGTCGCACCTCCAGAGTGGCTGTTGGATGTAGATGCGTCACCGATGGGAAGCCGTTGAAGGATCTGGGCAAAGTTATCCATCATCGCATTCCTTTGTTTTTTGAGGGCCTCCTCGAGCAATATTTTGATAGGATCTGCTGCTCCCTCATCTTTCTTTTCGTCTCCCATGGGTTTCCGTCTGGGTTTACGATGCTGATCTTGCAAAGGTTCCACCAGATCAAGCCCTAACTCCTTATACTCCGGCCTCGTTGGGGACATGCAAAGAAGGATCGAGAAAAAGCAGACTGCTTTGATACCACTGATCCAAATTTATAAAGGAACACAACAGAATAAACATATAACCATAAATACAAATATGCAGCAGAAATAACACTTCATTTCATTAATATCAAAGAACTGAAATTTTCTTACAGACGGAATGGAAATAAACTAGCTAGGGCGCTGGTAGCTATCTCTGAGAAGAGATGTGGCGGCTACAGGCCTCTGAAATGAGTTACAATGAGGTTTGAGGGCCTATTTATTATTTAGAAACAATGGAACACCCTAAACATCCAAAACCCTAAACCTAGGAGATGAAGCGCCAAAAATATGGGCCCCGTTTGGGTAAATTGGTGTTTCAAATTCCCGGGGACGTAACTTTGGCATACGATCTCCGTTTGACGCGAACCATACCTCGTTAGAAATATCTATCTAAGGACTACAAATTTTGAGTGAGAAAAATTGATCCATGGACCCATGTTGCTCCCGAGTTTCCCAAAAAACGTCATTTAGGGCCTCAAAACGGCTCTGGAAGTTTAGGACCCGAAAAACTGCGAAAAATAGTAAGTTGTGCCGAAACTGAGAAACTGAAAGAGACAATGGTGGGGCCCCTAGTGGAATAGGCAAGTGACCACCAATATTGACCTGGATCATTTATCCCTTAGTGATTGTACCCAAAAAGAATGGTAAATGGAGGGTATGCATTGATTATCGAGAATTGAATAAAGCTACCCTTAAAGATCATTTTCCTTTGCCTTTTATAGATCATGTGTTAGATACATTATCAGGTAAGAAGTATTTCTCATTCCTGGATGGTTTTAGTGGTCATAATAAAATTCAGGTTGCACCTGAAGATCAGGATAAAACCATATTCACCTGTCCATGGGGAACTTATGCCTATCGAGTACTTCCCTTTGGATTATGCAATGCACCTGCAACATTCCAAAGGGCAGTACTAGGAATTTTTTTCTGATCTAATACATGATTGTGTATAAGTGTATATGGATGAATTTACAGTTTATGGTAATACATTTGAGGAGACTTTAGAAAAATTGGAAAAGGTTCTTAAAAGATGTAAGGAAGCAAACCTCTCACTGAGTCATGAAATTTTTTTCATGGTGTTTACTGAAGGGATTATTTTGGGACATCACATTTTAGGAGATGGAATTAAAGTTGATAAATCTAAAGTTGAGGTCATCTCTAGGTTATCAGTTCCAAGTTGCCAAAAGGATGTTAGAATTTTTCTAGGATTCACAGGTTATTATAGAATATTTATAGAAAATTTCACCAAAATAGCATCCCCACTCTTCAAACTACTCACCAAAGATTGTGAATTTAGTTGGAATATTGACTGCCATTTAGCGTTTGAAACCTTAAAAGCAAAAAATTCTAAAGCACCCATCTTAAGAGGACCTAATTGGAAACTACTTTTTCATATTTCAACAGATGCTTCAACCACAACTCTGTGAGCTGTGTTAGGACAAAAATATTTTATCCCCTATGCCATCTATTACACAAGTAAGAATTTTACACCCCAAGAGTTGAATTACACTGTAACTGAAAAGGAATTCTTAGCTTTTTTTCATGCTATCAATAAATTCAGACATTACATAACAGGCTATGAAACCTTTGTCCATACAGATCACTTTGCAATTAGGTATTTAATGAATAAATCTATTAGTAATGGCAGAGTTACAAGATGGCTATTGCTCCTGGAAGAATTCAACATTACTGTTCTAGACATGCCTGGAAAACAAAACACAGTTGCTGGTTTCCTGTCTATAATTCAAAATATCAAAGATAACACTCTAGTTGAAGATAAATTTCCTGATGGATATCTTTCTGCAATAACTACTCAGACCCCTTGGTTTGCAGATATTTCCAATTACTTAGTTACAAGGAAATTACCTTCACATTTTCATTCTAGAGAGAAAATAAGAATCGTTCAATTAAGTGCAAGATACTCATGGATTACTAATGAATTGTATAAGACAGGTCCAGATCTCATTATTAGAAGATTTTTTCGAGAATATGAAATGCCAGAAATTCTTAAGGCATGTCATGATGAACCTTGTGGTGGAAATTTTGCTGACAAGAGGAAAACCCATAAAATCCTTCACTTAGGATATTATTGGCCATCCATCTTCAAAGATGCCAAAGAATATGTCAAAAGGTGTGACAGTTGCCAAAGGGTAGGGAAACCTGCTCCTTCAAATGAAATGCCATTGGAGCCTCAGGTACTCATTGAAACTTTTGAAAAATGGGCCTTGGATTTTGTTGGACCTATCAATCCTCCATCTAAATAAAAGAAGTATATTTTCGTATGCACTAATTATGTTACTAAATGGGTAGAGGCTAAAGCATTACCTTTTGCTAATGAAGGGTCTGTAGTTAATTTTCTTTTTGAATATATCTTCACTCGTTTTGGTGTTCCAAGAGAAATTGTAACATATCAGGGTGCTCAATTTACATCAAAGATGGTGAAAAATATGGTAGAAGATCACAATATCAAGCACATAAAGTCTAATCCTTACCATCCACAATAAAATGGTCAAGTTGAATCTACCAATAAGGTGATTGAAGGAATCCTCACTAAGACTGTCCATCTACACAGAAGAGATTGCGCATATAGGCTTCTTGAAGCCTTATGGGCCCACAAGACTACATTGAGAAATACAACATGGCATATTCCCTATGAACCTTTTTATGGGAAGCAAGTCTTGTTCCCTATAGAGTTTCAGATCAAAACCTTCAAGATGGCAGTCCAATTGGGACTTGATTTATCAGAAGCACAGAAGCATAGACTGGAGCAACTCAATGAACTAGATGAAATCAGACAAGTTGCAGTCCAAAGAACCAATATAGTCCAAAAATAAAGGACTAAATGGCATGACAAGTATATTAAAGAGAAAAAGTTTCAAGAAGGGGATTGGGCACTCTTGTTTGATTCAAAATTCAAGGCTTTTCGAGGAAAGTTTGAGAAAAATTGGCTTGGGCCATATGAGATTGAAAAATTCTTTGATAATGGAGCAGTGAAGATCAGAACAATAGACGAAGAAAATGTATCCCTTCTCGTGAATGGTCATTGGTTGAAAGTATATCATAAACCACTTTCAAAAGAAGAGTTTGTCAAGAAATTTCAAGATAATATTGATATAGAGTTATTGAAGAAGAATTCTTGTTCTTCACAAACTTAGCTTTTACTTTTCCTATATATATATATATAAATAAAAGTGTATAAGTATGAAAACCAATCAATGAGTGGCATACTTATGCAGAAAATACAGGGTGAAAATCAGAGCTCTCTGACACCCTATATTTTCCATTTTCCTTTCTATAATAAAGTACTGAAAACTACATTCATATTTTGCAGTTCATAAATCTGCAAATTCAGTTTTATTACATCACATTCCACTATCATTCCATTTCATTTCACTTTCATTTCATTTTTACATCCATACCATTTCATTCCACTTTCATTCCATATTTCTCACTTATTTCATTCATGTTTCATACTTAAAAAGAAAAAATAAAGTTTTTTTTTACATTTTGTAGTTGAGCACATTTTGCAACTAATTCTATTTTGCAGCTAATTTGATTATGCAGCCACTTCAATAATTCTGACATGATGATTGCAAAAGGGAATAAAGGATTATGTTTTGAAGGTCACCATGCTACAAAAGGAGTACCTAAGGAACAAAATCAAGGAACAACAAACAATAAGGTTAAGTTCTGAGGTAAAGTGTAAAAATTTATTTTAATAGCAAAATTAAGAACATGAAATATGTATAATGTGTACATTCATATGTTCCTTGACAATATATCATTCGAATTGATTACAAATCCTCATCATGATATATCTCAACCATATCCCTCATATAAGGTTGCATAACGGTCCATCATTAATATCCTTGATTGATGACTAACGATCATGATCATGATGTGACCTACTTGTCTACGTCTCTTCAAAACCATATCACTTACTTATTTCCTACATCTCACCATAAACCCTCCATCCATAGCTCAATCATTTCCATTGTTTTCATAGCCAATTCATATCCTTCAACTCTGCAGCCAATACATTTCCACAAAATAGAGGCGTAATTATGAAGGTTGAAGGCACTCTGCATAGAAGAAGGATGGGTTTGATTGTTAGAACATAACCAGTGGGGGTGAAATACAAGGAAGGATACCCAAAGGTTAAAGAACTTCTACAACAAGTTGGATGGTTGAGGTTCATATAAAATTTCAATGGTTTTCATAAGGAAATTACAAAGTCATTTGCCCGGTCTTTTGATGGAACCGAGGTGGAGATTGGGGACATTAAATTTATAGTGACAGAATCATTCCTAGCTGAAGCTATAGAACTTCCAAGGCATGGAGAGAAATGGTTCAATAACAAAGAATTCCATAATGAATCATGGAAGGTGATACTTAAAAACCCAGGTATGGATGTCTCAGTATTTAGAAAAGGAATCCCAAGTACTGCTCTGAAAAGAAAATGGAGAAATATGATTCTGATTTTGCAGAAATTCATAACTTGTGAAGGAAGATTTGGAATGATGTATGTTTATCATATCCGTTTATTAATGAATTTTCTAGAAAATAGTGAAATCAACCTTCCCTTCTTTCTGCTCAATAGTCTAAGAAGAATGGCCTCAAATGTACAAAAGAGAATACAATCCATAGAGACCAATATGCATCATCATGGCTTGGTTAAAATATTGATTGAATTTCACTTAAGGAGCATATGAGACAATTGGGAGGATTTCCTTGTTAGCAATCATTTTCAAGAACAACCAGAATCACCACCCAAGGAAGAAAATGTCAGGAGAAGTAAAAGAAAGAGAACTGATATAATTGTTGAAGACAAACTTGAAACTTCACCACATAGGGATAATGAAAAGCTAATTTATGAGGAATTGACAAAAATTATAAAACAAATTGGCTAGATGAAAGAAAAAGAAAGAGAGTGAGGTTATACATGAAGGGTATGAAAGTCCTCCAAAAGTAAGAAGGAGCTCTAGACTCCGAGGCACTATGAAGAAGATATTGTCTAAAGAAAAAGAGCTCATAAATATAGAAGAGAAAACCCCAGTTCCATCACCTGTTGATAATTATCTTGAGTATAGTCCTCAAAACTCTCTTGTTTATCATTTTTAAGAAGGCCCGAGTAAAAGATCTCCTAGTATAAATCCATTTCAGCAGCAAATATATGATTATGTAGAGTCATTGGAAAGAAGAAGTGCCTCAATGAACAAAGAACCACCTGTCAATCCACAAGAACCTCTTATTGACTCTCTTAAGCAAGATATTTATGAATTAGAGATATTGAACAAGCACATCAACCAGGAAAATGAGATTTTTAAGGAGCAAAACAAGTTGGACAAAGCAATGCATGATAATACTACTTTACAACTAGGGCTATTTCACAAAGAAAATAGGAAATTGAAGAAAAAGAACAAGAGGTTGAACAAAGCAATCATAAACCTTAGATTCAAACTTCTCATGAAAAGGCCAAGAATGACATTAACTTCAAAGAGGAATAGAAGAATAAGGTTGGATGTCCTAGCTGAAGTATCTGAGCACATGCAGTAAGGGAGAAGAACTCATAATTTTGGCAAATTGCATGGGGACATGCAATGATTTTGTAGTGGGGGTATGTTGAACCTCAGGATTACCCTCTCCTTTACAGTTTTATCATCTCATTCCACCACTTTTCCATAAGTTCATAAACCCTAATCAGTGAAGAATGCTAAGGTTTTGTCTCAAGGATGCATTTAAATGATTGTCATATTATGTTTTCATGATTTTTCTATTCCGATAAGTTTTTGCAAATTAGCTATAGAATGCAACTTGTTCTGCAACTAACTGTGCGTTCCGTAGCCACTCTTATGTTTTACCAGGTTCCAGGTGTCAGTTGAGGAACCAAGTGACATGGGTGTTTCTAAAATCTTGCCTACATGGATTCTATCCTACTCATTTGATCCAGATCGACATAAAAAGGAGCCTAAACTCATGGTCAAAGTTACAAGTCAAAAAACATTTTAATTTGGAGGGATGACCCAACCCTCTACAATTCCAAGAGACAACTATCATTATTTATTATTGGTGGTGGTTGAGGGGCCCTTCCCTTTGTGGGCCTACTGTACTTTTTCTTTTTTCTTGGGGCCCTTTTCAAGGAATCTTTCTAGTGCTTGCTACGTTCCTAAAGAAATGTCTTTGACTGTTGCTTCATCCCTTATTTCCCGATTAGATTTCCTTCCAATTTTCTTTGTATTTTCATTAAAGAGTTGAGTTTCTTTTGATTGATTTCGAGTGAGGACTCGATCCAAGGTGTGGGGGAGGGGGATGGAGAGGGTGAGAGGGTCCTCCTGTTGAGAGAAGAAACCTTGAGGGGGGGGGGGGGAGTAGGAATGCGAGGTCAGAGGGATGGGGTTGGTGGAGATGGATGAAATAGGAGGTTCAGAAGAGATGAGAGCTTCAAATAGAATGTCAAAAGGGTTAGACCTCAAGAAAGGGGAGGATTTAGGAATTGAGGAGGAGGGTTTCGGAGAGGGTCTGGAGGTCGGAGAGGGGGGACCTGGTGGGGTGGAGGTGGAGGAGCAGGCTGAGATTTTGAAGCCGTATTTTTTTTTTACTTGTTCCCATTTTGGGTCCTGGTTTTCATCTACAAATTTTTCATTTTCTTCCTTTTTACTGCACCTATTTGCAAAATGACCATACTCATGAGACACCTTGCATTTGAAAGGGATTTTCTCGTAATCCAGCTGCTATATGTGTGTCCAGTTGTTGAACTTGAGCTTGATGGCTTCTGGGATACCTCTTCCAAGATCAACTTCTATGCAGATCCTTGTGCAAGCCTGCATGTTGTCTTTTGGTTCGCTTATGTCAATATATTTTCCTACTGCGTTTCCTATTGCAAACACCGATTCATCTCCCCAACAGTGCAGAGGGAGGTGTGGCAGCCTAACCCAAACTGGAACAACATTTGGGACGTCCAGTTCCGGATCAAAGTCGAGGGTCCAATGGTTTAAATATAGTCCTATGGTGTCCATGAATTATGGACCACTTCAAAAAATGAGATCCCGATTGCTCTTGGTTTCAAAGTGGAAGGTATAGAAACCTCTTCCACAGAAGCATATGGAGATTTTTCCTTGAGTGAATTGGGCCCAATTTATTTCAACCCATTTTTGGATGGTTTTTGGGGAAGGCCAGAGGCCAGTCAACTGGCCAACCAAACCTTTCTCAGGAAGAGGTATCGTTGCTTTCCAGGGAAAAGTTGGCGGCAAGGAGATCCTAGGGATGGAATCCAGTTTCTTTACAAACTTTGAGATCGTCGTTCTGTCTCATTGTGGTCCCAAAGAATTGATCAGAGAAGCAAAAGCAGCCACAGCTACATCGGGCTAAGTGTGAGTCGAAGGAGAGGAACCTGTGTTGGAAGGAGGCGCTCCCGGATCTGGCTCCGGGGAGGTCATGAGGGCAGAGTCCCGTCACCAGTGCATAGAGCAGCTAGGGCTTGCAGCGCAAATTTTTTTGGTGTTTCTTTAAAATAATAAAATTCAATCGGCCATGATACCTATTCTTATTATGAAAACATACTAAATTCAAATATTCTCAACCATAACATGACCTATTAACCTCTAACATTGACTTACAAATAAAACAATTATAACCTACTTACTAGTATTAAAAATAAAATAATTTAATTCATTTATCTGTGATTTTAGTGCAATGCTCATGTTTTCAAATCATGCCACTCATACAAAAAAAACTATGAAACATAATCACCCACAACATGTCATCCCTTATATTTACACTCACGTACTCCAACACTTTGTATAACTAAGAGAACAAAAAAAAAACAACTAAGAGAACAACCACAACAAAAACTTTAGGCAGTCATCCATCATGCTAGACCACAATCAAATAAAACCAATAGAATATCTCCAATTTTTTCAAAACATTCCCATGCTATTGCCGAAATAAAATGAATTATAAAATTTTAAATTGAGATATTGTTATGCCCTAATGCCGATGTTACCAAAAGTGTCATAGGGTGGGGAGGAAACTAAAAGAAGCATTTTTTAATATCACAAAAGTAAAATATGGGTACACATTTTTTATGTAACTCTGTAATTTCAATGAAGATGCTAATGCTTGGAAGGAGATTTCAGAAATAATGCCCGAGGCTGGTTGTTTACCCCATGCATTTAACACCCATTTGACTATTGTGAAAGCCCAAGTGGAGTTCTCTTGAATTGTATAGAATACAGTAGATGGGAATTTTACTGATCCACGAACTTCGCAGGGGTTTATGGTCTTGATGGTGTATTAATTTAGGGGAGAGATATGGGCTTGAAGTCTCTCGATGAAGGAATTCATTTGTTGTTGAGTATCATTTACAAGATATGGCAGAGAAGTAATTGAAGCATTTGGTACCGAATATTTTGGGCGCCGGTGGATGTTGCGACATCAATCTAAAATGCAGGTATAGGTGGAGATGGGATTCTCTGTCTCATACATGAATTTTATTGCTTAATTTTATCTTTTTCCTAGTGTCATTTATAATTTTGGTGGCTTTGGGGATGTTTTTGCTTGGCTTACATTCTCTCATTACAAGAAACCTTCCATGATCCATTTTGGTTGTCGAGAGGATAATGAAGGATATGGTCTATGAAATTTTATCGTGAAAAAAATCTGTTAGCATTGAATCCTATTGAGGAGGTAAACGATCCTTTACATGCATGCTTAAGGTCCTCTTAATTTAATTTTCCTAGACGTAGGGAGATGACTTTGGAGATTTATGAATAACATCAGTAATGAATTCATAATATCAAATGACTAATTTCTTAGCTTATCAATCTAAACAGGAAGGAATTTCAAACGACATAAGCTCAGCCTGGCCTGTTGCTAATCCTATATTTACATGTGCATCAACGTCTGATAGTAGTTACACGAGCAATGTTGTGGCAGATCCTTTTCTCTATATTCAGGTTTGTCTTCTTCATTTGAAGAGAACCATCATAGTTTCTTGTTTTGGGTAATTGTGTCTGAATCCTTCAAGGTCTTCATAGTTACATTTTTTGGAGAATTCAAAATTTTTAATTATTTGAAATGGTTTGATATGTTGGAAAAATATTTTTCACATTTTTTAGAACTAAAATCCTGCATTCTTATGATCAACCTAGTTTTCTTTTTGTCCATAAGATTCAATACATGGTATTTATTAGTAATTTTATCTTTGTTACTAAGGAAATAGGATTTTAATTTCAAAATGATCACCTATAAAGGTGCTTTCAACTACAAACTATAAAATATGGAATTTATCTATTCCTGCTAACTTCTAGAAAATTTTCAACCTTAAAGCTAGAGACCAGTAGTATGTTGATTTTCAATCCCTAGTAAATAATATTTCTCATGGTTTGATTCATGAGTCAACACCATTCATACACACTTCCCTGTAACTATTAATTATTAACGAAAAAACTTAAATTAAAAGATAAATAAAAGTACAACAAAATTTTGCTTTCTTCTGATAATGCTACTCTGGTACCTAAAAATATTCTTGATTATTTATAGCTTATTTATTGCTAATTAATAGATGAGTAGTCTCTACAATTTCTTCTAGATGGGACAATGAGAGGCATCAATGAGATTGGTTTGCAAGAGGTGCACCATCTTTGTTAGATATTCTGGACTTCATATAGATTATACTCCCTTGAATATGATGGGTGTGTAAGCCATCTATCCCTTGGTCCATCGAAATTATTTGCAGCCTGCTACAAGTGTTCAAATTATGGATCTTCATACTTGCTTTTAGCTATGCAATATTCCTATTTTAGGTGTGAGCATAAACTTTTATCATCTTTCCAAGAATTTCCGACTTCAATTCCAGATTCTAGAGGACGACAAAGATCTCCCATAGTTCAACTTCATACCATCATCAATGACATTATTTCATTCTTCATCTACTTCTCCATATAATCTAATAAAGTCCCTACACTTATGTAATCTACACATAATATGTTTTACTGCTTTAACTAATCCAACATTATAGTAGGTTTGTTTTTCTATCTACCACTATGAATGTGCTAAGAGGAATTTTTCACCATTCTCTTGGAGCTCATACTTAGAAGGAGAATGAGGGCAGATCATCAAAGTTCTCCATGAGGTGGCACCTATTTCTGATCAAATTCCTCCATGAGGTGACACCTATTTCTTATAGGATTTGGTAATAAATTATGGATCATGAGACTACATAGGGCGGTATGAAATTTTTTCCTTGCAATGCCCCTCTATTCTTTGATCTCAAGTGACATTCACTCGATTTCAAATAATATAATTTTAATAATTACCACTAGTTGCATCCTCTCCTAAAGTTTTAGGAGTGAGGAAGGATGGGTGGGGTTGCTAATTCATGGCTTAACATGAATTGAAGAGGATGACCAGTTGGATATCCCACCAATGCCCCTTGAATGATTTTTATCATCTCTAACAATTTTAAGGTTCTCCCTCTCAATGGATGTGAGGATGAAAGTATTTTCCATGTCCCTTGAAGATGATTCTTATGACTCGTTTGCGACCTAGGAGGTTAATCATGGTCTTTTGTGCTCCTATGAGGTTAATCATTCTTCGTTTTATTACGTTAACTTGATCACTAAACAAAATTGGCAAAATCCTTCAAATACATGAATATTAAAAAATATTGGAAATATACTCCATCGAAGAACCACTTTGATTTTCTTAATAAATATTAAAAATACCTTAAATTTGAAAACACAAAATAAAATAATTTTGAATTGATTAAATACTTTTATTTTTTAATATAAAAATGGATTAATTATTAAAAATCCAAATATTCTAAAATAAAATTGAAAATTAAATTCTCGCAGAACTTTAAAATTAAATTCTCGCTAAGCAATAAACCCAACCCGAAATAACTTTAAAAAATAATTAAAAATATTAGTCTTTGCACAACCATATTTTGGCTCACTTAGCAATTATTTAACCCTACACGAAGGGTTTATAAAAACCCCTTTTTCTTTATGCTAAAATTTATGGCATTTGTGGGAGAGAGGAAAAACAAGATCAGAGCCTCCATCGATTGGTCCCTAGTGGTCAGTAGTGTAGAGAAACATACACAGTGAATTCAATGTGAGTGAGCGTGGTGGAGGCCATGGAGGGTAGCAGCAAGTGGAAGCACGAGGATATGGAGCAAGAAAATGGTGTATAGTTGAGCCTCCTTGAGGCCGTGCATAAATCTGAGGGCACAGTCCATGTCATGGATGTCCGAGACTTGAAGAAGATGGTGTTGGCCTTCGATCGTTGCCTCCCTAACAACCTGGAGGCTTGTATGAAATATGTAGACCACCTGGAAAAAATTTCTGACTCATAGCTCGAGCTCCACGAGGAACTGGTGCGCCCGAAGGCCTTGTTTGGGGCAACATAGATCTACTCGGAGCTCGTGCACATCAATGTAATTCCCTCCATTGTCGGTCTCCTCACTCACCAGAACATCGATATAGCCGTGGACATGGTGGGCCTCATCCAGGAATTACTGATGAGGACGTGGGGGAGGACTCCGATGAGGCTGATCATGGACACCTTTTTTATATTTTCTTTTTAGAAAATGTCTAGCATTTGTAGACTTGGTAGCTGACAATAATTTTGATGGTGATGATAAAATGACATTGCTGCCCACTGTAGGACAAGACTCTTTCCTAGAACGATGATAGACCGATGTACTAGGTAGGGAAACTGAAAGAATTCATCATCAGTGGGAATGATTTCTTCAATGAATTGAAAGAAAAGGTCACTTGGAACTACAAAAATAAATTGAAGGTCCAGTTTGCAGAGTTTTCATTTCTCTCTTACTATGTGTGTCTGTATTTTTTAGATATATCTTTGGGGTTTACAAAGGGGAGGAGAAGTGTTGCTTATTTAAGGAGATGTTGATAAGCCCATCATCATTGTAACATACAAAGGGGAGGAGAAGCATTTTGCAGTTGAGGAAATATCTTCCATGTTTTTAACAAAGATGAAGGTGATTGTTGAGGCTTATCTTAGGACCACGGTGACAAAGGCTGTCATAAGTGTTCCTGTATGTTTCAAAGATTCTCTAAGGAATTCAACCAAGGATGCTATGTCATTGCTAGCTTGAATGTTATCGGAATTATCAACGAGCCCATTGTGGCTTCCATTTCCTATGAATTGGATTGGGTGGAGGTACCTTTAATGTTTCTTTTATGACAATTGAAAGCCATTGTTTTAAGGTGAAGGCCATAGTTGGTGATAACAATTTGGGAGGTGAATATTTTGATGACAAATTATTTATATAAATTATACGAGACATTAATACAAGGTATAGAAAGGATATTAGAAGCAATGCCAGAGCCCTTACGAGACTCTGAAAATCGTGCGTAAGGGTGAAGATAACTCTCTCATCCACAACTCAGAACACCATTGAGATTGATTCTCTTTGATGGAATTGAATTTTATTGCACCATTACTCAGGCCATGTTCGAAGAGTTTAATATGGATTTGTTCAGAAAGTGTATGGAGCTTGTTGAAAAATGTCTATGTGATGCCAATATGGAAAAGAGTTCTATTCATGATGTGATTCTTGTTGGAGGGTATACTAGGATTCCCAGAGAGTTCAGTGATTATTGCATGAATTTTTTAATGGCAAGGAACTCTGCAAGAATATCAACCCTAATGAGGCCATCACATAAGGAGCTGCGATGCAGGCTGCTATTTTGAGTAAAAGGGTGATGAGAAAATTCGAGAAACGATTCTTCTGGATGTAACTCCTCATTCACTAGGTTTTGAGGTTGCAGATGGTTGTTTGAGAGTCCTCAGCCCTAGGAAGACCCTCATCCCCACCAAAAATAAGCGATTATGTTCTACTGTCTCAGACAACCAAACTAATTTGTCATTTCACATGTATGAGGGTAAGCAGAGCCAAAGTCAAGACAAAAATTTGTTGGGCATATTTGTTTTCTGTGGCATTCTTGCAGCTCCAATAAAATTTCCTTGGATTGATGTGTGATTTGATATTTATGACGATGGTATCTCAACCTATCTGTGATGGACATGACCTTTCACTTTGGGGACCACTGCTGGAAAAACTGACAAACTTGAACCAATGATGGAGTAATAAAGGTGAAAACAGACAAACTTGAATTGATGGAGTACTAAAGGTGACAATTTGAGATAATTTATTTTTCCTACTAGACTATTTATTATCCACTAGAATTATTAAGATTTATTTTATCTCAAATTAATTTCAGCTCAACTGATTAATGTATTTTAATATGCAGGTTCAAGCAAGATCGTTGCTTGTGTTGGGGAAGGTACAACCTCCCTTCCTTACCAGTTTACTAAACAACCTACTATAGCATTTGGTAGAAAGTAATTTATTGTTTAAGAAGACTGTGATTTGAATTATGTTTTGAAATTACTTTTGGTATAGTTATTTTGTTATCGAGATTTTGGATTCATATATACATATTTTAATATTAATGATTCTAGTGTGATTCATATTTAAGAAAAGGGATATGTGGAGCTCCAAAATTGGACAAGAAAATATCGAAAGTAATTTCTCAATTTATAATCTTGTTCTTCCCTGATTGTTTTTCAAGATACACTGGTGAAGTGAGAATTTCCTCCAGATTTTTGGAAGGACCGTGTTATCGAATCCCTAATGCAATCTTATAAGGTTAGCCATCTCAGTGGTTGTCGATTGATTAATTCCCATCACTATAGCAGCTCTGCCTCCATTGTTATAATTAATGACCTGAAATAATTATATGTTGCACCATCAGGCAAGAAGCGAATAGAGAAATTAATATTAATTATAGGTTGCACCATTAGTTGAGAAGCGTATAGAGACATTAATATTTGAGATCAAGAATATGTTTAGATCTATAGGCTATGGGGAAATTAATACCTCTACATATGATACTACTTTGGGAGCAAGGATTCCAACAGTTGATGACTCTGGGAAGCCTCACTTTCCTGTGATGAGAAGAAAAATATCACAATCATAAGTTACCGAGGTAGATTGAGCAAGGAGGATATTGAGAAAATGTTTCATGATGTTAATAAATACAGGTCTGAGCACGAAATGCACAAAAAGAAAGTGGATGCCAGGAATTTCAAGGAGAATTACTCTTACAACATGAGAAACATTGTACGAGTGACTGAGGATGCTCTCTAATGTACTATCCACTAGCTCGACCAAAATGAGCATGCCAGGGCTGATGTGTTTTATGACAAGATAAAGGAGCTGGAGAGTATTTTCAACTCCATACATCATGGATGTTAATAGGTGCTAATATTGGTTTTTTTGGGTGCTAATACATGCATCTCGATCTGGAAATGGAACTGTTGGATATGAGTCTCGAGCTCAAGAGTCAGAATATTCAACTCACTCATAGAGGTGGTTGGATCAACTAGCCCTGTTATTCATGATGATTTGTCTCAGTATCACTTTTGGGTCAAATATAGGTAGAAAAATGATATGCACTTGGCTTTGTTTCTTATGTTGTTGTATAAGCATCTGAGTAAGCGAACCAACTGATGATCTACTTTCTACTTCATTTGATTTGAGCCAAAACCTAATTTTTAAAAGGTACATCTAATTTTTTTTAGTCCCTACTTTACACACAAACATGTAGCATTCATGAAAATGCATTTCTCTCTTATGATGTATGTTTGTATTTTTTAGGTAGATATTTTGGGTATATGTGGGGTAGATGGAGAAGCATGTAATAATGTTTAACTAGTTCCATATTTTTTCATCTGGAGACCTGATATTGTAATTCAAAATCGATTTTACTGCTAAGGAAGCACTGTAAATTATGCAGGAAATTATTTTATGGTAGAATTACAACAACTTGTCGTCATCGCATCAAAATTAGTGAATCATGTGGTTTTGTCAAGGTGAACATGGAATATTGTGACAAAGAGTTCATTATTTTGTCTGTTATCTGGGCATATTTGTCCGTTGGGATTCCAATATTTGAAATTTAGGATCCCACAATGAGTTATAATCTGCCATAGTTGATCGTTAATGATCAGGAGCACACTAGCAGCAACACGTGGAAACCTGCACAAAATTTCGTTCAGGTAATTGACAAATTTTAAAAGTATATTTCTCTCTTATGATGTGTTTGTATTTTTGTATTTTTTAAGATAGATATTTGGGGTTTAATAAGACCATTCCTACTCTTTGAGTGGATTGGAATGAACACCATGCTCATTTTTGTCATGGCAGGAGAGGGTATATTCTCAGAATTTGATAATAGATGGTATTATGACACTCCTAACAATACCTTGGTATGTATATATATCTAAGTTCTCATTTTCACACTCTCTCACCCACACAATGTCTTTGTTTATTATGTTTTTTTCACATTATTATAATCATACTCATAAAACCTATAGGAATACTAGCACTCTTTGATAATTATACCCACCCTTCCCTTAATTTAGTCTCACAACAAACAAATTTTCCAAAACAAAATAAATATATATGATTTCTCTTGTTCTCAAAAATACATTACAATCCATATACATAAGTCTTTCATCAAAAAACTATTTGAATTTCAACAATTATAGAAATTAGTAAACCAGAATTTGAACATCCTACTACTTAACACTTAGTAAACAACTTCAAACTCCAACTATTGTCTTCAAGCTTTCTAGATGGTTGATTCCTTCTTTGACCTCCAGGATCACACCTGCTTGACTCCCATAAGTATTCATTTTCATAAATCATCTGCTCTTGTGTTAGGTTATCTACAAGCATGATGATAAGATATGTTGGATAAGAATGTCTCCATTTTTTTCATCTGAGCTAGCATAAGGTGCAAATTGGTATTCCCCATTTTGTAGCAACCTTTCATCTAGTGTGTAACCACATCATAGTCACCAAAAATCAGCAATTTTGTCACCTCCATGTCTGTTGTGGGTTTCGTTAAGATAATTAGATCCATCTACTCAACATAGTTATTAGTACTGCACCCAATATTGCATTGAAATTAAGGAGAAGAGAATCATTTACTAATAAGGCACCTCTTGCAGTAAAAAGAGTATGTTTCTCTTGGCTAGAACCATACAAGTCACTCCAATTTATGAATTCATGGTTTCTTATGCATCTTGGGTTTTTTTGTATTTTGATGTATTTTTATGCTTACAGACACTGACCTGATATTAGATGCACATTGAAATGGAGGAATGTATCTCTTCTGAAATATATCATCATTTGAGGCTAACAATATGCTCTAAGAAACCACAAAAACAAGAGCTCTAAAACGTTTAAGTTCTTTATTATGGTTATAGTTCTTCAAAGCCTCCTCCATAGTCTACACTTGTCACCCTTCCCTACAATTTTTTAGTTACTTCACCACTTCCCATGACTTACCTGCATATTTGGAAATGTTAAAAAATGATCAACTAGTTCTCTTTCCGTATTACTTAGTGTACACCACCCTGGACCGTTCTTACTGCATTTTTGAAGTATTTTCCAAGTTAGTGATTTGTTCCAAAGAGCTAATGGCATATAAACCTTTGAATTTCGAGGAGCATAAGACTTCCATGGAATCTTTCACCTCCAAGCCTCCTATTCCTTGGTTGTATCTACAAACATTGCTTTGTACCCTAACATAGGAGTATATCCCTAGGGCACGGTTCCTTGAGTACAAAAAACATCCTCCTTGCTTATTCTGATATGAATCTTCTTATGTTGATCCAAAAATACCTTCCAATGGTGTATTTCCTTATTTTTCAAACCAAAATCCTTTCCTTTCTTCCATCTTTGTTGTCAAATTGAGGCAGATATTGCATCGGCTCCCTAACCTAGGGTATGAACTCCTTGATGTTGCAAAGTAAAAATCAAATCCAATGGTAATCTGTAGGCTTCTCTAGATTGAATCTGTGGATTAGCCCATATTCTGATTTGATCCTCTTTTCCAACTCCCCATACTAACCATACACCTACCAAAGTGAAAGTTAGTGCCAATGATTTCCAGACTATAGACCCATTTTGGATAGTTTCATTTTCCTTCCTATATCATTATTCCATGTTAAGCTGTTCAATGTGTTTTTGGTATATCACATGCCCCCAGAGCCTCTATTTGGAAATAATATTCCATGGAATTTTGGTAGATATAACTTTTCCAAAGAAGTGAATGTCTTTGAAATTGAAATCTCTAGTTCCTTTTGGTTTAGACAGGGACTAGCATTTGACAAGTGGAATTCCCTCTTTCTTCCTCTTACCCATCGAAAAAAATTGTAAATCATTTCTTTCTAATTATTTCAATACCCCTTAGGGATGAAGGCCATAATATTCCAATAGATTGGACTTGCTTCCAACACTTCCTTGGCCAATGTCAATCTACCTCCCAAGAAAGCCATTTATTACACCGTTGGTTAGTTATTTTTTTCCTATATTCATTATCAACCACTTCTAGTGATTCTTGAAATGTGGACACTTAAAGGCTTATTGAAAAGTTGAGATGTAAAACAAGAAGAAATACAAGATTATTCTAAGTTATTCCTCCTCTACACAATTAAAACCAAGTGAATATTTATACATATTGATTTCCATCCCAGAAATTGTACAATATAGGTTAAGGGTTTTCGTAAAATTTTTTAAATATTGTCAACGTGAAACTATTCAATGGCCTGATGAAATTTCACCAATAAATAAAATATTCTTCCGATCCATGTTACATATTTCCATTAACAATGTTTACTTGTGTAATACAGTGTTGTCTCTTCATTTGTGTTATTTTGAATTTTCTTTCAGTGCTACAATTGGAATATATGATATTAATTTATGGCTTGCAATTATAGTTGCTAACATACTATTATTTTTCTCTACTGTATTTTTATTTGTGGTCCTTTGGGTGCTTTCTTCTTATTTTTATTTACTAGTTGAAGGGATTGGTAATTTTAGATTTTACCATATTGCTTGTTGGTTCTATATAGATTTAATTGACATATAATAGGTTGTTTTTGTTTTTGGGATGTCTATAAATTTTTTGGTACATGATATTGAATTTCTATAATGTTCAGCTCCCTAACATTAACATAAAACCTTCATTGAAAACTATGAGGGGGGTTTCAAATTCATGTTGGATAACACCCTACTCTAGGATGAAAAGTTTAAGAAACACAATAACAAAGAAACCATCAATGACGTCACCAAAAGATGTAGCCTCTTCAAGGTCTACCATCCCCTCATCAAGGTCAAGAATCTATGCATGAAAGACGTCCTATGGAAATTATCATTTAAGAAACACAACCACATGAAAACCTTTAGTGATAAAAACTAAATATAAATCTTCTTCAAGTTATTCAATCCCATCGTCAAGATCAATTATGTCTGGATCAAAGCAAAAAACACAAAAAATTTCAGTGACAACACCAAACTCTGCAGTTTATTCAAGGTCTTTTAACCCATATTCAAAGTCAAGATTTTCTTCATGAAATTCCTCACCAAGGTCATCCATGTAGTCATCAAAACCATTGTTTCAATCTTACATGCAAAAACTAAGTCATAAGAATTCAGTTCCTCCTCCAAAACCTTCTTATGTGAGCAAAGGTAGCATCATCTCATCTAGAAAGTCAGTAATACCACAAGCAACTTCTCTCAAAGTGAAAAAAAATACTTTGTAGCCTTCTTTAATACCTACTTTTTTAGGTGGAACACCTCCAAATTTAAGGACCACAATGCTAGAAAAGACAACTTTAGCTAATAGGTGTAGACCTAGAGTCCCCAACTTTGCACGATGTACAACTGAAGCTCCTAGTATAAGTGGTCCAGGAAGGCATTCATGGTCACCAAGAAGAGCAAGAGAAATATTTTGGTATGAAAACCTTACTGGTGATAGGTCTAGTTTACAAACTACCAAACTACATGGTAATGGAATTCACAGCGTGATAATTCCCATTTCACTTGGCAGCAAGATGACAGAGAAAGGTATAGATGAAAGGATATATCTCTCTCAAGGTAAAGTAAATCAATCAACTAATTTTGTCAATTCCACCTTGCAAACCTAAGAGAAAGTGAATTTAGTGCCATCTCAAGAGAACACTAGCTTTGGGAGGACACTCTTAAATCCAACCTTTGCTATGGCTCCGAAACACATGGTAAGTATTGAATCAACAACCTTGTCTGCATAATTTTTCCTGACATGGACCTTAATTTCATATTCTTCTTTTTCCTAAAACGAATGCAATTTTCCTTGCAATTTGGACTATAACATTTGACAATTCATACTGATGGAACATGCTTGTGTTGCAATTGTGAGAACGTTTGTTGTGTGCATGAAATTCAATAAAAAATGATAAAAAATGACATTTTTTCTCTATTGTTTTCAGTATTTAGGGAAAATTACACCAAGTAGCTTCCAGTCTCCTCTCGTGGTGCATGAACCTACTCAATCCAGTCTCATGTTTGATAATGTTACCAAGTTGAATCCCATCTGGCGCTTCATCTCCTTTCTAGGTGCATGAACCTGCTCAATCCAGTCTCATGTTTGAGAGGGTTCACCCTCATTTGCCACTGTGAATAGATACTTGCAGCCCCAGATGGGATTAAACTTGGTAACATTATCCCATATAAAATCAATAGAGTTACATATTCACACCAATTTTTTTTCTAAAATACTTATAATGAACCCCATTTCCAATACATCTTTCCAATAAAAATCCCCTATTTTTACTAGGTGTGCCCTATTTTTATTAGATACTTTTTTTAGAATCCCCAATACATATAGACCCCCCCATCCCTATAAATGCAATATATTGAATCTATTTTTCACAATTGTAAAACCCCTTTATGAATGAATGTTCTGAGATAATGGTAAACAAGGTGAAGTACTTGTGCACAAAGATTGAATATGTTTGTTATAAAAAAGTAGTTTCTAAACTTCAAGTAATCTATAGGAAATAAAAATATATAAAACTGATAAGGTGTTGAATACTATTGAACTAAAATTCCACAAGGTAGGAAATAATCTATACTATTTAGTTGGTACCCATATAACATATGACATCGGGCATAATACTACATTTCCTAAAATATGCTTGAAATAAATGAAAAAAAAAAGTCTTTCCGTAAATGCATAAAAGCAGTGTTCACACATTTCCAAACAATTCACTAGTTATCATGATGAAACCTGCAATTAAAGGGATATCTTCTTTGTCATTAGGAATGACCCCCAACCATCATTAGTTGCCTAAACAATTTTCATAAAGTAAATTCAACCATAATTAACATGATAAACATATTTTCTTGGATTCTTGTTCTTTGAAATAAAGAGGGAACATGTTAACAACTTATCAATCTGGGGCAGTGGTAGAGGGCTACATGGTCTAGCTATGGTGATGCTCGCCTTTAGAAATCAACACAACTACCTTTGTGCCTTGGCCTTCTATTAGAACTTTGTGATTCCATAGAGAAATAAGAGGGAGTATGAGAGCCAATAGAATTTCATAAGCAATTTCTTTGTGTTCCCAAGTAAATTTTTTATCATCTTGGCCCTTATTAAAATCTAAACAAGAATTATTTCTTTTCTTGCACAAAAGAAATAGAATTCTAGATCTGATAATCTATTGAGCTCTAGGGAAGTTGATGGCCTAAGACACTATGTACCCTAAGAGATAAATCTATTAGGAAATGGGTGTAGTGAGTATTACACACCCAAGTGGATAACCTCTAGGAGAAAAAAATTCTCCCATTTTATTTTCTCTCATAACCTAGTGAGTGTTATTCACTAGCATGTATTTTGTAAAGGCCTTGACCTATTTCCAATTCAACTCCATCCACCAGGTTGTAGAAGATTTCAAGGTTAATTTCATGAAGAGTAAGTCGGGGATGATCACCTTGACCTGCTCGATGACATGTCTATGAAGATTGGATACATTGAAATTTTTTCTGCCTAGGAAAAGAGACACATTCCCATGTTTGAGAATAAAAAATTTCTTTGATATTGTTGATTCCCCTTTTGAAAAATCAAAGGACCAAGAACTATGTCATCTTCAATTTATTTCATAAAGAAGGATGAGGACACCATAAATAGTGATCATTCAAAATAAACCAAATTCAAAGCCTTGGAATTTCCAATTCAATATTATAGGCCCTCCAAATGCTCCAAGGAATAAAATTCCCTTTCACATTCACAATGGTTGGGTTAACAGTCAAAGTCTGTAAATTTATACTTTTTGGGTATGAACTCCATTGTTTTTAATCCGTAGCAACTTGCAAGAATAGAATCAATTAGGCACCAACTTCGTGTAAGGGTTATGGTGGTAGAGGTACTCTTATTATATGCTCACCAGATGAAGGTCCTTCAAAGCTCAAATAAAAAATAACAAAATTGAATCTCCATCAAATATGTCAAACGTTCACACAAATAGGACTCCAAAATCGTATACGTTTCTTGCTTGACAAATCTTCTACAAATATTTATGAGTAAGATCCACTATATTTATGGATACATTTGCGAAAACAATTTTTGTACCATGCAATTAACCTACTTGAAAAATCTCCATTATTTTTTTTTACAAATATATAAAATCTTTTAATATTATTTTCTGCAAATATTTATGAATATTTTTACAATGCAGTTAGCATGCTTGACAGATCTCCATTTTTTTCTACAAAAATACAAAATATTCAGTTTGAATGTTACCAAACTCTGGTGTGGGAAGATTACAACGAGTGGGGTTGGAAAAGGATGGGGAGACAATATAGAGAATCTCATGGATACGATCCATTTTTTGTTGGAGGTCCTTTAGGCACGTGATCCATCAACTTTGGAAATGTTTCTAGAAAGGATTCCTATGTTTTTTAATTTTGTGATTATTTCAGCTTGTGGTTAATTTGAGAAATCAATTTTAAGAATGCGAGACACTGGTTGATAGGTTAAAAAACTTTTTATAATTGCAACGCCCATTCCATTATATCTTCTCTTTATTGTTTGATTGTAGTTTGAAATTTTACTTTGATTTTGTTTTGACTTTTAACTATAAAATTGAACATACTTGGTATCATATCTATTTAAATGACATCCAAAACTTGATAATATTAGTATAATAGTTGTTTTGTGTTAAAATATTTTTAGATTCAAATTTTATAGATATAAAAGATAAAAACAAATGCCAATTCATTCATTTGATTGTTAATTGGCTCTGGTTTGTATAGGTTACATGAAATGTGATTGGAAAAAGGATGGGGAGACAATGCATAGCATGACTTAGATATGATTCATTTTTTGCTGGATATCCTTTAGGAACCTAAGCCATCAAATTTGGAAATGTTTCTGGTAGGGATTCCTATGGTTTTTAATGTTGTGATTCTTTCACCTCATTGGTTATTTTGGGCAAGAAAATGTTTTAGGAATTCCAGACAAGACAATGGTGGACATGTGAACAATTGTTTTATAATTTCAATATCCATTCCATGATATCTTCTCTTTATAGTTTCATTGTATTTTGAACTTTTTATTTTTATTTTTTTGTCTTTTAACTATAAAATTGAAAATACTTGGTATCATGTCCATTTAAACAACAAACAAAGCTTGAAGATAAACTTATTATTACACGATATTGATTGAAATCCTTTTAGTTGCTTTGTGTTAAAATATTTTCATGGCTATTAGAAAAGTTTGCTTTCATGTTGTTATTTGAGCACATGTTATTCATATACTTGACCAATTTCATGCATTAGAGAATTAAATGTTGTTGCGAATAAAATCACAAGGATTAGACATCATATCTCAGATTATTTTCTTTCACAATTTATCTACAACTTGAACTTTTTAGCATGTAACTTGGTTGACACGATTGTGCCTAAGCTTTCCCTTAAGGTTGAATACTAAGTTACTAAGGTGTTATTTTTTATGGTGAAAATTTATTTTCTTTTTTTATACAGGTCATCTGGCCACTATCGCCCAACTGAAAAAAACTTGATCAAGTTTCCTGATTTTATGGGGGAAAATGGCTTTGACATTGTTGACGTTGAGGTCTACATCGTATAAATTATGTATAGTCTATTTTAGTGTATATTCTACTGTTCATTGTCTTTCATGACTTACATTTTGCATTGTATCTTATTTTTTTTCTAGAAAAGGAACCCAATGATGATGGTAAGAAGAAAGAATTGAAGAAAGAGGAGAACAATAACACTAGAGCGACAAACACAAAAAGAGAGAGAGAGAATAGAATCGGTCTAGTGATACCCTTGGAACCAACATCCTGCATAAGATACACACATAGAGGTTGATGGTTAAGTCTCCATAATTGGTGAATTCACCTGCAATGGCTTAGAAGCATAATGATAATGTTTTGAAGTAATGAAACAAGATTTCATGTGTAAATTTTAGTCCAACCAATATTAAGTTGGAAACTCGTATTGTAATACTTGAAATTTCATATAATATAATTTATGTGGCTGAAATTATTTATAGTTGCACTTGATATTGTTTCATATTGTTATTAACATATGTAACTTTGCATTTTTATATTAGATAAACATGCACATAGCATGGATTTTTTTTTTAAATTTATCCACAAAATTATACTAATTAATTTATGTTTATTAATAATGAACACATAAAATCAATCTAAAACTACTAAATTAGTAGCTTATATTGACTAATGATGAACACAAATAAAACAAATATGACTAAATTAGTTGTTTATAATGATTGTTAATGAAAGCAAATGAAATGAATATAAACTACTAAATTAGTCGTTTATATAACAAATATGAAACTACCAAAAAAAGATAAATGACTACTGCAAATGATAAATTTGTGATTACAAATAATGACTAAAATGTTCATATATATGACTATTAGTAGCTAATTTACAGTATTTTATAACATGACCAACATTTAGTCATATTTCTTTGGTCATTAATTGGTTTCAAATGATGACTAAAATTTGCATATATATGACTATTGGTAGCTAATTTACAATATCTTATAACACGACCAACATTTTTGTCATATTTATTTGGTCATTAATGTAGAAATTTGATAACTGATATGTTATACACCGAGATTCTCCTGATCACAAACTATTTTAACTTCATGCACAATACAAAATCTCTTCTACCATTGATCATTAATTGCGGAAATAAAAACAATCGCATGCGCACATTAAAACCATAAACAATCACACTTATGAACACAGTATTTTATGGGAAAGCTTAAAGTTGAAAACCCCCAACCATATGTATATTATATGTCATAGAGATCATGTAACAATCATTATACAAAGCTCCTCACAAGCTCTCAGTATAATCTCCAATTGCTACACACTAATCAAGTCCGATCTAGCAAAACACATGCTCCAATCTCTGCCACCTGCTAGCCTGCCTCTACTGTGCAATCACTATTGAAGAATGGCTCTGAATGAACTCGAATTGGTCCAGCCTTGCTCACGCAATCCTCATTGGCATCTCCAACCACGGTGTGTTGCAAATCATGCAACAGTACTATAGTCACAACTGATAGTCACACTGCTCTTTCACCTACCTCTTCACTGGTCTCCACTGAAACTGTCCATGCATTGTAGTTAACTGATATATTCTTTAGTTGATTAATGAGTTAATAATTAGTGAATTAATTAATAATTAATTCAAACCACTCTCACTACTGTATCAATCAGTTAGACTAGATACAACTAGCTCAACTATGTTTAACTCAGTTAAACTGAACACAACTCCATCAACTACCTCAATAACTCCACCAAACTCTGTCACATGATTTCTAACTGAAGTATCCATGCAATAGCTCCACTTAACCCTCAGGAATAGCATAATTCCTTCTGTCAGCTCCTGTGCCACATCTGTGCACTTAACTGAAGTGCTCCAAGAGAATAATATAATGCTTATAGTCCAAATATTATTAAGAGCTAATAATATTCGACATATTTATTTTTAGACTGGCAATCTAAAAATAGATTCTGCCCAATATGTATAAAAATAGAAGTCCATATATTTTTCCAACTTGACCAACTATCCACAAATAACATCCTGCAACTCATAGAATATGATCAACATGTCTAAAAATAGACTTGCGCCAAAAATAGCCTGCGGGCCCACTTAGTGAAGGCGACTTCTTTCCACTAAGCTCATCATCTTGTTGCAATCTCAACACTCCCTCTCAACAAGATAGGGATTATCTGCCACCCCGATCTTGCCCCTGTGGTATTCGAATTTGCTCCTGGTGAGCGCCTTCATCAAGATATCAGCATCCTGATCCTCCATGGGAATGTATGAAAGTAACATGATCTTCCACTACACACAATCTCTGATATGATGATACCGGATGTTAATGTGTTGAGATCTATCATGAAATACTGGATTAACCGAGAGTTTTATGCAACTCTGATTATGAAAATATATCACAGTAGGATCTAAGTGTGAACCGAACAACCCGACCAGGATCTTCCTCATCCATATAGCCTCACATGCAGCCAAAGTCGCTGCCATGTACTCGACCTCTGCTGAACTGAGTGCCATGGATCTCTGCTTCCTGCTGTATCAAGAAATTGCTGTTGACCTGATACTGAAAATCCCTTCAGATGTGCTCTTTCTGTCCGTTGGGCTCCCTGCCCAATTTGCATTCGTGAAGCCACACAGCTTCACCTCATCCGACTGTTTGTACCATAATCCATATCCCGATGTGCCTCTGAGATATCTCAATACATGCTTTCCTACCTTCCAAAAGAGCTTGGTAGGCTTAACCATAGCTTGTGAAATCTGGTTAATAGCATAGCATATTTCGGGCCATGTATTGATCAGATACATAAGCAACCCCACCAACTGTCGGTAAACAGTGGCATCCACTACCTCTGCCGATGTAGCATCCTCTTTCCTCCATCCACCAGGAATAGGAGTGTCGATAGGCTTGCAGCCATGCACGTTGAACTTCTCCAGTATCTCCCAGGCATACTTGCCTTGAGACACAAACAGTCCATCACTGCGCTGCCAAATTTCCAATCCCAGGAAATAATGAAGGAGGCCCAAGTCCTTCATCTCAAACTCCTTTGCAAGATCAACCTTACATGAGTGTATCAACAGTTCATCACCCGTCAAAATCAAATCACCTACATAAAGTACAATGATCAAAAACTTACCCTCCACCACAATCTGGTATAGGTTCGGATCCGCCTCACTCTTGGAGAATCCAATTTTGGTGAAATAACTTTCTATCCATGTGTACCAAGCACGAGGTGCTTGTTTCAACCCATACAACGCTCTCTTGAGCCTGCACACATGCGACTCGCTACTGAAGATCTCAAAACCTTAAGGTTGCTCTATGTACACCTCCTCCTCAATCACTCTGTTGAGGAATGCAGTCTTCACATCCATATGATGAATGTGCCACCCCATCTGCGCTGAGAGAGAAAGAATCGTCCATATGGAAGAATACCTTGCGACAGGTGCAAAGGTTTCCTCATAATTGATCCCCTCAATCTGTGAGAAGCCTCAGGAAACAAATCTTGCCTTGTAATTCTCCACACTCCCGTCAGCTGCTTGCTTCACTTTGTAGATCCATCTCGAACCTACCATTGATTTCCCTTTCGGCCTTGGGACAATCTCCCATGCACCATTTCTGACAATCAAATCATACTCTTCCACCATGGCATCTACCCATGCAGGATCCTCCACAGCTTCCTCAAAAGAGGATGGCTCTGTCACAATACACTTGCTCATAAGAGCCATGTATCTAGTGTACCGGTCAGGTGACTGTCTCTGTCTGCGCTGTGATGTAGGTGCTCCTACAACCTTCTCTGCATCTTGAGCCAGTCGCTCAGCTTCTGTAGTGCGCTTCCGCCCTCTGATGGTTGGCGCTACTTGAGTGGTCTCTTCCACTCCATGAACCTCTTCTTGTGGCTGATCCACATCCCGAGGCTCATCCTTAGGAACTAATATCTCCTCATCTACATGCAAGTGTGGCTCCCTCTCAAGCGAACACTTCATGGCTTTCTCCTCCTGAAATTTGATATCCCGTCGCACAACAGTCTTGCGACTGTCTGGAAAATACACACAATAGTTGTGGGGCGTATCAGTGTACCCCACAAATATCCCAACCTCTGCAGTCGGCTCCAGCTTCTTCCTGGCATCCTTAGTCACATGAATGTAAACAGGTGAACCAAAAATCCTCAAATGGGAAATATCAGGCTTCTTACCAGAAAACGCCTCCTCGGGTGTACTCATGCCAAGTATCCTGTGAGGACAACGATTTTGCACATAAACCGCAGTATTGCATGCCTCAGCCCACAAGTGTATGGGAAGGCCCTGATCATGCAACATCGCCTATGCAACACCCACGATCGCTCTGTTCTTCCGCTCCGCAACCCCATTATGTTCTGCGTTATGAGGTGCTATGAGCTCTCTTCGAATTCCTTCTGCACTGCAAAAGTCCTTGAATTTGCCAGAGATGAATTCACCACCATTGTCGCTCCTAAGAGCCTTCACCTGCTTCCCCGATTCTTTCTCAACCAGTGCCTTGAACTCATAGAACTTTGAGTATGTCTCTCTCTTCTTCTGCATGAAGAAGATCCAGCACTTACGAGAAAAATCATCAACAAATATCACATAATACCTGTGCTTTGCTGTCGAAGCTGCTGAGAAAGGTCCACACACGTCTATGTGAATTCTCTCAAGGATCGTCATGGCGTGACTATCCTTCTCGTGAAAGGTGGCTTTCACAAATTTTCCCAAGGTACATCCCTTGCACTGATCTGACTGCGCAAGAGTACCCTTAGGAAGCCCAGTAGAAATCTGCTACAGTATCTTCAAAGCTCCATGGTGAAGGTGGCCTAATCTCCGGTGCCACAACTCGCCATCATCCCGGCTCACCACTCCTTCTGCCTTGCCTGCCATTGCTGCGCAGCCATCTACCTGCAATTGATAAAGGTTCTTAACTCGAACCCCTATCCTCCGGGTCTCACCAGTTGCCTTACTGTGCAGGAAAGCCTTTCCCTCGCTAAAGACAACATCATATCCCTTGTCTTCTAACATTGCCATAGAGATAAGATTCTTCTTCAATCCTGGAACATGCATCACTTCCTTCAATACGAAGGGTTTACCAGACTCCCTCTCAAAGGAAATGGTACCAATACCGGTCGCACTGTATCTACCATCATCGCCCATCTCGATGTGCACTCCAAGATCTTTCTCATCCAGATCAGTAAACAAATCTCGATCTCCTATCATGTGAAAAGACGCACCACTGTCCAGAAACCACACTGAACCCATCACACTTGAGACCAAGCATGCGATCAACAAAAAATCCAGCTCAAACTGCGAGGCTAAGGCCTCTCCAGCTGCAGATCCAGCAGCTTGCTTATTTTTCTTCTTCTGTGGACAATTAGTGGCGTAATGTCCGTGTTGGTGACAGTGAAAGCACTTCACCTTGGACATGTCCTGCTTCTTACCTTTCGCACCGGATTGAGAAGCTTTCTTGCTCTTCCCCTTCTTTGCTTTGGCAGCCAAAGCACAATTCTCTTCATCAAAGTTCTTTGATGAAGATCCGTCCCTGGTACTTCGCCTTATCTCCTCTTGCACAAGATCCGACCAAAGTCGCTCCCATCCTGGCAATTTCTCCCGACCATTAACAGAGTCCTGATAGGAATGCCAACTCTTCGGAAGCCCAAGGAGAGACAAGCTCACCAAGTCCTTGTCATCTACAGTCACCCCCACACTTCCCAGCTCATCCCTACATTGGATGAACTTTGTGAGGTACTTGGGCATACTGTCACCTTTCTCCATTTTTATGTTCCTGAGTTTATCCTTGAGCGCCAACTTCCTCTAGTCGCTCTTGCTTTGGAATAAATTTTTCAAAGCTTTCCACATCAAGAATGGAGAAGCTTTACCATGAAGGATGGACACTATGTGATCCCTCACACTTTCCAACATAATCCTTTGACACTTTTCTGTCTTCTTTTTCCATGCGTCAAGTGCGGCAACATCGCTAGAAGCAGGTTTTGGAATTTCTGCATCTATGAACTCCTTCAACCCATTGTCATCCAGCACCGCCTCCATCTTGTCCTTCCATGCAATATAATTTGAGCTGCCCTCAAGGGCATACTCCAATCGCAATCTGTAGAAATACATCTCAACTTTGACACCAAGAAAACTCTGCTACAAATTCGAATTCCACCAGCACAAAACTCAATCGCTTCAATGTTTTGCAATTGCTCCAATGATCAATATTGCTCCGATACCATGTAGAAATTTGATAACTGATATGTTATACACTGATATTCTCCTGATCAGACACTTACAATACATAATCTCTTCTACCATTGATCATTAATTGCGGAAATAAAAACAATCGCATGCGCACATTAAAACCATAAACAATCACACATATGAACATAGTATTTTATGGGAAAGCTTAATGCTGAAAACCCCCAACTATCTGTATATTATATGTCATAAAGATCATGTAACAATCATTATACAAAACTCCTCACAAGCTCTCAGTATAATCTCCAATTGCTACACACTAATCAAGTCTGATCTAGCAAAACACATGCTCCAATCTCTGCCACCTGCTAGCCTGCCTCTACTGTGCAATCACTATTGAAGAATGGCTCTAAATGAACTCGAATTGGTCCAGCCTTGCTCATGCAATCCTCATTGGCATATCCAACCACTGTGTGTTGCAAATCATGCAACACTATAATCAAAACTGATAGTCACACTGCTCTTTCACCTACCTCTTCACTGGTCTCCACTGAAACTGTCCATGCACTGTAGTTAACTGATGTATTCTTTAGTTGATTAATGAGTTAATAATTAGTGAATTAATTAACAATTAATTCACACCACTCTCACTACTGTATCAATCAGTTAGACTTGCTGATACAACTAGCTCAACTATGTTTAACTCAGTTAAACTAAACACAACTCCATCAACTACCTCAATAACTCCACCAAACTCTGTCACATGAGTTCTAACTGAAGTATCCATGCAATAGCTCCACTTAACCCTCAGGAATAGCGTAATTCCTTCTGTCAGCTCCTATGCCACATCTATGCACTTAACTGAAGTGCTCCAAGAGAATAAGATAATGTTTATAGTCCAAATATTATTAAGAGCTAATAATATTCGACATATCTATTTTTAGACTGGAAATCTAAAAATAGATTCGCCCAATATGTCTAAAAATAGATGTGCATCTATTTTTCCAACTTGACCAACCATCCACAAATAGCATCCTGCAACTCATAGAATATGATCGACATGTCTAAAAATAGACATAGTCTAAAAATAGACTTGCGCCAAAAATAGCCTGCGGGCCCACTTAGTGAAGGCAACTTCTTTCCACTAAGCTCATCATCTTGTTGCAATCTCAACAATTAATTGGTTTTGTCGATTGTTCAATAGTAATATATTTTTTTATATATTTGGTCATTAATTGTGGAAATTAATGACTAAATTAATGACCAAATTTATGACTAAATATACTACTAGATGATGAAATTGAGACAACAAATTAATGACTAAGATAAAAATGACTAAAAGTTGGTCGCATTATAAGATATTGTAAATTAGCTACTATTGGTCACCGACTGAAAAATGGTCATTTATATGCAAAATTTAGTCATTTTTTAGTAGCTAATTAGCCTTTTTTTACTAGTGATTGATGTACCAATTTACCCAAACGAGGCCCACAGTTTTGGCGCTTCATATCCTAGGGTTAGGTTTTTGGATGTTTAGGGTTTTCATTGTTTCTCAACAATAAATATAACTCTGAGCCTCATTGTAACATAGTTCAGAGGCCTGTACCCACCACATGTCTTCTCAGAGATATGCTACCAACGCCCTAGCTAGTTTATTTCCCTGATGTTTGTAAGCATATCTTTGTTATTTGATATTAATGAAATGAAATATTATTTCCACTGCATCTCTTTGTTTAAGTTTATTTATGTGTATTATTGTGTTCCTGCATAAATTTGGATCACTGTGTGCAGATGAGGATTATGTCATTAGAGTATATTCCTATAGAGGAGCAGGATGCATACATCTTGACAAAGGCACTGCCAAGAGGAAAATTTGAGTTCCATAGAGGCAAGATCGGGGCAACAAACAATCCCTTTCTTATTGAGAAAGAGTGTTGAAATTGGCAACAACAAGAGGCTTCTAATTTTATTTCCCCTTAATTAAATTAGAAGGAAATTGAAATTCCACATCACATGACAACTTTTACGAGTTAACTGAGTTATGAAGAGTTATCTTAGTCAAATCGAGTTGAGGGTCAAACTAGAGGCATTTAGATTTCTCTCTAAGTTTTAGGGGGTCCAGTTACAGTTTATTTTGAGTTTTAATTATTTAACTTAATTGTTTGAGTTAAAATAAGTTTAACTAGTTCTAACTGATGGAGGAACTAGTGAGAGGTCTAGTTAATTAGATTTTATTTAATTCACATGCAATGATCAATCATATAACTGATAATTCAATATAAATAGTTGTTGCATGTTAGTTATGAGGAAGACCCAGTTGATATTGGAGTTAAAGGGAAGTATACTATCAGTTGTATAACTAGAAAATTTTACAAGTCATGTATGAGGTCATCAGAAGTCCTTAGATGTATTGCGCAATCATTAATTGGAAATTTCTTAATTAATATGTGCTCAATTTCCCTAGGGATTGTGCAAGCAAGGCTGAGCATCTAGAGGCAATAAATTGGTTAAGTATTGGATCAAACTTTCCTGGATCAGAGTGAGACAGTCAGAGATAGTGCAGAGATCTCTCAAGCCTAAGAGAAGCATTGTATTGTTTCATATTCTTGACTTAATGAAATATACAGATAGCGGGGTTTTTAGCTACGGCTTTCCCCAAATAAATCTTTGTGTTGTGCGATTGAAATTGTTTCTCTTTATTTTCATGTGATTGTGCAATCCTAAATTGTTTCCGCAATTTTTAGAATAGATTCAAGTATTTTGTTTTAGCATATTACAATATCATTTGAATCTATGTAGATTTTATACACGCTTGTTGGCTTATTTATTCCACCCCTGCTCTTAATTTTTTTTCAATGTTTTGACAATGGACCTAGTTATTTGCTTCGAAAATTCAACAAAAAAACCATAATATGTGGATCTTCCTTTCCTAACAAATAAATCCAACCAAAAAACTCTAAAATTTGTAGTGTTGTACCTAATTACCAAATACAAAATAAATAATAAAGTAAATTAATATAAACACAAATTAAAAAATAATAAAGATTGAAAATTTTCTTTCATATCATAAATATTACTTGAACTTGATAAAAAATCGAAAATCCGATCTCCTTAATTTGAATATGTATCTACCAACATTGATTCATCTTAAATATGGATCTACCAAGCGTTAAGAGGGATCAAATATATCAAGATGAAAACCCATTTTTGAGCGTAAAAATTGAGGAAAGTTGCACCTCGAAGGATTTGATCCCTCTAGGCTGCTTAGTAGATCTGAAGTTAAGATGGATGCATGTTAATTATTAATAATATTATTGATATTTATATAAATTTCACTTATGTGTTTAGAAATATTCTTATTTTATTTTTTTATAAAGATCTTGAAAATATTCTACATATAGTTATATATATGCACTTAGAATTTTTCCTTGAAATGTTTTATATTTTTTATAATTTATTTTTTTTAAATGATATTCACAACATTGATTATATATATATATATATATATATATATATAACACTCCTCCCACATTTACCCAAGCTAACTGGTCCAATGGGGTAAATATGTGACAAAGAGTTACTATGATATAATTCAACTCCCTAAGTGCAGTTAAGGAATTAGAACCAATGAACCAACACTTTAAAGACCTCCCTTAGTTGCTACAGGACCCCTAAGAGCTAATTCACCACTCTAGATTCCCAACCCCTGAGTTAACGTATACTTTCAATGAATTAAACCCCCAGTTGCTCCCATAACAAGGAATGCATACGAGTGGAACCCTATATTCCCTCCCACAATGCCTGAAAGGGAGAGGCTACAGTCATTTGTAGCCAATTATGTGCCAGAGGCTGCGAGATTTAATCCACGCTTTCAGGGCTATTCTCCAAACCACTTCCTGAAACTTGATGATACTTTATAAGAAAATAAATGACACCAAGACAATGCCTCTAACACAAAACTTGATCAATAACTCGATCTAACCAAGCCCAACCATGATAGTCATTTCGTCAAACATATCACAAATATGAAATTTATAGGTTTCAACAACAGATCTGAGCATAGGGTTCTCATACTAATCTGAGAATTGTCAAGAAGGATTGATGCCTTCTCACATTAGCTGCATTATCATCTATTAGGTCATGTATTAATTGTTCATTCATTTATAAATAAAAACATGATGAGATCCATACATCATTATTGTCATAAATCATGCTCATAACCAACATATAAACTATAGAAATAACAAGGATACAAAAACCATAAATGCCACATATGAACCAATACAGTTGCACATAAAATATGAAGGAAAATAAACTCTTATTAATGAATGAAAAATCCAACCAAGTGTGGGACTTCCACATACCACCCCACCATAAATTGGTTGAACCAAATCTTTCTTTCAGCCAATCACCCTTGTGCCATATTCCAAGCATGAATGTGGGACTCATAACCAAAATAAATCCGGGATTCCCAAGGCTAAACCACCTCACCCTCATCAATAGAACCAGGCTTTAATACCATCCTAACTGGATCATTAGGCCCTAAACAAGCATGGATTCCACGAGACTTCTCCACCTACACCGTGAGGAATTTTTCTGTCTCCTAGTCTCTAGTATTTATTGCAATCCACAACCTGATATAGGAATGACAAGGCCATAACCGAGACTCCAGTCTCTAGGATTTACCATATATCCCACCATTCACCGGTTGAGGATTCTTAGGCTTGATTGAGACTCCACCCTCCAGTATTTACCGCAATCCCCATCAAATCACTAGGCCTGACTGATGGCACACACTAGAATTGATCGTATATCCTACCATTCACTAGTCAAGGATCCCTAGGCCCACTGAGGCACACAACAGATGGAACTAAAACCCAAAATCCAGTTCATGGGTTACTAGGCTAGTGCCTTTACCGCGATCCACAGTCCCATTCAGGGATCATTAGGCCATGCGTTTGTTTGTTCAGAGAATCACCTCACTCAATTTTGAATCCAACCAGCAATCAACCTCAACCAAAACATGAGAATTCCATCACACCATGGCTATCCAAAAATTTAAAGGCAAGGTTGAAGAACACTGTCACACTTAGCAAAAACCATGCCAATGACAACAAGAGAACCAAGAACACATGCATAACCATGCATGCCAAATATAGCAAGGAATTACACATGAAAATTGATATATGCAAGTAAACCCATTGTAGTTACTTGATCCTTTTATTCCTTGCTTGATCGTTTATTCATCTTTTCCTTATTTTCCTTTCTTGATCCAATGCTGAAGTGCTCCAAGAAAACTCTAAGTGTCCAAGATACAAAAACTAAGGCATATCCCTGCCTCAAAACCATCATACCAGTAATAAAATTCTCATGGAATCAATGGACATTATTGGGTACTGGTGTCCCAGACAATGTCCATGCTCCTAAAGTTATTTATCAACATATTGTTTCCTATTCAAATTCTTTTCATTGATGCTGCTAATTCTTGTAGTCAGTTTCAACCATCCCAAACCGAGTATTGCATGATTTCTTGTACCAAGCACATAATTTCCATTAGATTCAAAATAAATTGAAATAATTTCAAATAATACCTCATTCTTTGCTCGTCAATAAGGTACACTTTCAATCGTTTTTACTTCTTTTCACAACAATTCAAACTAGTTATTTGAGCAAATCATCATGTATAAACATATCACATATGGTTAGCTCAAAAGACAACCATCATAGGTGAAAATCATGAATCACATGAAATCATCATAAACCATAACCATAAATCACATGTAACCAGCATAAGTTAGAATCATAGATCACATGCATAATAAAACTGAAATAAAATATCGATACTTATCCTTCATCGATCCTTACTTCTTCCTTTGTTCTTTATGTACACAGACTGGATTGGTTGCCACATTCGGAAAGCACACAGTTCATTTGCTTCTCTTCAATCATGTACCCATTCACATAGTGTACCTCACAACACGTACATCCACACACAATGTACAACACCACACGATACATACACCCAGTGTACAACATAAAACATACACCTACACCTGGTGTACAACACAACACATACACATACACCCGGTGTACAACACAACACATACACCTACATCTGGTGTACAATAAAATACATATATGTGCACAAATTAAAACACAACTAATACACATGTTACGATACCACGACTATACAATGCACATACATAGTACCACATGCCCGCAACACATCATGTAGAACATGCACACCATACCACATGTACATCAGTACCATATGTACAACATGTGCACAATACCACTTGTACACAACACCACATGCACAAGGTGTTCACAACATCAAATGTACATGACTCCACTTGCACAAAATGTACACAATGCCACATGTACAACACACCACCTATAAAATGTGTACACAATATAACAAGTATACAAAACCACATGCATGACATCTACACACCACCACATGTACATAATGCCACATGCTCGACATGTACACAATGCCACATGCTCGACATGTACACAACGCCACCTGCACATAGCACCACATGTAGAACATGTACAAAACACCACATGCACACAACACCACATGTACAATCATGCACACAACACCATATGTACATAACACCACATGTACAACATGCACACAACACCATATGTACATATAAATGCATATAAAACATGTACATAGCACCATATGTACACAACACTGCATATCCAACACACGAACAACACCATATGCACACAACACCACATATCCATCATGCACAAAATACAATATGTACACAACACCACATATACAACATGTACATAACACCATCTATACCCAACACTACATATGAAATATATACACAACACCATATATACAAGCAACACACAACATCATAGGTACAATCACTGAATATACAATACGCACAACATATACACAACAGTAGCACTGCACATCCAAAACAACATTGTCTCTACCAAGAAACCTTGCTTCTAGTGCCTCTCTGCCATCCATGCTTATCCTAGCATGCCTCAGATCACACTGTTTTGATTGCACTGATATATCTCTCATCATTACCTGTCCAAAACATAGGCATAGTATAAACACTTAATATCAACTCATATCCACATGATACTGACCACATAAATTTGCTAGGTTACTTTCCCTCTTGATTCCTCATAAGACAGGCCCCCTCTATTAGTTTTTTTAGCATCAGATTGCTCTAGCCATGAAATTTTGTGGAGAGGCTAGAAACATGAGATATCTAAAACCTAGAGATCGTTTCTAGAAATTCTTCCTAGAAGTAGCTTAACTAGATTATTAACCAGTTTTTAAGTATTTCCTAAGTCTAAACTTAGGGAATATGGTTAATTAATCAAAATTTAATAATTTAAGGTGAGAATCATCTAGAAGCTCACACGGATCAAATCCAAGATGATCCTAGCCATTGATTCAGTTTTAATCTTGGTCGTTGAAGTCTCAACATAGGATTATAATAGGAGGTTGATGTGGTGATGGAGAACAAAATTATAGAGTTCGATTTCATTGGCAGATCGATTTCCAGAGTATAATCAATCAATTTCCAGAGAGAGAGTCATAGAAATCGAAGCAGTGAGAGAGGGGCACAGATAGTGAGGTTGGAGGAATTTTTCTAGATCCTGCGAGTTCATTTGCAGAGAGGTAGAAGAGACACAAAGAGGTTGACACTGGGGAAACATAGTAGTCTCTAGAGGAAAAATTGATTTGGTCAGAAGGAGAGACATTTTCAGTTCCATAGGCTAGGAAGGAGTCCCAGAGAGCCAAAGAAATATCTTTCCAGACAGCAAAAGGCAGAACAACTTCATCAGAGATCAGTATGAGGCTAGAGGTCTATTCAGCCATGCAGAGCAGTGTAGATACTGATGCAGAGGGTTAGAGAGCCGTATTTCTAAAGGAAAGTCGTGCCAGGAGATTTCCATTGTGGTGTGGAAAATTGCTCACTACATTTATGCCAGCATTTTTCTCTGTAGTATTGCTAGTAGTTTGACATCGAGTTGTACTCATATTTTCTCTCTGTTGCATATAATAAAACCCTAAGTTTTTGCACCGATTTTCTTGAGATGGGTTTTTCCAGGGACTTTTGTCTAAAATTAATTGTGTTAATTTTATGGGTTTCCATTCAACCCTTCTCGATATTTGTTAACTTTCCTCTTTCCCAAACCAATTTCTAGACCCTCAAAACATAAAAGACAAGGGAAAAATCAAACAAGAATAATACTATGAAAACCAATAACAATACAACACCACAACAAAGTGGTATGGCCATACACTAGACACAATAAAGACTACAAATCAAGCTTAAACAAATAAAAAAGATCGAAAGTACAAGACTAGCAACAAACACCATGACTCAATCCCCATGGTTTCCCAATGCTTCCAAGGAAATCTCAACTTGAACCTTCTTCAAGATATCATGAAAGTCTCTTTTTCCATGTGATCCCCTTCATCATACTGCCATGAACGCATAACTGTTAGTGCATAAATAAACATAACAAGGTACTGGTTACCTTAACTTGTCATACCAAGCATTCATACTTGTACTAAACACATCCATGCCATCTCTCAAGGGTCTCTAATCCCCTTGACGGATCTAGCCATAACTAGAAACTATCTAATACACATGTCAAATACATGTTCATGAATACAACACATATCCACATAATGTCAGAGAAAATCAAGGTTAAGAATACTTCATGTAGACAAAGCACTTATTCATTTAGAATTGCAGTGTCTAAACATAGTCAAAGTAATTCTCGCCAAATTCCTTTATTTTACCTTTTACCTTGTTGCATTCGAGTCTTACTATGTACTATCACATCACCCAATTGCTAGTTATATAAACACATCAACTATTACCTTTTCATTCTAATACCAAGAATTTTTCCCTGTAATTTTTCCCACATGTAAGCCACATGTTCCAAAGATCAAGATATCATATCTAGTAATTGAAATTAGCCTTTACCAAAACTATCAACCATGTCATAATCAACAGTAAACTCATAGTAATAAATCATAACACTACAACTAGCACTCACTTGCACTCAAGTAAAAATGAGTTGTCTCAACACATAACGTGTCAGTACAACCATCATAAAACAAAATCATTCCTTCATGCAATATTATAGATGCATACTCATACCATTCAATTAATCAAACATTCAATTAACATGTGAACATACCATGCTAGATAAACCAAATTGACGACATAATCAAATTCATACTTGTATCTCAAGGGAGGCTATCACATCTACACAAGTCAGTCGATATTAATATGACACAACATCAAAAGTATATAATGTCATACATTAATGTCACAACCATAACCATCTATACAGACCAATCCAGATCAACATGATACATATAACATCAATATCTTAATGCAATAACCCTAATCATCAAATTAACTAACATATAACAACAACAACAAGTTAACATATAAAATACTTATCAACAACAACAATGCATATAACAAGAAGTTACTATCATTCATGACTATTCCACACATGTTCATATGACCACATTGATTCAATAACATCTACCATGCATGTAACCACAACAACAATAAAATGACAAACATGTATATAAAGCTAATTTATATAACAATCCATTAACTAACATATCTACATTCCAAACATACAATATTTGTACGACGATATATTATTACCCCGAAGTATAGTGTCACAATCTCGCCTAGATGATCTGCATCTCTTACTTTATCTCAGCCAACATATCAACATCATATCTTATCAACAACATTATGATGACATAACTACATACACTGACCTCACAACGCATATCTAACCTATTATGCATGCATAACCATAACCATAACAATGCATGCACAACAACTTATAGATCACATTGACATGCATAACAAATGCATAACTGACATACACTCATGATGACCACATCCAATCAAAAACACCATCAACTTTCACATGGTGACACCACTGCAACTATGACCAATGCCATGCATAAAAAACAAGAACATAGACCACAAGTATAAGGAACACATATGCAATCGACATGAATGCATGACCAACACACACCACTCATTCAGTCTAAGTGTTGAACCATGCTCTGATACCACTCTATAACACCCTCCTCTCACATTTACCCAAGCTAACCGTTCCACCGGGGTAAAAATGTGACAAAAAGTTACTATGATATGATTCAAATCCATAGGTATAGTTAAGGAAGTGGAACAGATGAAGCAACACTTTACAGACCTCCCTCAAGTGTTACAAGACCCCCATGAGCTAATCCACCACTCTAGGTACCCAACCCATGATTTAACCTAGACTTTCAATGAATTAAACCCTCAATCACTCCCATAACAAGGCATGCATGTGACTGGAACCCTATAGTTTCTCCCACAATGCCTGCAACGGAGAGATTACAGTATTTTCTAGAAGTGTTGTGCGAGAGATTGCTAGATTTAAGCCACTTTTCAGGGCTAGTCTCCAAACTATTGCACAAAACTTGATGAGACTTTCCTGTTGAACCCTTAGTTAAACTGAGAGGGGGGTGAATCAATTTAATACATTCATGGACTTTTAAAACTTTCCTTTAAACTTATTTACACCTTCATTTCATGACCACCTTAATATATAATGAAACAAAAATCTTAATATGTGAGCAACAAGTATTAAGCAAATTAAATACAGAACATCAACACATAATCATCATGCATATGGACAATTGATATAAGTGGAAACCCATAAGGGGGAAAACCACATCTTATTATTTTTGTGATGCAAAGGCAAGCTCCAAATCCCTCTCACCATTGATTTTTTGTAGGCTCCAACCTATAGGAGGCTACGACCTCAAATCATGCAAGCTACAACTTGCAAGGAAGCTCCAAATCCCATCTGTTTTCTACAGGCTACAACCCACAGGAGGCTCCTACCTCAACCAACTCCAAGTGGACATCTATCAAGCTACAACTTGAAATGGAAGCACCAAATCCCATGTATTTTCTGTAGGATACAACCCACAGGAGGATCCTACCTCAACCAACTCCAACTATACATATATCAAGATACAACTTGATATGGAAGAACTAACTTCCTCACTCTGCAATAAAATCATATACTAATTTACCTAGATATCAGCTCTATTTTACTCCTTCTTCACTATTGTCCTTCCAGCCTTCAAATCTACTTTATATCATCTCTGGATCTTCATAGCTTCTCTATCTACTCTATCTTCTTCTTCCACTCTCTAACCTATTTGTGCATATGAAAATAACATAATTTATATAGATCGCCTCATCGCTCTTTGCATTCCATATGGGAATATGAAATGAACAGGTATGACTCTTTGCCTGCCACCTTCTCATTTCATTGCTCGACACATTCGGGATGTTACAACACTATGTACTCATTTCAGTATTACATTGGAGTTTTGCTTTGCCTACAGAGAATTGCCTTTGCATCACAAACAATATAAAATAAATAATACATTTATAGTTACAATCAATTATTTTACTCAGCCCTTTCAGGTTCTTAGCTTTGTTGTGCGTTTGTCATCTTCTGCTTGTTGTCCTTTTGTCTTTTCTGTTTTTGTCGTTATATTCCAACTTTGTTGCATAATTGCCCCTTTTAGCCCGACTCTTCTTCCGTGTTCAGCCTTTTCGTTTTCTTTACTACCGCAACATTGTTCTACCCAAGCTCCTGGTCCTTTGGTTTGCATTTAAATCATTTCTTTGTGATTTGTGGGGTATGGCCCACATAAAACTCCCTTTTCAACACAGCAGAGTATTTCAAATCCGAGTTTTATCAACATACATGCGTTTATCGATCAAACAACGCATTAAAATACATACTTAGCAATCAAACAATGCATATATAACATACACGAAACATGACTATCGGGTCCCACAGTACCTTGAACCAATCACAATTCATCGCAAACACTTGCCCGCAGGTTTCCCATTCTACCAATAACGATAAACCATAAACCATGTGATCTACGATCTGCGCTCGTGCGTGGTGTTGCCACTAGACTCCCTTTATCACATCACGTCGCTTGATCCTTACCGCATCACAACCAGAACAACATACCTTGCTATGTATTTGAAGTTAAACCCTATTTCTTGCGAGATACGATGTTGTGCAAGGTCGACATGTGTCCCTCCATTTCACATCGCAAAACTTTAAACTTAACTTGCGTTCACCTTACTGCTATCCCTTAAGTGCTGCAATGTGCAATATGCAGGTGAGGTCCACGACATCATGCCACGTCACCTTGCCATGTCACTGCCACGTCATCATAGATTCCTACGATCTATGGGTTCAAGGCCACCTCATATGCCACGTCATCGCCACATCATTGCCACATCATCTTTACGTCACTTCCACGTCATATTTACATCACTGCCATGTCATCTTTACGTCACTACCACATCATCGTCATGCCACTGCCCATACTTTGCAGTTGGAAACTTATAACCGTTTAACTTAGTGGTTACCTCTATTTCATGCGATCTATGATATTGCGCCATGCCAACACGTGTCCCTTCTCTGCTTCGCATTGCACAAAACTTAAGTTTCCTTGCGACGACCTTAACGCTAAAATTTTAAATGTTGTGATTTGTGAAATCGCTCTTGAAGTGAGTCGATCTTCACTGCCCATCTCTCGCCTTCAATTTTGCGATCTAATCCTGATCATCCATTCGCCTCCCTTGGAATTCTTCAACGACTTCTCTACCTTAGTATATTTTTCGTTTGTTTACACTTTCCCGCTCTGTAACTTCGGTATCTCCATGTTTTTCCTCCTAAGCTTGTTCCTGAGTTCGTCTTTGTTATTGAATCTCATCCCGAGTTGTCACACTCGACATACATCTTTTCATACTGATTAAATCCCTCTCTGTCTCTCGGCTCTCGCCTCTCTCTCTTGACTTAATAATATTTTTTTAGTTGGCCTCTTCCTCTCGGCTCTCACCTCTTCCTGCTTTTGGTCTATGTAAGATCTTTGGTCCTCGATGTGTCTTGCAAATCCGATTGCCTTTTGTTGTGTGCTAAAGCAATTTGTTGCCTCTCTGCTTCATATGTTGGCTCTACTGCATTTGCTACCTTTGTTGTCTTTGCTTCTTTGTTGTCTCTATTGCCTTGCTGCCATTGGTGCCTTCTTAGCTGCATTCGATGCATATGCTACATTCGATGCCTTTCTACATTTGCTACCTCTCAAATTTTGTTGCCTCTCTTCCTTTTCTGCTTAGCTGCATTTGCTGCCTCTCTACTTTTTCTGCTTCTCTGCCTTTGCTGCTTAGCTGCATTCATCACCTCTCTGTTTTTTCTACTTCTCTGTTGCCTTTGCTGCCTCTGCTCATTTTTTTCCTTGCTTCTTAGTTGCATTCACTTCTTTGTTGTCTCTGCTGATATTATAATGTTGCTCCTTGCCTCTCTGCTGCTCCTCTGCCTCTCATTTATGCCTTCTTATTGCATTGTTGCCTGATTTTCTCCTTTTCCTTATTGTTGGTTCTTCTTCTGCTCCTTTGCCTTAATGATAGTTCAGGTGCTGCTCCTTTGTGCTCCTTTGCCATCAATGACAATATTTCCAAGAGTATTCCCCTTTGGAATTGATGGTAATACTCCAATACTTCCTCCAGGACTTCATCCCCCTTTCTTTCTGAAAAGTGCCATTCTTCCCCTGCTTTATTTTCAGAAGAGCCTTTCTTCTTCTGCTTACTTTTCCTCCCCCTTTGACATCAATGGAAAAGGGTTGCACATATCCCAATGCAGATTCTATCTTTTCATTTCCTCTCTCTGATTTGTGTTTAGGCCTTCTTCTTATGACTTTATAGCTTGTTCCTCCAGACTGGTGTACAAGAGTTGTTGGGAGAACACTTTTGAGAATCATTGAACTTGTATGTATATACGCAATAAGTTGATACCATCCCAAAGCACAGACTCCTTGCCTTTGTATAAATATGAAAGTGATGATAAGGAAACTTCACAGAAAAAACATATATAATCAGAGATGCGTCATTGGAACAATACTAAAATACTGAGAATTCTCCATACGACATATAAATTTTGCTCCAAATATACTTCAGTCTATCTTATGATCTTCATGTGAGATACATATATGTTGAGGGAGATTATAGATGGAATATGTCTTCTTTTGCAATACATATCTGCAGTACACATCTATTCAAATAAGATGATGCCAATATATGTTTATAGCTAAGGTTCACCTTTACTGCCAGTTGTTGGTGATATGTGCTAGACTGCTGACAAAGATATTACACTGACAGTCGAAAGGCCCTTGATACTGTTGTGAACAATGAATCAAACTAGAAATTACAACTTATTATAAGATTAGACAATATCTTTCAATCATAGAGACCACATGACTTTACTATTGTACATAGTACTTTCAAAACAAACCCTTGAGGTTAGATACATTCAATACATTGGTCAGTCTCACTTATCAACTATGAAATTTTATTTATGACATAAGGGATATGTATGTCAATGATCAACCTCTCTTGAATGATGAAATACCAACAATTACTTTCTATTGAAGTAGGCTTTATATGAATCAATACAAGACGCTTGAGCTTCAAATGTAAGCTTAACACAACTAGTCCTTCATACTTCAGATACTTTAACTGTTATATCATGATGATCTTGAGCAAAATATCTTCAAGTTCTTTAATTGAGATTTCAGAAAACAAACTTCACACAGTTTGATGAATGATCTTAAGAAAGAGGCCTCGAAGACATATATGTACCAACTTGAGGAAGAAATGCAGTTATATCTAGAAATAGATACTGCTTCAATGCTCACTATAATACTTCATGTGTAATCAAGATCATGATCCTTTAGCATTGTTATTGACCTTTTCATGCTTTAATAATGTAGATAATGCTGGGAATAATAACTTGAAGTAATTTTTCCATAGTACTTAGATCCTGAGTACCTATACCATACCACTGCTCCACTGATGACACTTGGTATTCTGCTGATAGGCAGGCTACTTGTTCCAAATACCAATTGATACTACTTTGATAAGCCATGCAGTAACTTTACTTCAACTCGCACATGCACCCATAGTTAAGACAACCTTCATAGTTTCTACTATTGAGCTCTCCACTGTTCTCAATAGCGATCATCAATATACTGAATTTGATCTTGGCATCATTAACCCTTTTTTTATTCTTTCATTCTGGTTTAAAGGAGTGTCACTGCATATTCCTTTCTAGGACTGCTCCAAAACCATTGTTGCTCTATATACAATTCAACTGTTCTAACATAATGATCTTCGAGAAGACATCTTCAATTTATTTACTTGGAATATGTTCATGGCTAATGTTCTCTCTACCACTATGGCTGCTTGTTGCCTTCTCTCCTTCCATCAACTTGTTGGCTATTGAATGCTTCAGGTATCCTTTTTCCTCTACAATTCTCTGTCAACAGAATTGTCCTTTCCCTTCCTGAACTTTTAGCTGTTCTTATTCCAAGGAGCTCTTCTTAGACTAATTTTATGGGTACTATTCATGAACTTCTCTCCCCCTGGGATGTTGCTTCTTATCTATTTTTGGATGGATATTTGCATTGCTTCCTAGAGAAGCTCCCCCTGAGACTATGGTGGATTCATTATGTTATTGAAGCAACAACGTGCGCCCCCCCCCCTTTCTCTTTTCCTTCCATACTCTATTGGGTTTATTCATAATGTATACACATCTTTTTTATTCACAATTTTGTCTGATTTGATTGGATTCCATCATTCGTCTAGAGTTCTTTAATGTATATGGAAATTTACAGTCTTTTGCTTTGTGACCAATCTTGAGGCATACATAACATCTTATTTTACCAAGGTACGTTTGAGCTGATGTATAATATTTTATGCTCCCTTTTGAACATAATTTACATTTAACAAGTTTATGTCCAAAATTATTTCATGCATAACAGTAGCCATGGAAATAATTTGTGTACATGGTGATAGATTTTCTTCTCCATTTGTTTGCTTGAGGTAGTCATTTCATTGGCTGCATCTTTAGTTGGTTGGACTGGATTTTCTTTGTCTTACAGTATGCTGTAATATGTCTAGGTTTGTGTCAGGAAAAATAAGTGATATTTCTCATAGAAGGAAAGAATCTCCTTTAACAACTTCCAAATTTATTCAATTGATATTCAAGAGTGTAAGAGCCTTTGTCAGCTGATTTTTTCTTCATTTCATTCTTTGTCATTTGAGGTTGTTGCTTGTTTCTATTTACTTCATTGCAAGTCATGTTCTTGTTGGCTTCTACTTCTGTAGGAATATTTTGAGCTGCTTCATTATCCTTTACAGCTTTTACAAAAATGATATTCTTGTTATCTTCTACCTTGGACTTACTTTTCTCTCCTTCATAGCCTATCCCAGTATTTATGAGAGGATATCTTTGAGCATTTAGTATTTCGTCCAACTTTTTAGAGCTTTTCATTCGTGGAGTGTTCATAGATAATTCCCTTTGGACATTTTCTAGTTTCTTTCTCAGGCATACCACTTCTTCTTCCAATTTCTCTTGCTCCTGATGTTTATCTTTAATTTGATTTAATAGAATTTATTCCACCTTCTTAGCTTCTTCAATTTCTACTTTCAACTGAATGAGGTATTCTGAATCTGGTTCTTCCTTTACATATTTTAGGAGAATCTATTTCTGTTTTCTGCACTTGAGTTTAAGTTTGTCTATTTCCTCCAAGGCACTCCTTAGCTCCCCCTCAAGATCTACCTCACCTTTTTCCTCATCTTCCAGAAGGAATTCTTCAGGCTCTTCCTTGGCCATCAGCACGAATTCATAGCTTCCTTCTTCATTTAAGGATTCATCTAAGCTTTCAGATGCACTGCTATCTTGCTGGGTATAAACCTCAAGCTCTTCCTTGGCCATCAACACAAATTCAGAGGTTCCTTCTTCATTTGAGGATTCATCTGAGCTTTCAGATGCACTGCTATCTTGCTGAGCATAAAATGATTTTCTATTGAATCTCTTCCCTTTCTGCCATTTATTTATTTTGTTTCTCTCTATCTCTTGTGGTTGGTTCTCTGTTTTCTTATGAGGAAATTTAGATGCATAGTGCCCCACTCTTCCACAGTTAAAGCACTTGAATGGAAGTTTACCTTTGTATTTACCCATGCCTTTATCCAATCTTTTGACGAATTTGGCCTCTTCTTCATCTGAGCACGAACATGTATCTTCCTTATCTTTCATGCACTTGTCTACCTTAAAGGTTGCCTCCCTCACATTTGACTTCCCCTGTGGAAGTCTCATCTCATAAGCTGTCAAGTTTCCAAGCAATTGGTTCGTGGTCAAGGTTTCCCAATTTGATGTTTCTTCTACGGCTGAAACCTTAGGGTTAAACCTGGATGGTAAAGATCTCAATAAATTTTGCACAATTACACATTCCTTAATGGGTTCTTCTAGAGCTTTCATTTTATTCACAATTTCCGTAACCTTTAAGAAGAAACTGGACCATATCTTCATCTTCATTCATTTTTATATTTTCAAACTGAACTCTATAGGTTTGCAACTTGGCCATATTCACCTTTTTATCTCCCTCATGGATACTTTCTAATGCATCCCATATTTATTTGGCAATTTGAATGTGCATTACTTTGATAAATTATGCCTAACACAAAACACTTAAAAGTGAATTCATGGCTTTTGCATTGGCTATGAAATTTTTTTTGGCATCTTTTTCTGTGTCAGTATCCTTTGGAGCATATCCTAATTCCACAGCAGTCCAAACTTCTAATCCTAGAGACATTATGTACATCCTCATTATTATTTTCTATAAGGCATAGTTTGTGCCAATAAACAAAGGGGCTTTATTTATTGAGCATCCTTCTAGGCTAGCCATCTAGGGGACCTAAGATCTCCTTCCAGTTGTTAAAATGATATAGAAGGAACTGGCTCTGACACCAATTATTGAACCCTTAGTTAAATTGAGAGGGGTGGGAGGGGGGGCGGGGGGTGGGTTGAATTAGTTTAATACATTCATGGAATTTTAAAACTTTCCTTTAAACTTATTTACACCTTCATTTCATGACCACCTTAATACATAATGAAACAACAATTTTAATATGTGAGCAGTGAGTATTAATCAGATTAAATGCAGATCATCAAAACATAATCATCATGCATATGGAAAACAGATATAAGTGGAAACCCATAAGGGAGAAAACCACATATTATTATTTTTGTGATGCAAAGGCAAGCTCCAACTCCCTCTCACCACTGATTTTCTATAGGCTCAAACCTACAGGAGGATACTACCTCAAATTCTACAAGCTACAGCTTGCAAGGAAGCTCCAACTCACATCTATTTTCTACAGGCTAAAACCCACAGGAGGCTCCTACCTCAACCAGCTCCAATTAGACATCTATCAAGCTATAACTTGAAATGGATGCACCAACTCCCATGTATTTTCTATAGGCTACAACCCATAGGAGGCTCCTACCTCAACCAACTCCAACTGGACATCTATCAAGCTACAAATTGATATAGAAGAACCAAATTCCTCACTCTACAATAAAATCATATGTTGATTTACCTGGATATTAGCTCTATTTTCCTCCTTCTTCACTGCTATCGTTCCAACCTTCAAATCTACGTTATATCATCTCTGGATCTTCATAGATTCTCTATCTGCTCTATCTTCTTCTTCCACTCTCTAATCTTTTTTTTCATATGACAATAACATCATTTATAGATATCACCTCATTTTTGTTTGCATTCCATATGGGAATATGAAATGAACATGTATGACTCTTTTCCTTCCACATTTTCATTTCCTTGCTCAACACATTCAGGATGTTAGAACACTATGTACTCATTTCTGTATTACATTGGAGTTTTGCTTTGTCTACGGAGACTTGCCTTTGCATCACAAATAATATAAAATAAATAATACATTTACAGTTAAAATCAACTATTGTACTCAGCCCTTTCAGGTTCTTAGCTTTGTTGTCGGTTGTCCTCTTCTGCTTGTTTTCCTTTTGTCTTTTCTATTTCTGCCGTTATATTCCAACTTTGCTGCATAACTGCCCCTTTTAGCGTGAATCTTCTTCTGCGTTCAACCTTTTCGTTTGCTTTACTGCCACAACACTGTTCTGCTCGATCTCCTGGTCCTTTGATTTGCATTCAGATCATTTATTTGTGACATGTGGAGTATGGACCACATAAAAATCCCTTTTTAACACAACAAAGTATTAAAAATCCGAGTTTTATCAACATACATACGCTTATCGATCAAACAACGCATTAACATACATACTTAGCAATCAAACATTGCCTATATAACATACACGAAACATGGCTATCGGGTCCCACAGTACCTTGACCCAATCACAATTCATCGCAAACACTTTCCCATAGGTTTCCCACTCTACCAATAGCAATAAACCATAAACCATGTGATCTACAATCTGTGCTCATGCGTGGTGCTTCCACGTGGACTCCCTTTATCACTTTGCATCGCTTGATCCTTACCGCATCGCAACCAAAACAACATACCTTGTGATGTCTTTGAAGTTAAAACCTATTTCTTGCGGGATGCGATGTTGCACAAGGTCGACACATGTCCCTCCATTTCGCATTGTAAAACTTTAAACTTAACTTGTGGTCGCCTTACTGCTATCCCTTAAGCGTTGTGATTGCGATATGCAGGCGAGGTCCACATCATCATGCCACATCATCTTGCCACATCATCATATATTCCTACGATCTATGGGTTCGGGGCCATTTCATCTACACATCATTTCCATGTCACTACCACATCATATTTACGCCACGTCATATTTATGTCACTGCCACATCATCATTACGCCACTGCCCGTAATTCGTAGTTCACAACTTATAACCAATTAACTTAGTGGTTATCTCTATTTCGTATGATCTGCGATATTGTGCTGTGCCAACACGTGTCCCTTCTCCACTTCACATCGCACACAACTTAACTTTCCCTGCAACGACCTTAACGCTAAACTTTTAAATGTTGTGATTTGCGAAGTCACTCCTGAAGCGATTCGATCTCCACCGTCCATCTCTCGCCTTCACTTTTGCAATCTAATCATGACCATATGTTTGCCTTCCTTAGAATTCTTCAAAGAATTCTCTGCCATAGTCTATTTTTCGTTTGTTTACACTGTCTCGATATGTAACTCTAATTTCTCCACGCTGTTCCTCCTGAGCTTGTTCCTGAGCTCATCTTTGTTATTGAATCTCATCCCGAGTTGTAACACTCGACATACATATTTTAATACTGATTAAAGCCCTCTATGTCTCTGAGCTCTCGCTTCTCTCTCTTGGCTTAATCATCTTTGTTTAGTTGGCCTCTTCTTCTCATCTCTCGCCTCTTCCTGCTTCTGATCTATGTAAGATCTCTGGACCTCGATGTTTCTTGCAAATATGGTTGCCTTATGCTGTGTGCTGAAGCAATTTGCGGCCTCTCTGCTTCATCCGCTGCCTCTGCTACATTCACTGCCTCTCTACATTCATTGCCTCTCTGCTTTTACTTCTTCTCTACCTTTGCTACTTAGTTTCATTTTCTGCCTCTCTGCTTTTTTTGCTTCTCTGCCTTCGTTGCTTAGCTGCATTCACTGCCTCTCTGATTTTGCTGCTTCTCAGCTGCCTTTGCTACCTCAGCTGCCTATGCTCCTTGTCTGACTTGCTTCTCAGCTGCATTCACTTCTTTTCTACCTCTGTTGATAGTCTAATGCTGCTCCTTGCCTCTCTTCTGCTCCTTTGCCTCTCTTTTATGCTTTCTTACTGCATTGTTTCCTGATCTACTCCTTTGCCTTATTGTGTATTCTTCTTCTGCTACTTATCCTTAATGATAGTCCAGGTGCTTCTCATTTGTGCTCCTTTGCCATCAATGACAATATTTCCAACATTTCCAAGACAATAAATGACACACAGAAAAAGGCTCTAACATAAAAATTGTGCTAACCAATCCCAACTATGACATTCATTTCTTCAAACATATCACAAATATGAAATATACAGGTTTCAAGAACATATTTGTGCATAAGAGTCTCATGCTTGTCTGAGAAACGTCAAGAAGGTTTGATGCCTTCTTACATTAGCTGCATTAGCATCTATTAGGTCATACATTAATTTTTCATTCATTTATAAATCAAAACATTATGAGATCCATACATCCGTATTGTCATAAAACATACTCATAACCAACATGTAACAACAAAAATAATGAGGATACGACAACCATAAATTCCACATATGAACCGGTACATTTGAACATAAAATAAAAAGGAAAAGGAACTCTTATTAATGAATGCAAAGCAAAACATGTTTGGCACTTTTACATACCACCCGACCATATATTAGTTGAATCAAATATTTCTTTCAGCCAATCTCCCCCGTGCCATATCCCAAGCATGAATGTGGGACTCATAACAAAAATAAACCAAGGCTTCCCGAGGCTAAACCACTTCACCCTCATTAATAAAACTAGTATTTACCGCAATCCTCACCGGATCACTAGGCCCTAAACAAGTATGGATGCCACCGTAGTTCTCCACCTACACTGTGAGGAATTTTCATGTCTCCTAGCATCTAGAATTTACCACAATCCACAATTCTATCTAGGGATCACTAGGCCATAACTGAGACTCCAGTCTCCAGAATTTACCATATATCATACCATTCACCGGTCAAGGATTACTAGGCCTAATCGAGACTCCACCCTCCAAGATTTACATCAATCCTCACCGGATCACTAGACCTAACCGATGGAACACACCTCTAGGATTTACCATATTTACCGCCATTCATCGGTCGAGGATTCCTATGCCCACTGAAGCACACAATCGCTGGATTTACTGCAACCCACAGTCCTATCAGGGGTTACTAGGCCAGTGGATTTACCGTGATCCAGAGTCCAGTTCATGGATCACTAGGCCATGTGTTTGTTCCTTCAGAGATCCACCTCACTCAAATTTAAATCCATCCAACAATCTAGCTCAAACAAAACATGATAAACCCATCACACCATGGATATCCGGAAATGGAAAGGGAAGGCTGAAGAACACTATCATGCTTGGAAAAACCCATGTCAATGACAACAAGAAAAATTACACATGCAAATCAATACCTGCAAGTAAATCCGTTGTAGTTGCTTGATCTTTTCTTCCTCTTTGCCTTATTTTCCTTTCTTGATCCAATGTTGAAGTGCTCCAAGAAAACTCAAGTGTCCAAGATTGTTAGAAAAAAAATGTAGAGAGAGCTCCAAAACTGATTTGACAAAAGCCATGACTTGATCCTCATAAGCCTTTTTATCATTGAGGCCTCTATTTTCTTCATTTTCCATTACTTTCCTTTAATTTCCTCCTCACATGCAACATGTGACCTTTCACCTTTCTTTTCTCCTATTTTCTATTATTTTCATAAATAAAATGCCAATTAATGCCTCATGCCTCTCCAAATATTTTTCCATTGCCTTTGCCAATTTCCTTAGCCATAATAAACCGAAATGAATACCCACTAGGATGTTTTTTCCCACCATTCAACTTGGAATGTGTGTTCCATGACCTTGATATTATATTTTTTTACATGAATTTTTAACCAGGGCTGTTACAATATATATATATATATATATATATATATATATATATATATATATATATATATATATATATATATATATATATATATATATATATATATATATATACGTGGATCATTTTAAATTTTAGTCAATGTGATATTAAAAAACAAAATATAAAAAGTGAAAGATAATTTAATTATGTAATAAAGGTTAGATAATTAAAATAAAATGTTTATTTGATTTTGACACACACACACACACACATACATACATACATACATATATATATATATGGAAAATTTTAATGAAAAATTTGGGTGGAGAATCCAAAGAGAAACTTGGGGGGTATTTTGAAGAGAATTTTTAAGTAAAATTTTTGGTAGGAAAGTTTGGAATGAAAATTTTAGGGGTAAAATTTGAAGGGAAATTTTCATTATATAAGTTACAATATTGTCATTGAAAGTGTGAGCATTTGTATAATTCTATTTTTTGCGAAAAAACATGGATTAATCAAATAGTGAAATTTATATTTAATAACATCAACATCTTGTTTGCACATGACTAGTAGGAAAAAAAATTAGTGACTAAATAATCTAATAAAAAGCGCATATAAATGAATGTGTTTGGTTATGTAACCATTAGTGACTAATTTACAATATCTTATCTCCACAACCAATTTAGTCATATTTAACTTAGTTGTTAATTGGTTGTCTCGATTTTAATGTCTATTAGTATTTTTAATCATGAATTTGGTCATTGAATTAGTCATTATTTGCCATAGTTAATGACCACACACAGACACACACATATGAAGATTACGTGGATCATTTTGAAATATAATCAATGTGAAATTAAAAAAATATAAAAAGTGAAAGATAATTTAATTACTTAATAAAGGTTAGATCATTAAAATACAAAGTTTATTTGATATATATATATCTGTGTGTGTGTGTTTGTTGGAGGGGGGGGGGCAAATTCTAAGGAAAATTTTGGGTGGAGGATCCCAAGAGAAACTTGAGGGGGATTTTGAAGAAAAATTTTAAGTAAAATTTTTGGGAGGAAATTTTGGAAGGAAAATTTATGGGAAAACTTTGGAGAGATTTTTTCATTCTATAAGTTATAATATTGTCATTGAAAGAGTGATCATTTGTATCATTCTAATTTTTTGTGAAAAATCATGGATTCATCCAATAAAGAAATTTATATTTCAATAGTATCAACATATCGTTTGCACATGACTATTAGAAAAAATAAATTATTGACTAAAACATACACTAAAAATTACATATAAATGACTATGTATGGCCATGTGACAATTAGTGGCTAGTTTACAATATCTTATCTCCACGATCAATTTAATCATATTTAACTTGGTTGTTAATTGAATGTCTCAATTTTAACGTCTAATTGTATATTTATTTGTGAATTTATTCATTAAAGTAGTAATTAATTGTTATATTTAATGACCAAGCACACAACCAAACATACTACTACATGATCACCCGAGGAAACCAATTAATGACCAAGATGTTGGTTGTGAAATATAATTTTTTAAATTAGCCATTAATAGTCATTTATATGAAAATGTTAGTCATCATTTGAAACCAATTAATTTCCAAATAAATATGACCAAAATGTTGGTGATATAAGATATTGTAAATTAGTCGCTAATAGTTCTTTATATGCACATTTTAGCCATCATTCAGAGTCGCAAATTTGTCATTTTTAATAGTCATTTATTTGTTTTTTGAAGGTTCATATTCATTATATAAATGATTAATTTAGTAATGTATATTAATTTCATTTACTTTCATTAATAATCATTATAAACGATTAATTTATTCATTGTATATTAATTTCATTTGTGTTAATTATTAATCAACATAAATTAATTAGTATGATTTTTCTACTATATTAAAAAAATATCATACAATATTCATGATCATCTAATATTGAAAACACATTTGAAATATGCAAAGTCTCATAAGTTGATTACAACACTAAAAAATATCAAGTAGAATCATAAATAATTTCAACCACAAATTTAATTATATGAAATATTAAGTATTACTATATGATTTTCGAACTGATTATTGATCATGCTAAATTTACACATGAAATATTGTTTAATCACTTCAAAACATTCCTGTTGTGTTTCCAATGCCTTGCACATATGTCTCTCCATATTTCAAATCATTCAGTGGTTTGCCTCTAAAAACTGTGTAACCAATAACATCCACCATTTGAGAGTGTTGAGGACTAGAAGCTCCATTCTTTGGATAGTCTAGGGATGGAATATGAATTTGTGTAACCAATAACATCCAGCATATGAGAGTGTTGAGGACTAGAAGCTCCATTCTTTGGATAGTCTACAGATGGAATATGAATTTGAGCCCTTCCATATACAACCAATAGAAATTCATTTAACTATTAATAATGTGATCTCATCTTTTTTTTTAATTAAAACATCTACTAAAACTCTGATCAGTATTTTCAATATAATCAAACTATATAACTTCCTTTACAACACATGGAAAATTTCACAAGAACGTTGAATACAAAAAAAAACACACATACCTAAGTAGGTCATGTTCCACAAGTCCTTTTGACATAGATATCTTTGTACAAACCAAAACAAGAAGATAAAATCAGCTAGTACACTAATTCTATTCATATTGATGAATATAATATGAATAAAGTTGATTAATATAATGTGAATAAAGAGTCATATTTTTCACTTACTAAGGAGTTTGGTGACAGTACAAGTAATGATATTAAGCATGCTAATCAAGAAAATATGTATGTTAAGGACTTTGAAGACACCACTAGCAAAGGAGAAAATGAAATCTTTCCTCCAAGTGAAGTTTTTAAAGGCGTTGATGTGGATGATCTAAGGATTTCAAAGGAATTGATGAGGATTATGAATTTCCTCTAAGTGAGGATTCCAGTCCTTAGAGTAGACTATAATACATTAGGAAGTACATCATCATAAGTCCAAGTAATTTATACTGGTCTTTCCTATCTAAAATCAATATTGTCTTCTCAAGAGGTACATTATTCATATAAACAAGGTGGGTTGGAGGTGAATACCGTACAATAGAGCCCCAGAATAAAACAAAATTTATAATACATACACTTAGAGTTTATGATGTAACTTGATGTTGCATGCCTTATCATTGAAACTATTACTAATAAATGAAGGATGGTATTGATTTACATTACATCTATCTGCTTCCTTTTTATTATCCCATAAGATGTGCTTATAACTCATATTAGAGATATTTTTAATTGCCTACTTAAAATGTTTAATAGGTTATCCAAAAATATTTCTTTTAGAAATAAATATTTATCCATATAAAAAATGATAATATAAAATTAATACTATATTAAAAACCATCTAAAATTGAAATTAAAATATAATTTTATAGAGTAATGAATATCAAATATAAATAATAAAATTGTTTTTATTTTGTTAATCAAATTTAACTTGGATGATTAAAAAAATGAATGTTATACTTATTATCCCAATAACGTAATGAACTCCTACGTACATATATTTTGTTGATGAATGACAAAAATATTCTAGTCTCATTTCTATCAGATTTGTTGGCTAGAATATAATAACAAAACCACATTGTGAACACGCTAAACAAACTAGAAATCCACATACAGATGGCCCAATGAGACCAAAAAAACCTTTAAATTTGAGTGCAACAGATGCTCATCCCCGATCTGAAGAATTCATTGGAGTTGGATTTCCAATCCATTACTTGGTGACGAATGGGGGTTGAAAGCACAATGAACATGACATTCCATGTGTTATAATCTTCCTTCTAGATACTCCACCCTCTCGTCAATCCTTTTTTAAACGATGAATAGAATATGATAAATAGAAGCCAACCGATCTTGTATGTGCCATTGGTTTCATTGAAGATCATTCATGAAACCAATGACCACATTCCTGTCACGTCCAAATTGTTCTAGAAGCAAGGTGACATGTTTAATATGGTTATCTAAGGAATCAAAGGGAGGGGGAATTTCAATTCTGCCAGGATATTGAGCTAGTTATGGGTCCAATTCTTCTCCCAAGTCACGATTTTCCAATTAGTGTTCTTCCCTTTGGCCCTAAAACTTGATGGAATCAACCTTGTTAATGTTGTATGGGACTTGAATTAGCAAAATTGCACCGATAATCAATATCCCTTTGTTTTGAATGACAACCCCTTTGAAGCGCTCGTGTTATCACAACACTCTCAAACTATAGTGTGACCAGAACAGTGTAAACAATAGATATTATCAGTGCATATTAATTTCCTTCCCGTGACAAACCACATAGGAAGTGACACATTCGCACCATCCCTCAAAGCTCCAGAATGCTTCAAATCTCAACGAGGGGTGGATAAAAACATAAAATATTGACCATAAATGACCAATATTCAATCAAAGTTTTAGATGAAAGATAGAAAAAGTAACAATACAGATAAGGCTTGTGGGAGTTTCAAAATGCCCTTCGAAAAAAGAAGCAATATGCTAATTTAGATACAACCCTAAGACGCTCACCAACTGGTCCAATTTCCATTTCCAGAATCCAAAACACCAGTGAGAAGATGGGTTCCTTCTCTCTTTCCACCAAAAATCTCTAATTTATGTCAATAGATATTTCAACTGTGATGACCAAAAGTAAACCTAAAGACCTGAAAAATATGTATCCATACCATCAAAAGAGAAAACATGAACCAATCTTGAAACTGGATCTCATAATTTTACCAAAAGACAGAAGCCTAGTGTGTTCGTTCCCCAGTAGTTTTTCCCATTCTTCCAGACCTTTCCTCTTCCGCTCCGTCCAGACCCTGAAGACACAACAAATTGACTGTGGAGGTCATCTCGAACCTGGGCTGCAAATAGTCTTACTTCGGTTTTCAAGTTCCTGTGGTTATTGTTTACTGACGAGTTTGCCGGATTATCCACAGTCTTACTTTGAACCATCGTAGTGGAGTTGGCAGTGTAACTCGAGTTGGCTTGAGTTCCTTCCCACACTGTCACAACTTCAAGGGTGGGAGTTGGCATAACCAAAATTCCACCCTGCTTTCCCAAACAACCAATTCCTTCAACCACCTTTACTCCCATTACCTCACACATCCAATAATGGTCACAGGAACCTGAGCTACCATAAATGGCCCTCATACATTTTCAGTGAAAAGTATGCATGACATGCTTATTTAATGTCGATTCCACATGGACAAGGGTGACAAAGTCCCCTCCATCCCTTCATTACTCTTGGTTATCACACCCATTAGGGAATTTATTATAAATAATTGTTTTATAACTAATAATTCTATATATATTTAAAAAAAAAAAAAACAACTTTTACTAATTAATATAATTTCTTTACTTATTAAATTATAAATTATAAATTATTTATTAAATTATTAATAATAAGGAATAATTATAATATAAAATAATATAAAAAATGAATAATACATGAATAGGTCTAAAATTAATGAATATTAAATAAGACACAATTTTAATTGTATTAAAATTATTTATCAAATTATTATTAATAATAAATAATTATAATAAACTTTAATATTAAAAATGAATAATAGGTTAAAATGGATAAAATTAAATTTAAAATAATATATATACATATATATGTAATTATTTTATAGTTTATTACAGATAATATTTATAATTGATAATTCTATAATATAACTTTATTTATATAATAGGGACTTATTTGTAATAAAAAAGATGACTAGTTGCAGGCTCTCCATGTTCCACCAAAGCATAGACCACATTTTGTGAATTTCAACCACGAGACACCTCCAAGTCAAGGGTTTGATTTCATAGGTAATAGTAAACCAACAATAATGTCACATCCATGGCCAAGGCACCAACCCAACAACCACGACTCTAACCACAATGCTTTTCTTCCTCGAACTTGTGCCCAAGTGGCACACCCTTCTCCGAGCCCTTCCAAACCCTCTGTGATTCCCACCTTCTGGGGCATATTAAAACCATCCACGAACTTCTCAACACAGGGCTTCAGGAGCTCATGTTTTTTCCAGGAATCCCTTCCAGGCCCTAAACTGAAACAAATCCCAACTGGTCCAAAACCTAAGATCAAGGCTCACAAGTTAGTTACTCAGAACCAAAGACCAACACCATCTCATTATAATGATAACAATTCCCCCATAGCATTCCAGATATTTATATACTTATCATAAGAACATGGCCTTTTTCTACCATGTGGTACACACTAAAACCATGTGGGCCCCAAGTTCCTTTTATAACCAACTCTTGTCACCAAAAACCCCATTTCCTGTCACTATGGAGTTTCACTTCCCCCCATACTCTTTACCATGTAGTGGGCCCTGCAACCAACCTATTTTATATTATTATTCAAAATATGTACATTGGTTACATCATATTTATAATCTTGGTCATCCAACCAATTAACCAAAACCATCATATATGCATAGGAACACTCGCCCAATTTTTTTTTTTAAATAATATATATATATATATATATATATATATATATATATATATATATATAGGCATACAAGCCTACATAATAACTATGTTTCACCATCCTAATCGTTATATACATCTGACTCATCAGCCTCATATCAATGTGCATATATTTAAATCGTCGTAAATGGGAAAGGGTATTTCATTCCTCCCCCACCCCCCTTAATTATGCATTGTCCTCAATGCATGTTGTGTCCATAATCTAAAACTAATACTGCAAAGTGGCTTGATCTCCCACTGTAAAGTTTCAAGTCCATGTCCATGTCCCCATCCATGGATTCCCCGTAGGGCCTCCTCCACACTTCTAGTGCCATCTACACAACAACAAGGCCTAGAGGTCCTCGCCCCACACTGATGAGTGAAATATTAGCACTGTCATCTTCACACTATAGGACGTTAAACAAATGACAGTAATATCTGTGGTAGTTAATTTTTATTCATATATACATATTCTTTCTTCCAGAAATATTAACAATAACCATGTGTATGCAATCATAAATAAGAAAAAATCATGACAACACAATTTCATGCAATGAAAAAAGCCATTGCTAGTTGTCAAGTGCCTCAACGACAGACCCAAACCCTGCATATAATTCCTCCATATGAACATAGATCCTTAGTTGTTGTTCTTGCATGTCTAATTGCCATCATTATTGCTACTATGTTTCAATTTATATAATAGTTTGCCATGTCAAATCTATATCAAATCTATTACAAGTTGCTAAAACCTATCATAACACTTGTTATTTCTATTATTCACACCTATTATGACCTGTCATAAAACCTATCATAACTTGTCATAAGCCTCACACCTATCATGGCTTGGTTACAACCCTGTTGTATTCCTATCGAGACCTATCATCATCGGTCATAAGCTTGTCATAGTCTTGTTGCAAACCTATTACAACTTGTTATCATCCTGTGATAAACTTGTCACAAAACCTATTAAAATCCATTATAAATGTGTTATAACTCGTTACCATCATCATCTTGTCCTGTCACCAATCTACTTGTAGTAACTTGGTGCACATGTTGTAACTCTTCCACCTACCTGTGACAACATGTCATTCCTTATAAGAAATCTATTATGCCACCTATATTCCTCTAAAAGAACCTATATACAATTTCTTCATAAAGTTCCCACATTCAATCCACCATAACCTTGCTAATTGTTGTTCCTATATACAATTCCTGATACAATATTGTCATAACTTGTCACAATATTGTGACACCCTGTGCATGAACCTATTTTGTAGCCAAGCATGCTGCTTCTCCCATGTCTTCCCTGTGTTATTACATAGTCCTTTACCTTCCACTTCGAACCACCAAAAAATGTTATCAATGCTATATTTACCAAGATCATAAACTATGTTCTAAGAATTTATTAAGATATCAGATCCCAAATTTATGAGAGTTGATTATAATGTCTCTAAGCATTCCCATAAAACCAATAGCTTATTTGTAAGTATTTCTATTAATAAGAATTTCAATTATATATATATATATATATATATATATATATATATATATATATATATATATAATAAAACATGCAAAATGAATCAATACTTATATATATGAGTGTATGAACTATCGTCTTCATAGGGCATCTATTGCCCATTATCGGGTACATACCTAGTTCTCTCACCAACAAAAGTACCAAACCCCGACAACCACCAACGTATGAACTCACATCCCATCAGTGTGTGCCCAAGTGGTGTAACCTTCTCTACCTCTAACAATATCTCTCGTTCCATGCCATGACTTCCAGACATAAAACTATGTCTATGAAATAACTCTTACTATTGTATTATTAAATTAGAAATTCTATTTTTTTTACTAATCACTATAAAATTTTGTTTGTATTATTAAATTATAAATTTTAATTTTAATAATAAAAAATAATTATACTAAAATTTAATATTAAAATAATAATATTTTAAATTAAAATTAAAATTAAACATCAAATTAAAAAAATAAATATAATACAAATAAAAAAATAAATTAAACTTTCATTATATTGAAATATTTATAAAATAAAAAAAATAATCATAAGAAAATTTAAATAATATATTTAAACTAAAATTTAAATTAAATTACTTATTATTATAAGTGAATGAACATAAATAAAATAAACTTTCACTATAATAAAAATTTATGATTTTTTTAATTAAAATAGCTAAAATTTAAATTAAATTAAGTATTATAAATGAATGAATATCTAATAAGAATAAACTTCCATTATAATAAAATTTGATGAATAAACTTTGATAATAAAATTTGGTATGGAATCATACTTAAAACTTTTTAATTGATTTCAATATTAAAACAAATCAGTTAATTTATTTATTTAAATTTTAAAATTTATTTAAATCTCGATCGATTTAAAATTAAATATGGTTGATTGAGATCTTTATGGTTGATTGAGATTTTTATGGTTGATGGAGATCTTAAAGATCTCAATCAACCATCAAGATGGTTGATGGATATTTGTTTGTGCCTGCAGCTTATTGCTTGTTGGTTGGGTCTTCTTGGGGTCTCCTTTCAGCTACTCATTATTGTTGAATGGTTGATCAAAGCTCAATATTGTAGCCTAACGAGAAACCTTTCTAAAGGGGAATACTTTTTTCTTGATGTACTTCTAAAGGGGAAAAAAGTGTTCCCCTTTAGAAAGGTTTCTCGTTAGGGTACAATATTGAGCTTTGACCAACCATTCAACAATAATGAGTAGCTGAAGGGAGACCCCAAGAAGACCCCTAGCCAGCAAGCAATAAGTTACGGGCACAAACAAATATCCATCAACCATCTTGATGGTTGATTGAGATCTTTAAGATCTCCATCAACCATAAAGATATCAATCAACCATCTTGATGTGTTGGCACGATCTTAGCTGACATAGTCATCATCCGTCTTCTCTATGCTGACGATATTGTTCTTCTCACAAGGTGCCCATTTGATCTTGATAAGCAACTTAAACTTCTTAAGGATTTCTGCTCTACCATGGGTATGTCTGTTAACACTAACAAAACAAAAGTTATGATTATCAAATCCAAGAAGGACACTTACGCTAATTTTATATATGACAATAGTAACTTGGAGGAAATGTCTTCTTACAAGTACCTAGGAATTGATATTCATCACAAGCTCAACTAGAACTATAGCATTCAGAAAAGGATTAATGGAGGGTGGAAAGCTTATTTTGGTCTTGAAAATAATTGTAAAATGGAAAACCTCGTAATGTGGGATAGAAAGAAGTTCCTCTTTGAAACTTTAGTCACTCCTGTTATCTTATATGGATGTGAGGTTTGGGGTTGCAGCGTCTCCAAAGAATCCTGGAGAAAGATTGAGCAAATCTAGAAGCGTTTTATAACTTATAACCTTAAAATTAAAAGCAATACACCCTATCCTATTCTCCTTATAGAAGTGGGTCTTTCCCCTATCAAGAGCCTAGCTATGACTAGGCTTCTGTTGTACAAGCACAAGCTCAATAGCATAGGAGACCATAGACTTCCTAAGCTAGCTTTAAATTCCAACCAAAACCACCTAAGGCTTAAACGAGGTTGGTATAAAGACACCAGGGCCTAGTTAAACCATTGGGAGATCGACGAGAATGTTGCATTGCAAAACATTAATAACATTAAAAAAATTGTTACTTCTAAGTTCAAAGAAAAAATGTGGTGTGAGAAAGATCTAGCAACTAAAAGAAAATTAAGATATTATAAGGAGGTCATCAACCCCACCCTAGAAGATCAAAAGTACCTATCTGTTTTAACCAGCTCAAAGAAGAAAATTAATATAGCCAAGATTAGAACAAACTCTCATGAGCTCCATAGTGAAACAGGTCGTTGGACAGTTCCTAAAACACCATGGATGGAAAGGGTCTGCCATCTCTGTGAGAATATGAACATCGAGGATGAAAATCACTTCCTCTTAGAGTACCCCACGTACAACCACATTAGAGCTCAATTTCATAATCTTTGTTGCAATACTGACCTTCCTAGCCTTTTAAGGTGTCAAAATTATAGTGAGCTCGGGAGGCTTCTCTCCAAGCTTTTTGAGCATAGGAAGAAAATCTTAAATCAAACTAAATAACTCTTTTCTTTAGGTCCGATAGACCAAAGATTAGTCTTAATGAACGTTAACCACCACCACCATCATCATCATCATAAAATTTAATTTAATAAAAAATTATAAAATTATAAACTTTTATCCATTTAAAAATAAATATGGAATAAATTTTATGATTTAATAATTTAAAATTTAAAATTTAAATTTGTATTCTATTAACATTACGTTGTGAAACAATTACTTCACATTTCTATTCTATCAACATTACGCTGTAAAATAATTGCTTCAAATGAATTAAAATATTTTTAATTTACAAATATAAATTTATTATAATTGTATTTATAATTATATATTTTTTTTAAATTATAAATTTATTAAATTTTATAATATTAAAATAAATTTTAAATTTTAAATTTATTAAATTTTATAATATTAAAATAAAATAAATTTATGATAAAATGTTCATAAATAGTTAGATATATTAATAAAATTAATATAATTTAAATAGATTAAACTTTATGCAACAAAGTTTGGAGTCAATTCTTCACGATCAACATCTTTAGGGCATATTTCTCTCGGGAATCGAAAACCGCACCTTACTTTCCATCCCGGCAGTATTTCCTTAAAAAAAATTATACCCTTATCATTCATATATATATATATATATATATATATATATATATATATCATTTCTCGAGTATTCGTATTGTGTGGCTTCATTGTGTAAGGGGTTAAAATACATGGTAAATGTTATATTTATAATATATTGTAATAATACTAATTTATTTAAGGTCATAGGTATTGTATTGATATATGAGATTTTTTTTAATACGAAAGAGGATTTTCTTTATACAATAAATTTACTATTTATTTAATTATGAGTATGTATATACCATTTTTTTTTAAAGATTGGAACATATATATTATGTAAAAATAAAATATATGTTTATAATTAAAATATATGTTTATAATTAGACATCATCTATAATTATTGTAATTATTCAAATTTTTATAGAATTTTCTTGTTAAATGTAATATGTTTTTATATCTAAAGTTATTTTTATGTCTTCCAATCATATTTATAAATAATACTAATAAATAGACTATAATAAATATATTTCAAGTTTAATATCAAAGCAACGATCACTTTTATTTCTATATATTAATTCTTATAATATAATGAGAGAAATAATAATCAAAATGTTTCTATTTAAATACAAAGTATATCCAAATGGGGCAATACATTAAAAACATTCACAAATGAACTTAACTACAAAGTTAGTGATTCGAATTGGATCATTATATTGTTTTTCATCCATCTCAATGCTTTTAGAGTGGAAAAAGTGGAGGAATAAGCTCATGAGAACTTTTTTACTAGCGAGACGCAGTTTGGCAAAATGGGGTCTGAAACCTTCCAAGAGAGTTTTGAGGCGTCAAACGACGTTTTTTTGGGGTAAATATTTGTTTCTCTAGTGCAACACATTTTCATGCCATTCTACATAAAAAGACATTTCCAACGGTGCAAGAAGCATGTTAATCAGAGGCAGTATGCGAAAGTTATGCCACTTAATAGTTGACCTTCATGTTTTCACCACCATGGTTTGAGAGGATGTCACGTCAACCCCCATTATTCATAGAAAAGGGGCGAGTCACATGATTATGATGGAAAAGACTCTAGAAGAATTTATATTGTAACTTAGGTTAAGAGTTGAGGTAGTCAAACCTAACCATTATTGGGCTATCAGGTTGTATTATAATCAAGCCACTAGGAGGAAAAGAGATTCCATTATTTCGAGTACATTTGTTCGATAGTTGAGAAAAAATAGCCAAGAGGGATAAGAGTAGAGCACAAAAAGAGGAGTTTTTCACTGTAGCAACCCGCAAGCCACAAACCATACTGCTTTGTACTCACAATCATATTTCCTGACAGAGAAAGAGAGCAGGGTGATCTCACCTTCAAGCTGGGTTTTTCTGCCAAAAGGGTTTCCTAGAGAAAATCTTGTGTCTAACGTGTGTCTGAGATTTTATTTTTTCGTTCTCTATTTTCTGCTTAATTTTCATTCGCATGCATGCACTATTCACAGTAAAATCTATAGATCTAAAAATATAATAGAATTGTAATAGTGTATTCAAATTTCAAATTTCAAATATAATGTTATACGATCTGTTGTGATGAACTGCCTAGTTGAATATACAAATTAGTTTATGGATCAGTATGGTTCCTATACAAATAACTAGGCTAGAGATAAATCAAGACCAAATGGAGCCAACTCCACAAATACAAAATCATTAACCAACTTCAATGATATCACGCACTACAAAGAAACTAAATAACCCCTAGACCAAAGAACAATATCATTATTTAAAAAAATACATCTAGTGAAAAGTGAAGAGAAAATTATCCAACCAATAAACGACTTCAACATCCCATCAACAACCCAAACCACTAAAAAGGCCTTTTTTTCTACTTTAGAATTGTAAAGCCAAGCTTTGGTATAACCAACCAATCTAAAGTGGAAGACACATGCAATCCCACAAGCAAAAAAGAAAAACCATAAACGCCATAAAACAAAAGTGAATGACCATTAACATTACCATAAGTGCCTAATACCCATATATTAATACCAAATGCAAGAAACTCATACTGCAAATGTTAACATCCACTTGCACATCCATCTATCATTACATACAGTACATTTGAAAATTTCCCCTAATTTCTAATTTTAATGTCTATTAAATAAATAAATAAATTGATTTTGAAATAATTTAAACGATACATAAACATACTTACCTTTCATAAAACTATATCATTTTTTCATGTAACAAAGCACCCCACTCTCGAACCCATAGGCAAGGGTGATATATTTTTTTATGGATGAAGGTTATACAACAATTCTCAAAACCATTACAACAATGTGCTTCATATGAGGTCAACAAGTCACTTGTGGGAATCGAACCTAGATGAGGAGGATAACAATCATTCCTCCCAACCACCCAAGATAAACCTAAATGGGAAACTATATCCTTTTTTTATGAGAATTATACTTATTAATTTTCTATTAACATAAATATCATGTTAGGTTCCTGCTGTAACCTCCCTATTTTAAGTTATCTAAGAGTTAGTTAATTTTTTTATGCTTGGTATTCTCTTTGAATAAGGACCATTGATAGTAGGGAATGGTTATTTAATATAAAAGTGACTACTTTATAACGTAGACTAGGTAGTTGGTACCGTATTAGTGATAAGAACACAAGTAGTTAGGGTTATTGCTATGGAAAGTTATTTAAATATATAAGAGAATTCCTAATTTTTTGTCTTGTGTTGTGTATTTAGAACTTTTCTCAATGGAAGGTCACTCCACCCTAAGAGACAAGTGAACATTAATTTTTCTTCTTTGTGTTATCAATATAGAAAGGTATCATTATATATTTCATCTTATTGTCTTATGTTCTTGGTTATTTGGTAATTATATTGTCTATATACTTGGATGTATTTAAATTTTCAAGTGTTAAGAAACATTACAAGTGGTATCAAATCTCTTTTATGACCCAATATGCCTCTAAACATTATGAGATTTTTTCTTCAACTAGATATATGTTTTATAATCTTTAAATAAAAAATTGACATGTCATTTAGTCGGTAAAATTATAGTTGAGGAATAGTACATGCAAGAAATATATGTGGAATCATTTTTCTAGAAACCCTTGTAACCCTTTTTGGTACCCTTTCAAGTAGTATCACATCAATAAACACTAATATATGGAATATCATTTATATGTACCTTCAAGCATATTAAAATTCCTCTATTTATACCTAAAACTAGTTCCATATCACCAATCAATCATATTATTGCTATAGTACATCAAGAATAGCACTTTAGGAAGATCATTATCTAGTACATGGGGAGCTGGTCCATACAACGAAGGGGATTGTTGAGCCTCCTTAGTTAGTTCCCTGATATACTAGGTTAAGTACTATGTTTGACCCTAAAGGTATATCAAATAGTTATAACATCTAACACTCCTCTATCTCTAGGACCCTTAAAACCTTAGATTATACAATTGACTAGTAAAATTGCTACATCTTTACATCCATAATGAATTTGGAGATTCCATCACCATAGTAGTAATTAGTTGAGAGTAATACTCCCGGTAGAGTAGTACTTAGAACAAAAATGGGTTCTAATGAAACCATTATAGGAGACCTATCTATAAATATTCATGCATCATGTTGATCACTTAGATACCCCTCTCAACTAACCCATTTTTGTGTGTGTGGGCCTAGTAGTATAGTGGTTAAAAGTATATGAACATAATAATTTGAATACATCGATTGCAGTGAGGTAATTGGAAAATAGCACTTCCACAAAATGTGGGTAGTCCCATGGTTTAGAATTGCAACATGGTCAACTCTAAGAACCAACAATGTGCCCAAAGTACTCAACACCAAGGCCCAGATAGAAAAGTTGCTAACTATATGTGCTCAACAATAACAATATTGGGTTTCTATGGGGCACAACAATAACAATATGGAGGCTACATGGGGCACAAAAATGACAATATGGGGGCTACACTAGTATTATAAGGACTTAACATGCCCCTCTCTATACAAAAAAGAGTTGTCCTCAACGCTTGAGTAGTTTTGGATGATTTTGTATAAAATTCTCATCCTCCCATGTGGAAGCTTTAGTGGGTAATTTCTTCCACTTAATGAGATACTATGAAATTAATTGATTCTATAGCTATCAGATTCTTGTTTTCTTGATTTCTTCAGGCTCCAATATGATTTTTCCTTCATCGAAATGTTCTATAAATATTATTTGAACTAGGATCTTATCACCTATAACCTTCTTTAAGCATGAAACATGGAAAACTAGGTGTACTCGAGAAGGTGTAGGAAACTCCAATTTGTATAACATAGTACCAATATTTTGTAAGACCTTGTAAGGACCATAATACTTGGGTGATCATTTATTATCCTTATTAGCTTGCTTTAGGGATAGTTTTTTATATGGGTGTAATCGTAAAAATACCCAATTGTCTACACCAAAACTTATTTCACTGTGATGTTGATATGCTTGATTTTTCATTTGATTTTGCACTAGAGTCAGGCTATCCTTAAGAGTTGGAGAACTTGTTGTTGATGCTCTATGTGATCTTCTAGTGCTTGAACCTTATAATTTTCTCTTAAATATGATGTGATAGAGGGTGGATGATATCCATAAAGTTCCATAAATGGGGTCATTTTTGTTGTGGTATGGAAGGAAGTGTTATACCACCATTCTGCTAGAGGTAACCACTTGACCCATTGTATTTTCTTATCAGATACAAAGCAACAAAGATATTCTTCCAAACATTTTTCACTATCTCAATTTTTCCTCAGATTGAGGATGATAGTATGAGTTACGAGCTAATTGAGTACTGAGACAAGAAAATAATTTATCCATAAATTTGTAGTGAAAATGGGATCTCCGTCACTTACAATAATATTTGGATTTCCATGTAGCTTTTGAACTATTTCCATAAAAGTAGTAGCAACTATACTAGATTTGAAATGATGAGATAGTCCACAAAAGTGTGCATACTTGGTAAGTCTATCAACTACCACCATGATGACACTCTTTCCTTCGTACTTGGGTAAACATGTGATAAAATCAATAGAGACCTCCTATTAACATTGACTTGGAATGGATAAAGGTTGTAACAGTCCTGGGGTCTTAATTGTCTCAACTTTATTTTGTTGGAAAACCAAACATTCTGCCACAAAATTTTGAAAATCATATTTAAGTCCATCCCAAAAAATTCTTTCTTGACCTTGTAGTAAGTTTTTAAAAATATTGAGTATCCTCCTAAAGGAGAGGTGTGCAATTCCAAAAGAATAATTTTTTTGGGTTGGGATTTCTTAGATAGATATAAGCGATCTTTGTACCATAATGAATTACTTTTCTAGATAAATGTATCAGATGTACTGGGATCTTGTTGCAAGTTTTGAATAAGTGTCCACACCACTTTGTCATTTCCATTCATGCCTTTATTAAGTTATCCAATCAAGTTGTATAATAGAAATGGAACAGAGAAATTCTTCCACATCCTCATCCATTCTTGAGAGTGCACCTGTAACAACCTTTTCCTTCCCTTTTTTGTAGATGAGTTCAAAGTCACACCCCAACATTTTTTTGACCCATTTTTGCTGCTCTTTTAAAAGATAAAATTTGTTCCAAAAATTATTTAAGACTATCATGACCTGTTTTTACCTTGACATGTCTTCCCATTAGGTAAGGGCGTAATTGCTTCAGGGCATGTAGTATTTCCAACATTTCCTTCTCATAAATAGGTTTGTGTAAATACTTTCCCTTTATTGGATGAATTTCAAAAGAAATGGGTCTTCCTTCTTGAGTTAAAATATCACCAATTAAATTTCCTGAGGCATCACATTCCATAATAAAGTTTTTTATGAAGTTTGGTGTACCTAAGACTGGAGCTTGTCACATTGATTCTTTAAGATATTCAAAGGCCTTAGTCGCTTATTTATTCCTAAAAAATGCATATTTATTCAATAATTTCGTTAGAGGTGATAATATTTCCCCATAATTCTTAACAAATTTGCAATAATGCTCTGTTAACCCTAGAAATCCTTGAAGTTACTTTATGGTTATGGAGATTTTCCATTCCTTGATAGATTTCATTTTGTTAGGGTCTACCTTAACAACCTCATGTGATCTAGGTGGATATTGGTGGCCACCCATATATTCCATTTGGACCCCCACCATTGGTTCTTTCATTTTTTTAGTTTCAGCACAACTTACTATTTTTAGTAGTTTTTTTGGGTCCTAAACTTCCGGAGCCATTTTGAGGCCCTAAACGACGTTTTTTTTTTAAAAACAATAGCAACATGGGTTGTAGATTGATATTTCTCACTCAGAAGTTGTATTCCTCGGATATATATTTCTAGCAAGGTATTGAGCACATCAAACAGAGATCGTATGCCAAAGTTACTTCCTCGGGAAGATTGATGTACCAATTTACCCAAACGAGGATCAAAATTTTGGCGCTTCATCTCCTAGGTTTAGGTTTTTGGATGTGTAGGGTTTCCATTGTTTCTCAACAATAAATAGGTCTTCGAGCCTCATTTTAACATAGTTCAGAGGCCTGTAGCCGTCACATCTCTTCTCATAGATAAGCTACCAGCACCCTAGCTAGTTTATTTCCACTATGTCTGTAAGCATATGTCTGTTATTTGATATTAATTAAATGAAGTTTTATTTCCACTGAATCTCTGTGTTTATGTTTATTTATTTATATTATTGTGTTTCTGCATAAATCTGAATCAGTGGTATTAGAGCGGTTTGCTCTTTCTCTATTTTTCTTTGCATGTCCCCAACGCAGTCTGCTCGATCTGGTTGAACACTTGCAAGATCAACCTCACAAACCCCGAAGACCTCCCATGGAGGAAGAAAAGAAAGACGAGGGGGCAAGAGATCCTATCATAATATTGCTTGAGAAGGCCCTCGAGAAATAGAGGAACGCGATGATGGATAAATTTTCCTAGATCCTTCAACGATTTCCCACCAGTGATGCATCTACATCATGCAGCCACTCTGGAGGTGCCACTCCTTTCAAGGTACAGGTCAACTTCGACATTCCTGTATTTGAAGTCCAGATAGATGAAAACTTTGTACCTAGATGGTTGAATTTGATGGAAGGGTGTTTCTCGGTCCATGATTTCTCTGACTGAGAAAATGTTATTTTTTCACTCCTCAAAGCTGCACCCCATGTCAAAGACTAGTGGGAAACCTACTGTGAGAAAAAGGACGAGAGGGAACCCTCTCTTTTCTCGGTCGCACCCACTTGGAATTTGTTCTGAGACGACATCAAGGAACAATATTATCCCGTGGGGAGCTATGGGGACAAATACATCGAATGGACCACATTGCAGCAGTAAAGGGGTGAAAATGTGCACGAAATTACGAATTCGTTCCATACACTGTGCACAAAGTTGGGTATTAAATATTCAGAGAGACATTTTGTGCTCAAGTACCGCAGCTGTTTGTACCAATACATTTAGGAGGAAATGGATTTCCTCAAACCTTGCTTGGCATGGCATATTGCTATGCTACAATTCGCCAAGATTGAGCAAAAATTTAAGCAGAAGAAGCGAGACTTTGGATCTGTGAATCTGAAGCCGGGGAAAGGCGCCCTCGAACCGCAGAACAAGGGTTAAAGCCAAAGCATGAGACTCAGAAAAACACCAAAAATACAAATAATGACATGGGGAAGTGGTGTGAATTTCATAACAGCCCCAGTCATAGCACAAACGAGTGTGGGGCCAAGCTGTCATTGGTGGCCGAACTAAAGGCACCTGAATCAGATGCATGTTCTGATCCTGAGTCATAACCAGACAAGGGAAATGAAAAAGCGAAGAAGATCATTGATGTGGATCCTAGTGCCATTTTTTCCACCATGAAGCTCTAGAGGGAGGATCCTGAGGATCCAGCAGAGGGGGAGCGTCTCTTCCATTCGCAGATGTGGGTGAAGGGTTCTCCACTACAATTCCTTGTCGATAACGAAAGCCAAAATAACCTCATTTAAACAGAGGTCATGAAGCAGATCGACCTACTGACCATAGCACACCTGCAACCGTATACCATTAGGTGGCTTCACCAAGGAAGAGATCTCCGCGTCTGCTAGCAGCGCCGCCTTAAGTACAAAATCAAGCTGTTCACGGATGAGGTATTGTGTCATGTTGAATCTCTTTATGTGTTTGATGTATTATTGATCCAACCGTACTTGTGGAAGTGACATGTTGTGTATGAGTCTAGGACTCATTCTGTTGTTATTAATTTGGGAAATAAATTGTACATGATACCGGAGGTAGTACGACCTCTTGTCATCCCTTTGACTACTGCTAAACAACGCAGTAAGCTTGTTTCCCAAACTAGGAAGTTTATTTATATTGAAATTCGCCCACAAGGCAAGAAGAAGATCATGACCACATCCTATAAATAGGGCTCCCATGCACTACAGTAGTATATGGAAAAATCTGTGGAGGAATACGAGGACATTTTCCCCTCACCCAGAACGGTCCCTCTACACTGAAAGGCCAAGCACTCGATTGATCTGAACCGAGGGACACCGCCGCCTGATGTTGCCATACCTCATGCGACCACACAGACATAATCCACACATGTACTTTCTTAGGCTGATAAATCAACCAAATTTATTGAATGCATCCAACACGTCCGTCAGCATTTCCTTGACATCTTCAACAAATCCAATACCATGTTCAATAGAATTTTCCACATCTCTTGGAGGAAATCAATGCAATGGGGACCATTGCTTCCTAAGGGGGGAGGAATGATTTAGGTGGATATTGGTGGCCACCCATCTATTCCATTTGGATCCCCACCATCAATTTTTTCAGTTTTTCAGTTTCAACACAACTTACTATTTTTAGTAGTTTTTTGGGTCCTGAACTTCTGAAGCCGTTTGGAGGCCCTAAAATATGTTTTTTTGGGAAAAACGGGAGCACCATGGGTCATAGAACATGTTTCTCACAAAATAGTTTTAGTCCTTGGATAGATATTTCTAATGAGGTATTGAGCGCGTGTTGGTGAGGTAAATCCCCTCTGCAGATAGAGGTGATCCCACTAGCCCTAGAGTGGGTCTATCCATAAACAAGACAAGCTATAACATTGATTCCTAGTTAACGAATAGATAGATATTCGATAGATGACTTACCGAAGATCCTATGTTGTTGTGTTCGTCGAAAAGGGTTGTTTCCTCTTTCTCATGGTTTGACAGATCACGATTTTCTCGCTTTCACTCTCAGACACCTGCACACACACAACAAAAAATGACAATATACAACATACTAATTCACATTCATAACTATTAGTCATTCGAAGAGGACTAAATCAATTGTATTACATAAACGACATAACACAACGATGGAACCAACACCATAGTCGAGTATATTAATAAATGAAAGGAAGAGTACAACCAAGCTTCGACGTTGCGATATACTCTAGCAGGGTTCAAGTGGAGCGCGTCTCACAAAGGCTCATCGGGAATTCGGACGGGACTCTCTCTACAGAGTTATCCTTGGTTCTACCTTCTCAATAGCAATTACTCAGCTATAGTATTCTTTCTCCAAGTTCAGCTCTTTGGCTATATGTTCAGCTAGCTTTCATAAAGGGAGAATGCCTGTTTATATAGAGGGAGAGGGAGAGGTTAGGATCCCTATAATTATGGAAGGGAGCCCTATCTTCAAGGAGTGTTCCATGGGAGGTGGAAACCCCTGCCTAAAGAGGTAGATCCATGGCTGATCAACTTAACTGCTTCCAGTGACTCATCCCTCAGGTGGTTAGAAGGAAAATTCCACCTCTAATTTAAAAAAAAACATTCCCAAAACAGCTCGGTGTGGGCATTGCACTGAGACAGAGCGCCAGGTGGCGCGGCCTCTAGTGAAAATCTTCCACATCAGCGCGAGGGGTGAACTGGATACCCACGCCAAGGCCAAAACATAGGTTTTGTGTGCTTTTTGAGGAAACATCCAACTGGAGAAATGATGTCGTTATGAAGAAGGATGCAAAGAAGGTGTTTGCAAAGTATGACACTGCTCACAAGTCACAGGAATGACCCTCCAATATGTGAGGTGAGGGATTGCAGGGACGGTGATAAAATGATGCGTAATAGATGCCCCCTAAAGTATGAGGTCTGAGAGCGAGGTAGGGGTGAAATGCTTTATGAGAACGCGTTCGACCCAAACACTGCTGTTAGAAATCCTGCAAGTGCAAATACAACTTATATCTCTGATACATGATATGTGCCATGGGCGCATCCATCCATAATAGAGTACATAAAAGCGAGATCCGAGGTATGGATGCAGCCATCCAACAAATAAGGATCAACAAATAGACTTAGGTATGGTCACAACCATCCAATCAGATGAGTCATGCGATAAGTCATAGTAATCCAAAAAAATCCAGAGCCTAGATTCATTAGACAAACCCAGGGTCTTGCGCTCCATCTCGACCCAAAAAAAGTACAAATTCGAGCATGCGAATGTGTGAGCTGAAGTTGAACATGCAAGAAAATCGCCTGATTACCAGCCACTAATGAGAGCTGTTAATAGACGTGAGAGAAACCACCAATAATGAAAATGGTTCTCAAGGTACAAAAGGTACAATCTACAAAATGTGAACAGTGATCTGGAGTCGAACACCCGCAAAATCATCCGATCGAAGGCCGATGATGTGAACCTTGCATCGGATGCAAAGAACCTGCCATGAAGGCATGCAGGCTCCAGGGCACCTGAAGGGAGTCTCTAGATCAGCTTCCTAGAAAATGAGTTGAAGTCGATAGGAATCGACTCGTTTGAAAGAGGGCAATGATGTCTCCCACATCATCAACATGAGATAGAGGAATATGGTGATTTGCGAATCAGGACCAACAGAGAATTAGAGGGAGGTTGAAAATTACAGAGGCAAAAACTTCTCTTGAACATATCAGCGACACGACACTGGATTTGGCAGTATTTGACATCAAGGGATCTGAGGTCATGGTGATGTGGCAAAGAGAAGATGAGCTGTCAAAAGATATTACCCAAACCCATGGAGGAAAACAAATGACGAAGTGAGATGTCCCCAACCCAACATGAATGCAGACAAGTGCCATGTTCAAAAGTGACATACTGCCGACTAAAGTCTAGTTCCATTTTTCCCCACCATTTCTGGCAAGTACCTCTTTATTTTTACACAAGATTGAAGAGGATAACATATGCTTGTCATATAAGTTTGTCCTTTAGACAAATCCAACCTAGTACATTTTACGAGCCCTACGAAGGAGGAACTCGAGTAATGTCATAACGACAGAGTCCGATGTCATTAGTTTTTAATGAGTCTGAAAAAGGGAGAACTCAACATCTTTTCATGTTTAGAGAGTTTGAAAAGAAAGTGGATAAGAAAACTCCAGCAAGGCCCTTTTCGTAAATAGTCTCTCAGATCTGAAAAGGTAGAAAACAACATCCGTGAGAACCTCTTAGTCACGATAAGCTAAGGTATTCCTTTTTCGTAAATAATCTATCCTAGCCCGAAAAAGGGGTAAACGTATACTGGGTAGATATCATTTCGCAACCATTTAAAAAGTTCAAAATGACAAGCGTCTCAACAATCTTTTCAATTTTTAAGAGTTAGAAAAGAGCTGAAAGTTGAATCCTCCTGGAGGAACGAGTGGTATAAAGGGTAGCAACTAGTTCCGGTGATGGTGGAACTGCTCAGAACAAGCAAAGGTCAAGGTGCTGGCTAAAAAGACCACTCATTGCAGCGGTTCCTTAGGAATGGGTAAAACAATCAAGTGAAGGCGTATGATTGGCCGAGGAGATGGTGACGATGGAATGAGAAAACCAAGGTTCATCTGGGAAAACAGGCTGATAAGATGGCAATCACGAGAGGTAAAATAGGAATGGTTTCATTTTTACACAAGCTTGAAATCAGAAAACTCTGCTTGAAACCAGTTTCATTTTTACACAAGCTTGAAATGGAAACAAACTATGCTTGAAATAATTTTCATGCCCCCATCATGGTGACTCAATCCGAGGTGCATTCCTCCCAAGCTTCAGTCCATATGGAAGGCAGATGGAGTGAACGTTCAAAGTACGAGATCAAGAGAAAGACTCGACTGGGATTTTACGTGATCTAATCAAAGACTCGAATTGAATAGGAATGTGTTTCATTGTTTTAATGAGGTTGACACATTAAAAGAACTATCCTCGTGAGCTAATTCATTTTTTAACGAGGTTTACATAGAATACGAACTATCCTCGTGACACCTTGTTTCATTTTTATGGAGCTTGACACAAGAAAATGAACTATGCTCCGACAACCTGTCATTATGACGAATAAGAGGTGGGAGAACAACATCTTGGAAATTAGGACCCAATTCCCCCAGTACACGATGCACAATGGCACTGTCACTGAATACGTGGACAGGATAGGTAGCCACATAATTAACTTGTGGCGGGGAAGATACAATCGGCGGAAAAAGACCTGGAAGGGACGATGGTGGACCAGATTTCATGTTAGGACCAAAGAATGAAAGCTGATCAATGGTCACGATCCAACCTTTGTGTGGAAACTAGATCACACGAAAGAGGGAAAAGACAACCGCCCCCATGACATAAGTATAGTCACGCCCCAAGAGTAAATTGAAATCCAAGGGGACTAGAACAACCATCACATCTATATAGATGGTTTTCCTTCCCAAAGTAATAGGCAACTTCGGAAGGATCCCTGACAGTTGACTGGTTCCTCTGTTAAAAGCCAACAGATTAAGCGGTGGAGAACCAAAATATTTCCAAGTAGTTGAAGACAGAACACTAACAGATGCGCCTTCATCTATAATCATGCTAGGTACGACCATATCAAAGATCTGCACCGTGATCTCAAAAGGCACATAATAAGGAAGGTGATATCCCGCAAATCGAATCTAATCGAATGAAGCGACCAAACTACTTGGAGGGGGTACCATTTAACTAAGATGGTCATCCCCTGGTGTTACCAGAGCAAGAGGAGCATCCTCTTGGACTTCCATCACGGGAGCAGGAGGAGCAACTTATTGAGTCATAGGGAGGAGAGGATCTTTATCCAAGTCCGAGGAATCTGAAGAAACAAGAAGAACATGAGAGGGATGAGATCCACTCTTGATGGAAAAGACCTGATGAACCACTGACGGGGTCAGACCAACTGATTCCATGACCAATGGTTGATCAGGAATGGATTCGTGATTTTGAATTTCCGGGGGAGCGGGATCAATCATGGATGACTCTTAACCGATCATTGAATCAACTAGCGGAGGACTCGAAGAAAGCTTTTGGTAACCAACTAGAAAGCAGGGTGCAGAAATAGTAGGGTTTTCCAACACTCTCTTGGCTTCATCCACATCTGCACAAAGGTGAATGGGATGATGCCCTTCACACAACCTACAGGGATTGGTAATCTTACCCTGTTTCTTATGAGTCTTATCACGGCTAGTCGAAGATGTTCCACCAATATGACTTCTAGAAGCCAAAGGCAATGGCGGACGACCATCGGACCATGCTTCAAGCACCTTGGGAATGCCAGGGCAATCTCGAAGATGGTGGTCACCTTTGCACAACATGCAAGGGAATTTGAATTTCCGTGGAAGGTTGGATGGTTTCTCAAGGGAAGGTGTCCGAGGTGCAATAGCTGCATCATTAGCCTCTCGCTTATTTGACTTCATTTTCTTCATCTTCTTCTTCTTCTTCTTAGCCACCTGGTTACTAGAATCCAAACTTTCACCAGGAAAAGTAGAAGAGGATGGAAAAGAAACAGGCGAATAAGGGGAGAGGTCCACCTTGGAATCAACAAGACACTGTCCAGGTGGAGGTGATGGTCGAACAGAGATCGAGGCATTCGGGACCACCGAGGTCGAAAACAACCACACGGGCAAACCAACAGTTAACCCTGGAAGAGACAACGTTGCCATATAAGGAGCACCAACATTCCCAAAAGCAGGAAAAGAGCCAGGATTCCCTTCGGAGGGGACTCCTTGGTTGGTGAACTCCCAAAAGGTTGTCATCAGAAACAACGGTAAAACAACACTAAGGAAGCTAACTTTAACCAGGAATATTTCGTGGGCAGTTAATTTTAAGACACTGAAACCAAACTCTGCTGTTTCATGTTTTAAGAGTCGAGAAACAGGCAAAAGGTGACTCTATCACTTTAAGGTTGAAACGAGCATGAAAGGACAAGTGCTCAAGGATCTTTTCAAATTTATGGAGTCAGTAAAGATAAAAAATGACTGCTCAGGTAGTCTAGGTAAAAGGGTGTACCAGGTTTCCATGAACTACCATATACACCTTGGTAATAAAATGAAAGAAGAATTGACCAAGGACTTGACATACGTGCAGGTAGTCTCCCCAAATGCTATGTTCGGTGTATCATGGTTACACAATGGCAGTCTCGGCTTCCTATGGATAAAAGGATAGCAACCTAGAGGGGTCTCCCTTTATATACTCGACGGTACAGGGAGCGCAAGTCCGTACTAGTGTTGTCTGAAGCCAGATGGCGAGCAACAGCTGCTAGGTTTAAAGACGCTGGAACACGTATCTAACTTAGACCACTAGAATATTACGTTAGGTTTCAATGTTGCCTTAGGTTAATTGAAATAAATTTTAAGGTTGATCTTGTATTTACGTTTCAATTCCAAGGTCCTACCGAATGTTGGATCTCAAAAATCCCTAAATGCAAGCTACATGCCAAAAGATACCATTTCGTTTGATGAAAAGCTATCTGCAAGAAATTTAGGAGTTTTCAAGCGATAACAAATAATAATAACACGTAGAAGCATCCACTACAGTATCCGATGCAAGTTAATGAAAATGAGAAATCTTTCCTAGAATTGTCCAATGCTATATATGTGAACGACTTTCAATTTCACAATGCAAACAAGAATGCAAACATTTTTATTTTTTAATTTTTCAATGTAATAAAGAAAACAGTGCACTAAATGACATGAAAAACAAACCAAAACACTAGTTTGAGAACGTTAATGCAAGATTTGAAGCGAAATAATTTCAATCAACCCAAAACAAACATAACAAAACTCAAACCAATGTTGCAATCTCTCAAATTGAAGAAATATTTCAAAACAGACCCACGCAAGCAGTGTGATCTATGCTTGGATTGACAAGAAGAAAAATTGAATGAAAGAGGCAAGAATCATTCAACCAATTCTATCACTCAAACGGATCAAGGAAGCTGAATGCAACCAAACAAGGAATGAAGTCGACTGTGAAACAAAAGACTCAAACTCCTACAGGAGGCTCAGCATACCAAAGCACTTAAAAATCCTAAAGCTGCATGTTGATAGAAATGGACAAACAACTAAAGGAAGAGAGCTAATCACAATAAAAAACAATCCCAAAGAACTCAAGACATATCTAGAAATAACCCAGAAGCAAAAGTATGGCAAAAAATATTCAGAAAAAAAAAATACCAAACCCTAAAACCTACAGGGGTCGACGTGGCTGTTTGGCTGTAATCAGCGCCAAACAAGGAATGTCGCGGGCGCAACATTAGCAACTAGCGCCAATCAGCGCGTCTGTCTGAAGAGAAAACGTGCCAAGCCAGTCACCTAGGAAAAAGGGAAAATTTTGAAAAACAGAGGTCAGATCTAATCCTCTAGGGCTGAACAAGGGTCTTAGACTTAAAAAAATAATCATAAAAGGGAAAATAAGCAAGAAAATACCTAATGGATGAAAGAAAAACTCACATTGATCCCCAACAGAATCGCCAATTTGTTGGTGAGGTAAATCCCCTCTGCAGACATAGGCGATCCCACTAGCCCTAGAGTGGGTCTAGCCACAAACAAGACAAGATATAACATTGGTTCCTAGTTAACGAATAGACGGATATTCGATAGATGACTTACTGGAGATCCTATGCTGTTGTTGTCGTCGAAAAGGGTTACTTCCTCTCGCTCCTGGTTTGACAGATCACGATCCGCTCGCTTTCACGCTCAGACACCTGCACACACACAAGAAACAACGAAAATATACAACATACTATTTCACATTAATAGCTATTATTCAGTCAAAGAGGACTAAATCAATTGTATTACATAAATGACATAACACAATGATGGAACCAACACCATAGTCGAGTATATTAATAAATGAAAGGAAGAGTACAACCCAGCTTTTACATTGCGATCTCCTCCAGCAGGGTTCAAGCAGAGCGCGTCTCACAAAGGCTCATCGATATTTCAAACGAGACTCTCTCTACGAAGTTCTCCTTGGTTCTACCTTCTCAATAGCAATTACTCAGCTATAGTATTCTTTCTCCAAGTTCAGCTCTTTGGCTATATGTTCAGCTAGCTTTCATAAAGGGAGAAGGCCTGTTTATATAGAGGGAGAGGGAGAGGTTAGGATCCTTATAATTATGGAAGGGAGCCCTATATTCAAGGAATTTTCCATGGGAAGTGGAAACCACTACCTAAAGAGGTAGATCTATGGCTGATCAACTTAATCACTTCCAGTGACTCATCCTTCAGGTGGTTAGAAGGAAACTTCTGCCTCTAATTTTTTAAAAAGCATTCCCAAAACAGCACGACGCGGGCATTGCACTGAGACAGAGCGCCAGGTGGCGCAGGCTCTAGTGAAAATCTTCGACATCGGCACGAGGGGTGAACTGGCTACCCACGCCAAGGCTAAAACATAGGTTTTGTGTACTTTTTGAGGAAATATCCAACAGAAGAAATGATGTCCTTGTGCAGAAGGATGCAAAGAAGGTGTTTGCAAAGTATGACACTGCTCACAAGTCATGGGAATGACCCTCCAATATGCGGGGTGGTGGACTGCAGGTACGGTGATAAAATGTTGTGTAATAGTGCATCAAAAGGATATCGTATGCCAAAGTTACGTCCCCGGGAAGATTGATGTACCAATTTACCCAAACGAGGCCCACAGTTTTGGTGCTTCATCTCCTAGGGTTAGGTTTTTGGATGTTTAGGGTTTTCCATTGTTTCTCAACAATAAATTGGCCTTCAAGCCTCATTCTAACACAGTTTAGAGACCTGTATCTGCCACATCTCTTCTTAGAGATAAGCTACCAACGCCCTAGCTAGTTTATTTTCATTATGTCTGTAAGAATATTTATGTTATTTGATATCTAATATTTATGTTATTTGATATTAATGAAATAAAGTTTTTTTTTCACTGCATCTCTGTGTTTATATTTATTTTTGTATATTATTGTATTCTTGCATAAATTCGGATCAGTGGTATAAGAGTGGTCTACTCTTTCTTTGTTTTTCTTTGCATGTCCCAACGCAGTTTTCTAGATCTAGTTGAACCCTTGCAAGATCAACCTCGCAAACCCCAACGACCTCTCATGGCGGAAGAAAAGAAAGATGAGGGAGCAAGAGATCCTATCAAACTATTGCTTGAGAATTCCTTCGAGAAACAGAGGAATGAAATGATGGATAACTTCGCCTAGATCCTTCAATAACTACCCACTGGCGATGCATCTACATCCTGCAGCCACTCTGGAGGCGTCACTCCTTTCAAGGTGCAAGTCAAATTCTGCATTCCTGTATTTGAAGGCTAGATAGATGGTTGAATTTTTTGGAAGGGTATTTCTCAGTCCATGATTTCTCTGACCGAGAAAATATTATTTTTGCAATCCTCAAAGCCGCCCCCATGTCAAATACTAATGGGAAACCTACTGTGAGAAAAAGGACGAGAGGGAACCCTCTCTGTTCTTGGCCGCACCCATTTGGAATTCATTCTGAAATGGAATCAAGGAATAATATTACCCCTTGGGGATCTATTAGGACAAATACATCCAATGGACCACGCTACGGCAGCAAAGGGATCAAGATGTGCATGAACTGACGAATTTTTTCCATACCCTTTGCACAAAGTTGGGTATTAATATTCAGAGAGACATTTGGTGCTCAAGTACCAGAGTTTTTTGCACCGATACATTCATGAGGAAATGGAGTTCCTTGAAATTACCTCGCTTGGCACGACATATTGCTATGCCACTAAGATCGAACCGAAATTTAAGCAAAATAAGCAAGACTTTGGATCCGCAAATCTGAGGACAGGGAAAGCCGCCCCCAAATCGTAGAACAAGGGGAAAAGCCAGGGTGACTCCAAAAAACACCACAAATCCAAATAAGGACATGGGGAAGTGGTGTGAATTTCATAACATCCCCACTCACAGCACAAATGATTGTCGGGCCAAGCAGTCGTTGGTGGCCGAACTGAAGGCACTTGAATTAGATGTATGTTTTTATCCCGAGTTAGAACCAGACAAGGGAAATGACAAAGGGAAGCAGATCATTGATGCGGATCCCTGTGCCATTTTTTCCACCACCAAACTCCATAGGGAGGATCTGGAGGATCCAGAGGAGGGGGAGCACCTCTTCCATTTGCAGATGTGGGTGAAAGGTTCTCCACTACAATTGCTTGTCGACATCAGAAGCCAAAATAACCTCATTTCAAAAAAGGTCATGAAGCAGCTCAGCTTACCAACCATAGAACACCCACAGCCGTATACCATTGGGTGGCTTCACCAAGGAAGAGATCTCTGCATCCACCAAAAGTATCGCCTTTTGTACAACATCAAACCATTAACAGATGAGGTACTGTGTCATGTTGCTCCTCTTGGTGTGTCTGATGTATTATTGGGCCAACCATACTTGTGGAAGAAACATGTTGTGTATGAGTTTAGGCCTTGTTTTGTTGTTATTAATTTGGGAAATAAATTGTACAGGATACCGGAGGTAGTACCGCCTCCTGCCATCTCTTTGACTACTACAAAACAACACAGTAAGCTTGTTTCCAAAACTAGGAATTTTATTTGCATTACAATTCGCCCACAAGGCAAGAAGAAGATTATGACCACAACCTCTAAATAGGGCTCTCCTGCATGGCAGCAATAGATGGAGAAAGTTGTGGAGGAATATGAGGACATTTTCTCCTCACCCACAATGGTCCCTCTACACTGTCAGGCCAAGCACTCCATTGATCTAACCCAAGGGACGCCACCGCCTGATGTTTCCATACCTCATGCGACCACACTGACATAATCCAAACATGTATTGTCTAAGGCTGATAATGCAACCAAATTTATTGAACGCATCCAGCACGTCTGTCAGTAGGTCCCTGACATCTTTGAAAAATCCAATACCAAGTTCAGCATAATTTACCTCATCTCATGGAGGAACTCGACGCAATGGGGACCATTTATTCCTAAGGGTGGAGGAATTATCCAGGTGGATATTGGTGGCCACCCACCTATTCCATTTAGACCCCCACCATCAGTTCTTTCAGTTTTTCAGTTTCATCACAACTTACTATTTTTAGCAGTTTTTCGGGTCTTGAACTTTTGGATTTGTTTTGAGGCCCTAAACAACTTTTTTTGGGAAAACCAGGAGCAACATGGGTCATAGGCCATGTTTCTCACTCTAAATTTTTAGTCCTTGGATAGATGTTTCTAACGAGGTATTAAGCGCATCAAATAGATATTGTATGCCAAAGTTACATCCTAGGAAGATTGGTGTACCAATTTACCCAAACGGGGCCCACAGTTTTGGCGCTTCATCTCCTAGGGTTAGGTTTTTGGATGTTTATGATTTTCTATTGTTTCTCAACAATAAATAGGCCTTTGAGCCTCATTGTAACACAATTCAGAGGCATGTAGCCACCACATCTCCAAGGTATAAGCTACTAGCGCTCTAACTAGTTTATTTCCATTATGTCAGTAAGCATATTTCTATTATTTGATATTAATGAAATGAAGTTTTATTTCCATTGCATCTCTCTTTTTATGTTTATTTCTTTATATTATTGTGTTCCTGCATAAATCCACATCACTAGTATGGGAGTGGTCTTCTCTTTCTCTGTTTTTCTTTGTGTGTCCCCAATGCAGTCAAGGTATAATGAGTTAGGGATCGATTTGGTTGAAACCTTGCAAGATTATCCTTGCCGACCTTGAATCCCATGGCGAATGAAAAGAAAGACGAGAGAGCAGGAGATACTATAAAAATATTGCTCGAGTAGGGCATCGAGAAACAGAGGAATGCGATGATGGATAACTTTGCCCAGATCCTTCAACAGCTGCCCACCGACAGTGAATCTACATCCTACTACCACTCTGGAGGCACCACTCCTTTCAAGGTGTAGGTCAACTTCAACATTTCTGTATTTGAAGGCTAGATAGATGTAGATGTCGTAGATAGATGGTTGAATTTGTGGGAAGGGTATTTCTCGGTCCATGATTTCTCTAACCGAGAAAAGATTATTTTTTCAATCCTCAAAGTCGCCCCCCATGTCAATGAGTGGTGGGAAACCTACTGTGAGAAAAAGGACGAGAGGGAACCCTCTATGTTCTCGGCCACACCCACTTGAAATTCGTTCTAAGATGGCATCAAGGAACAATACTACCCCATGGGGAGCTATGAGGACAAATATATCCAATGGACCATGATGTGGTAGCAAAGGGATCAAGATGTGCACGAACTGATGAATTTGTTCCATACCCTGTGAACAAAGTTGGGTATTAAAGATTCAAAGAGACATTTGGTGCTCAAGTGCGGTAGCTGTTTGCACTAATACATTCAGGAGGAAATGGAGTTCCTTGAAATTACCTCGTTTGACACAGCATATCGCTATGCCACCAAGATCGAGGATAAATTTAAGCAGAAGAAGCGAGACTTTGGATCCGCGAATCCAAAGCCAGGGAAAGGTGCCCCTAAACTGCAGAACAAGGGGAAAAGCAAAAGCAGGGTGACTTTGAACAACACCACAAATCCAAATAAGGACACAGGGAAGTGGTGTGAGTTTCATGACAACCACACTCACATCACAAATGAGTGTTAGGCCAAGCATTCATTGGTGGCCGAATTGAAGGCACCCGAATCAGATGCATGTTATGATCCTGAGTCAGAACCAGACAAGGGTAATGAAAAAGGGAAGCAGATCATTGATGTGGATACCAGTGCCATTTTTTCCACCACCAAGCTCCATATGGAGGATCCAGAGGATCCATAGGATGGGGATCACCTCTTCCATTCGCAGATGTGGGTAAAGGGTTCTCCACTGCAATTCCTTATCGATTGCGGAAGGCAAAGAACTTCATTTCAGCAGAGGTCATGAAGCAACTCAGCCTACTAACCATAACACACTTGCATCCATATACCATTGGGTGGCTTCACCAAGGAAGATATCTCCACGTCCGCCAACAGTGCCACCTTCCGTACAACATTAAGCCTTTCACGGATGAGGTATTGTGTCATGTTACTCCTCTTGATGTGTCTAATGGATTATTGGGACAACCATGCTTGTGGAAGAAACATGTTGTGTATGAGTATAGAACTCATTCTGTTTTTATTACTTTGGGAAATAAATTGTACAAGATACCATAGGTAGTACCGCCTTCTACCATCTCTTTGACTACTGCAAAACAAAGCAACAAGCTTGTTTCCCAAACCAAGAAGTTTATTTTCATTACAATTCGCCCATAAGGCAAGAAGAAGATCATGACCACAGCATCTAAAAAACTCTCCCCTGCATGACATCAGCAGGTGGACAAAGTCATGGAGGAATACGAGGACATTTTATCCTCACCCACAATAGTCACTCTACACTGTCAGATCAAGCACTCCATTGACCTGACCCTAGGCACACCGTCGCCTGATGTTGCCATACCTCATGCGACCACACAAACGAAATCCACACATATATTGTCTGAGGCTGATAAGGCAACCAAATTTATTGAATGCATCCAGCAGGTCCGCCAGTAGGTCCTTGACATCTTTGACAAATCCAATACCAATTTCAGTAGAATTTTCGTCATCTCGTCGAAGAACTCAATGCAATGGGGACCAATGCTTCTAGGCATAGTTTAATTTGGAATATATTAAAATTAAAAGGAACTCCTTAAGCTACAAGAAGTGACGCGCCATTCAATTATATATATCCACAAATATCCATTTACATCCCAGAAAGTCCTAGTAAAATTTGAAATATAATATCTACAAAAAACTCCTAAAAATTTAAATACATTTAAACTACATGCTAATTATCAGAAGAGGAATGGTTAACAACAATGTCCTGATCAAGTTATTCAAAAGTAACGACATTTAAATATATAACACACCTAATAGCTAAATAAGAGGAGTGTGATAGGAAGGAGCCACCCTAAGGGATCTATCCTTAAGAAAGTTTGAGATCCACTATCGAAGAGCAAGCAACTCATCCTCATTGCCTTGCATTTTAACGCTATGTTCTACCAATAATTCCATAATCATCATTAATGAAGATGCAATGCAATTATGTTGATGTTAAAAATGGTGTATGTATTGTTGTGTTTGAGTAAGGGCCTATGCCAAATCTGATTTCACCATGTTGAAGAAAGGAAAAAAAAATATAACACCAATGGAATTATTAACTACTACACTACCACATCAATTCTCAAATTTCCAAATGAAACTACAATTGAGCCTACCCCACAAAGGTAGCTTGAAAAGACCCTAGCTGCACTTTTTAATCTACTCAAGGGGGGATATAATATAGATATGAGGAGACATAATATCCCCTAGTGCCAAGAAAACAATTAATAGAAAAATAGTGCACTAACCAAAGCCATAAATCACACTATACACACTTTAAAGTGACTAGTGATTCAAGTTGGAATCCACCATGCTTCCACAACTCCTGTAAAATTTTTAAATGAAGTCTCGCTAATAATAGCCCCATTAATACAAGCTATAGAAACTCTTATAGAACCATCAAACTAACTTAGGGGGGAGGAGAGAAATAAGCGAAAAATAACTCCAGGCATCAAGACAACAATTGAATTTTGAGAAGGGAAAATTTCAAATCCTTAGAGGAAACTAGCCACACTAGAATAACAATATCCTTAAAAGTCCAATATTGGTGGAAGTTACTCAGAGACACCCATGGGGACATCACCTCAACCCTTGCCTTCACCTTAGACCCCTAGTAGGCACACAATGTCCTATAATGTAGAACGAGGGATCCAATTAATATATTCCCAAGGAACCCAAATGCAACAAATTATATACCCCCTAACATCCTCACATAATTTTAAAACAATGTTTATGCCAATTTTAGAGTAAAACTCAAATTTAAACTAGAAACTAGGTTGTTAGGACCTACGATACAAATTATACAGTGTAATAATATCTTGAAATAGAGATTTTATAAAAATTACACTTGACACATCCACAAAGAGTGTTGTATCTAGGAAATCCCTTGAATTTTAAACCATTCTTCCCCTCACTACATGAAATGATGTTGGATTTTCATTTTTTTCATTTATGCCATTATGGGGCTCATGTTTTGCATGTCCAATTCACGCCAAAGGATAGTGGAAAGTTCAAACACCTTCTCCTGTCATGGGAACCAAATCACCCTAATTGCAGAATGGATGCCACTTTAATCCCACTCACCTTCCCATGTATTTTTTATAAAAGCCAATATATTTCAAATTTTTTAATCAAAGGGTTATGATTACATCTTTTCACAGAACCAGTTTACTATGTAAGAGATTTCCTGTGTGTTTATTATGTTTTCCTTTGTGAAATTTGAAGTTGTGTGGATCCTAAGGAGAGGATAGATTGAGTATCAAACTCCCTTAGTTCCCTTGGAAAAGTTATATTCTTTATTTATAAAGCTAAATAAACTATTTGTTTATGTTAGAGTCCTTTGCATTTGAAGATTGTTGCCTTCTATACAATTGCAACTTGTGCTATAGTTGCGGTGTTGAATGTATTTCTTCATGCTTTTTAATCTTATTGGTTGGATTATATATTTTCAGAATGAGTATGATTTTTAGCTTATATCTTCTTTAGTCTTACACCCACATTTTTCAAGCTAATGTTTCTTTGCCATGACTGGATGTTATCACTTTGATTGAGAATTCTGAAAGGGAGGGCTCCATTAGTTAGACTATGGATATTGAGACCCTTAGCATGGCACCTCTCAACTAACCCCCACATACAAATATGGCCACTATTATTAAAATGTTATTGTTCAGTGGCGATGAATTGTAAACAAGCCTCGTAACATTTGAGGGAGCTCCGTCTGGTTTAAGGGCCAACTTTAGCCTAAAGTAGGTTGAGTTGATTTCTTGGCATAGTTTCCTAGCCAAAACTAGTCTTCAAGAAGTAGATACAACATCTATCATGATATTTCCTTTTTTATTGGTATTTTTTCTTGAAATATGAAAACAACCCATGAGAGACATTGAAAATTTTCAAAAAGTATATATAAATATTTTCTAGGCATAGTTTAATTTGGAATATATTAAAATTCAATAGGGACTCCTTAAGCTACAAGAAGAGACTCACCATTCAATAATATACATCCACAAATATACATTTACATCCCAGAAAATACTAGTAAAATTTTAAGTATAATATCTACAAAAGCCTCCTAAAAATTTAAATACATTTAAACTACATGCTAATTATCAGAAGAGGAATGGTTAACAACAATGTACTGATCAATTTATTCAAAAGTAACAACATTTAAATCTATAACACACCCCATAGCTAAATAAGAGGAAGTGTGCTGGGAAGGAGCCACCCTAATGGATTTATCCTAAAGATCCACTGGATTTTAACAAAGTGCAACCAACTCATCCTCAATGCCTAGCATTTTATCCCTATGTTATACCAATAATTCCATAGTCATCGTTAACGAAGATGCAATGCAATTGTGTTAGATTTGAACATGGTGTATGCCTTGTTGTATTTGCATAAGGGCTTATGCCAAATATGATTTCACCATATTGAAGAAATCCAAAAGACAATATAACACCAATGGTACTATGAGCTACTGCACTACCACATCAATTCTCAAATTTCTAGATGAAACTACAATTGAGCTTACCCCACAAAGGTAGCATGAAAAAACCCTAACTGCACTATTGAATCTACTCAAGGGGAGATAGAATATAGAGATGAGGAGACATAATATCTCCTAATGCCAATAAAACAATTAATAGAACTATAATATGGGACTAACCAAATCCATAAAGCAAACTATGCACACTTTAAACACTAGTGATTCAAGTTGGAATCCCCCATGCTTCCACAACTAGTGATTCAAGCTAATGTTTCTTTTCCATGACTGGATGTTATCACTTTGATTGGGATTTTTGTAAGGGAGGGATCCATTAGTTAGAGTATGGATCTTTAAATCCTTAGCATGGCACCTCTCAACAAACCCCCACACACAAATATGGCCAATATGCTTAAAATGTTATTTTTTAGTGACGATGAATGGTAAATAAGTCTTGTAACATTTGAGGGAGTTGTGTCTGGTTCAATGGCCAACTTGAGCCTAAAGTAGGTTGAGCTGATTTCTTGGCATAGTTTCCTAGCCAAAAATGGTCTTCAAGAAATAGATACAACACCTACCATGATATTTCCATTGTTATTGGTATTATTTCTTAGCAAATGAAAACAACCCACAAGAGACATTGACAATTTGCAAATAGGTTATATAAATATTTTCTAGGCATAGTTTAATTTGGAATATATTAAAATTCAATGGGGACTCCTTAAGATAGAATAAGAGACTCGCCATTCAACCATTATTATGAAAACAACTCCAAAAATAGAACAAAAGAGAGAATAACTCCTTAGAAATCAACCACTTCGAGGGGGAAACCTCCTTTACATTAAATAAGTGAACAATCCTTGGATGATACAAATGAAGAAACCTCCTTGCTATATATAAGAGTCTATGGGGTCACAATATAATCCTACATGACCTAACAATAATAATGTAAGGGCATAAAAATAACAATAGTGGCTTTTTATGGGGCACAATAATAACAATATGGGGGCTACATGGGTACACCAATAACAATAAGGGGGCTATGTGATCAGGAGATCAAGTCTCTTGTAGAAAAATGCTCAAAAATGAAGTTGCTCAGAATTGGTCCAAACTAGATCGACTGGAAAGAGCTTGCCAAAAAAATCTTGTAGCCGCAAACGGCACTCAAATCCGTTATCGTATGGAGGAGATATTGCATTTCGAAATCGCCTAATAACTTTCAATTTTGAAAGAAATTTTTTTAATATATGTGTTGGGATAATTTTATTTTTTATTAAGGTTTAATAAATTAATTAAATTATATAGTTTTAATATTTTATATGGTTTTTTATTAAATCATATATTATATTATTAGTTATATATTTTAATTAATTATTAAAAAAAAATTAATTAAACCTTATTAAAAAAACTAAATATTAAACCCATATATATTAAACAAAATTCGAATTATAAAAAAACTGTTGCTTGGTCGCGGTGTGGTTCGACCCCGGGTCGGGGCGAACACAACGAATAGGCCCGACCAACGGGCTACAACGGTGGGTTTGTTAAACCATTGGCGCAAATTAAAATTAAAATTAAAATTTCGTTTGGGCGCGTTTTGTTCGGAGCTTCTGGTCACGTGGAGCGGAGTTCATTAATATCATGGTTATATATTAAAGTTTACACCCCATGATTCCAAGGTTTACGCCATGAATAACGCCCAGGACGTGGTCTTATGGATAAGTCCCTATATTTTAGCCCCCTCCCACTGGCGGTTAGACTGGCGGTTTCCTCTAATTTAGCGCCGACCTCCATATTTGTTGGAGCTATCTGGCAGTTAGCCAAACTTAGCTGGAGTGAATCTAGGCAAACTTCAGTTAGCCATAACTTTGGCTAGGGAAGTACATTTGGGATGAATTTTTTATTTATTTTGGGGTATTGAAGCATTCTGGAGCTGTTGGGAGTGTTTTCAGAGCCATCAAGGCTCTCTATCAGTGATTTTACCAGCGATTTTGGTTGTGGAGCCACCAGGGCCTAATGAAAGATCAGCTGTTTTGGACTATACTCATCCAATGGAGGTGAATGAATAGTCGATTTATACTGATTTCAGCCTTCTGTTTCTGAATTTGCAGCTTATTTTGCCTTTTGAGGCTTTCTACACAGTGTAATTCATATTTTGAGCATTAATGAAAAAGGGAAAAACCTAATTAGAGGCTTTTGGACCTAGCAGAGGTAGCCCAAGAGAGGGGTGAACTGCTTAAACAAATGCTTACTGTCATGATGTATATTTTTGCTTTTATATTTCAGATTCTGCTATATTAAACAGTAACTTTTCATAAGTACACTTTTCCCAAGCAACATTATACAGTGAACAAAACTCATTAGTTCAACTTCAAACCACATTACTTCATTTGCAGAATACTTAAACTTGCTTATTCACACATAAAATATGGATTAATGAATACTTTGCACATAAACAAATACTTTCATTGATCGGATCTATTTTAGTGATTACATTTTATTTCTTTAGGCAGAGCCAGTTTGTGGGCCATAAGCTTTTGGTTTCATCCTTTCTAGTAAAGGTGAAATAACCAGTAAAAGCCCCTTACTGTCAATCTCTGTATGAGAAATACTTTGTTCTCACAATTTCAGATCAGGTTGGTATCAGAGCTCTAGGTTTTGCTTAAGAGTTTGTGAAATTTGTGCAAGAATATTGTGTTATTCTACAAAATTTGATGCTTACTAGGCTGAAATTGAAAAGAGGGGAAGGTCAATTGGTTAGAGAACAAGTTAATCCTCAACCAAGGAGGGCTAGGGTGCCATTATCTCCACCTTCCATTTCATCCTCATTAGCCTTAGAATCAGCCACAAACATGTCTTCCAGAGAAGGAGAAGTACATGAGGAAGTGGATCCCAAGGAAGAAGAAAGAGTCTTTAGAAAAGCTTTCTTGGACATGACTGAGATGGTTAAGATCCTATAGTAGGATATAAATGATAGGATTACTGGAGAAGGGTCTAGAAACCAAAAAGAAGAAGGAGATTCTTCAGGAGGGAAGAAAGAAAAAGATGATTCTAAGAAAGGGAATGGAGGAAATGGTGATCCACCATCTCCATCGTCATCCTCTTCCTCCACATCATCCTCTTCTACTTCTGATAATCAGTCACACAAAACAAATACATCTCTTAAAAATCCTTTGTTAAATCTTGATGTGAAGTTTGAGTTGCCGATGTTTAATGGTGATGTGAATGCAGAAAAATTGGATAACTGGATTAGACAGCTGGAAGTCTATCTAAGAATTCAAAATTTGCATGATGATGACACAAAAATCCAATTAGCCTCTTTGAGAATGGATGGAGCAGCTTTGGTTTCATGGGAAGCCAAGACCAGGGAGGAAATTAAAAAGCATGGTAAGATAACTCTAACTTGGAATGAGTTTATTAATAATATTAAGAAACAGTTTTATCCTCTTACTCACATTCAGAAAGCAATCATGAATTGGCAAAATTTTAGGCAACTTAAGGGTCAAAATGTGCAAGATTATACCTAAGAGTTTAGAAGGAGAGCACTTCTACTTGGAGTAGACTTACAAAGTCAAGACACCTTGTTGAAATACATAGGAGGTTTGCACAATTATCTGCAACATACTATTCTAATGTTCAATCCTACTAGCTTAGGTGAACTCTGTGTCCAGGCTACACATTTAGAAGCTAGAGGAAATAATACTTTTGATGAGGATAGTAATTTCAAAAACAAAGGAAAGAATAGAGTTGCAAATTCAAGAAAAGAAAAAGGAAAGTTCTTTTGCAAGAACTGTTCAAAGACAAGTCATGATGAAGATCATTGTTGGAAGCTTCATCCTGAACTGAAATCAGAAAAATTCAAGAACAAAAACAAGACCAAAGAAAAGGAGAAAACTGTAGCAACAGTTGAGCAAGACTTAGGGTCAGACTCAGGAGATGAGACAAAAAGTATAGCCATGGTTTTAAAGAACATTAAGGGGAAAGAAGTGGTGCAAGACACAATTCCCAGTTCTAGCTCTTTGAATTGTCACAAAGATACTCATGAAGAAAAGAGGAGAATAGAGCTTTTCCATGTGAGGGTAATTTCAAAACATACCAAAATTGACACACTATTTGACAGTGGGTCACAAGCAAATCTTATATCTGAAGACTTGGTCAAGCAGCTTAAACTTGAGACCATTCCACATCCGAAGCCTTATCCACTTGGATGGATATGCAAGGATGCCAATTTGCAAGTTTCAAGAAAGTGCATATTGCGCTTTGCAATAACTGCACACTTTATTGACACAGTGGAACTTGATGTGGTGCCACTTGATATCTCGGGTATTGTTTTGGGAAGTCCTTATTTATTTGACAGGAAGGCCATCTTTCATCGCCATGAAAACAAGTATCACTTGTTCAAATATGGTAAAGAGTACATTGTGAGAGCTCACAAGAAGAAGCTGGAATCTTCTTTACTCAATGCAAGTCAATTGAAAAGACTGGTTAATGCAAGTCAAAGTCTAACTTTGTTAATGTTGAAACGACCAGATTTTGAGCATTCACCTTTTTATGATGTTGCTAATGATTTGTCTCAGTTTAATAACAGTTTGTCTTTGAAAAAATATGATGTTATGTTGCACAAATTACCTTTTGGGTCAGCCAATGCAGTGAATGAAGTGTCAAAGCAAAGCAATGCAAGCAAGGAGGACACACAATTCAGCATGGGACAAAGTTGGTTTCAGAATGGTAGAATTTGCCATGGGAACAGTTTGCAAGGTGAAGGTTATTTTAAGTCTTTCTGGAAGTTTGATCAGTGTAGAAAAAAAAAAATTCTGCAAATTACAATTGCTGTTCTACAAATTTTAATAATTTGCATCATGACTCCGTCAATCTTAGCAATGGTCGATCAGTTGATTCCAGAGACAGATTATCATTTTCACAAAAGCTCCATTTGATGAAATCGGGTAGATTTCAGTTATTCAAGGGTGGAAGAGTGGAGAATCAGTGTCCACATCATCAGTGTCAGTAATCAGAGAGCTTTTGGGGTCCAAAAGCTTCCCATTTGGGAGGTGTGATCAGGAGATCAAGTCTCTTGTAGAAAAATGCTCAAAAATGAAGTTGCTCGAAATTGGTCTGAACGAGATCGACTGGAAAGAGCTCGCCAAAACGATCATGTAGCCGTGAACGGCACTCAAATCCGTTGCCGTATGGAGGAGATATTGCATTTTGAAATCGCCCAATAACTTTCAATTTTGAAGAAATTTTTTTAATATGTGTTGGGATAATTTTATTTTTTATTAAGGTTTAATAAATTAATTAAATTATATAGTTTTAATATTTTATATGGTTTTTTATTAAATCATATATTATATTATTAATTATATATTTTAATTAATTATTAAAAAAAAATTAATTAAACCTTATTAAAAAAACTAAATATTAAACCCATATATATTAAACAAAATTCGAATTATAAAAAAACTGTTGCTTGGTCGCGGTGTGGTTCGACCCCGGGTCGGGGCGAACACAACGAATAGGCCCGACCAACGGGCTACAACGGTGGGTTTGTTAAACCATTGGCGCAAATTAAAATTTAAGTTCAAATTTCGTTTGGGCGCGTTTTGTTCGGAGCTTCTGGTCACGTGGAGCAGAGTTCATTAATATCATGGTTATATATTAAAGTTTACACCCCATGATTCCAAGGTTTACACCATGATTAGCGCCCAGGACGTGGTCTTATGGATAAGGCCCTATATTTTAGCCCCCTCACACTGGTGGTTAGACTGGCGGTTTCCTCTAATTTAGTGCCGACCTCCATATTTGTCGGAGCTATCTGGCAGTTAGCCAGACTTAGCTGGAGTGAATCTAGGAAAACTTTAGTTAGCCATAACTTTGGCTAGGGAAGTCCATTTGGGACGATTTTTTTTTTTGATTTTGGGGTATTGAAGCATTCTGGAGCTGTTGGGAGTGTTTTCAGAGCCATCAAGGCTCTCTATCAGTGATTTTACCAGCGATTTTGGTTGTGGAGCCACTAGGGCCTAATGAAAAATCAACTGTTTTGGACTATACTCATCCAATGGAGGTGAATGAATAGTCGATTTATACTGATTTCAGCCTTCTGTTTCTAAATTTGTAGTTTGTTTTTCCTTTTGAGGCTTTCTACACAGTGTAATCCATATTTTGAGCATTAATGAAAAAGGGAAAAGCCTAATTAGAGGCTTTTGGACCTAGCAGAGGTAGCCCAAGAGAGGGGTGAACTTCTTAAAAAAATGCTTACTGTCATGTTGTGTATTTTTTCTGTTATATTTCAGATTCTGCTATATTAAACAGTAACTTTTCATAAGTACACTTTTCCCAAGCAGAATTATACAGTGAACAAAACTCATTAGTTCAACTTCAAACCACATTACTTCATTTGCAGAATACTTAAACTTGCTTATTCACACATAAAATATGGATTAATGAATACTTTGCACATAAAAAAATACTTTCATTGATCGGATCTATTTTAATGATTACATTTTATTTCTTTAGGCAGAGCCAGTTTGTGGGCCAAAAGCTTCTGGTTTCATCCTTTCTAGTAAAGGTGAAATAACCAGTAAAAGCCCCTTACTGTCAATCTCTGTATGATAAATACTTTGTTCTCACAATTTCAGATCACTACACTAACAACAATAAGGGACTACACTAGTAATATAGGGATCTAACATGCCCCTCTCCTTCAAAAAAATGGTGTCGTCAACGCTTGAGTAGCTCTAGATGCTTTTGTATAAAATTCTCATCCTCCCATGTGGAATCTTCAGTGGGTAAGTTCTTCCACTTGATGAGATACTCTGAAATTGATCGATTTATTAGCTTTCGAGTTCTTAATTCCATGACTGCTTCAGGGTCCAATATGATTTTTCCTTCTTCATCAAGTTCTAGAAATATTGTTTGATCTGGAAGTTTGTCACCTATAACCTTATTTAAGCATGAAACATGGAAAACTGGGTGCACTCGAGAAGAAGCAGGAAGCTCCAATTTGTATGCCACAGTACCAATATTTCGCAACACCTTGTAAGTACCATAGTACTTTGGTGATAATTTATTATCCTTCTTATATATCTTGATGGGAATTTGTTTGTATGGTTGTAGCCGTAAAAATAACCAGTCGCTTACATCAAAACTTCTATCGCTACGATGTTGATCTACTTGTTGTTTCATTCGATTTTGTGCCAAATTTAGGTTATCCTTTAAGAGTTGGAGAACTTGTTCCTAATGCTCAATGTGATCTTCCACTACTTAAACCTTACAATTTTATCTTAAATATGATGTTATGGATGGTGGATGATATCCATAAAGTGCCATAAATGGGGTCATTTTTGTTGTAGTATGGAAGGAAGTGTTATACCACCATTTAGCCAGAGGTAACCACTTGACCCATTGTGTTTGTTTATCAAATACAAAACAACGAAGAAATCCTTCCAAATATTTGTTCACTATCTCAATTTTCCCATCGGATTGAGGATGATAAGATGAGCTATGAGCTACTTGAATACCCAAACAAGAAAATAATTTCGTCCAAAAATTTCTAGTAAAAATGGGACCTCTGTCGCTTACAATAGACTTTGGGTTTCCATGTAGCTTTTGAATTATTTCCATAAATGCAATAGCAACTGTACTTTCTTTAAATGGATGAGATAATGCACAAAAGTGTGCATACTTTGTAAGTCTATTAACTACCACCATGATGACACTCTTTGCTTTGGACTTAGGTAAAACTATGATAAAATCCATTGAAACCTCCTCCCAACGTTGACTTGGAATGGATAAATGATGTAGAAGACCCAGGATCTTAATTGTCTCAACTTTATTTTGCTGGAAAACCAAACATTCTGCCACAAAATTTTGAATATCAGATTCAAGGCCATCCCAAAAAAAATATTTCTTCACCCTATGATATGTTTTTAAAAATCCTGAGTGTCCTCCTAAGGGATAGGTGTGAAATTCCAAAAGAATATTTTATTTTAGTTGGGAATTATTACAAAGATATATGAGATATTTGTATCATAAGGAATCATTTTCCAACTAAATGTATCAGATGTACTAGGATCTTCCTACAAATTTTGAATGAGTGTACACACTTCTTCATAATTTTTCCATTCATCCCTTGCTTCGGTTATCCAATCTCATTGGATAATAGAAATGGCACAATGCAATGCTTCCATCTCTTCATTCTTTCTTGAGAGTGCATCTGCAACAACATTATCTTCCCTTTTTCATAGTTGATTTCAATGTCATAAATCAACATCTTTGTGACCCATTTTTGCTTCTCTTCTTAATATAGTACTTGTTCCAAAAAGTATTTAAGACTATCATGATCAGTTTTTACCTTGAAGTGTCTTCCCATTAGGTAAGGTCACCATTTCTTTAGTGCATGTATTATTGCCAACATTTCTTTCTCATAAATAGCTTTCTGTAAATACTTTCCTTTAATTGGATGACTTTCAAAAGTAATGGTTCTTCCTTCTTGCATTAAAACAACACCAATTCGATTTCCTGAGGCATCACATTCAAAAATAAAGGTTTTTGTGAAGTATGGCATAACACAGACTAGTGCTAGACACATTGCCTCTTTAAGATGTTCAAAGGCCTTAGTTGCTTCAGGAGTCCATGAAAATGCATCGTTCCTCAATAATATTGCCAGAGGTGCTGCTATTCTCCCATAATTCTTAACAAACTTGTGATAATACCCTGTTAACCCAAGAAATCCTCGCAACTACTTTATGGTTGTGGGGACTTTCCATTCCTTTATGGCTTTAATTTTCTTAGTTTCTACCTTAACACCCTCTTGAGATAGAATATGACCCAGATATTCCACCTCTTGTAATCCAAAGAAACATTTGGAGGTTTTTACATATAATTGTTTCTCCTCCAATTGTTTGAGAACCATGTCAACATGTTGAACATGATCCTTCCAAGAATTGTTGTAGATTAGTATATCATCAAAAAATACTAACACAATTTTTCTAAGGTAGAGTTTGAAAATGAAATCCATCAACCGTTGAAATGTAGAAGGTGCATTATTAAGGCAAAAAGGCATGACCAAAAATTCATAATGACCCTCATGAGTTTGAAATTTGTTTTCAGAATATCTCCAGTCTTCATTCTAATTTGATGATATCCTGAATGAAGATCCAAATTCGTAAAATAAATTGATCCCTATAATTCATCCAATAATTCATAAATCACATGAATGAGAAATTTATCTTTAATAGTGAGCTTATTGAGCTCCCTATAATCCAGTGACATGCGCCATGATATATCCTTCTTGTGCACCAATAATACTAGAGTAGAGAAAGAACTTTGACTAGGTTGAATTATACCAACCTCTAACATTTCTGCAATCATACATTCAATTTCGCTCGTTTGGAAATAAGGATATCTGTAAGGCATAATTTTTGGATAAACACTTCCTGGAATCAAATTTATAGCATGGTCATGATCACGAACAGGTGGGAGTCCTTTGGGAGTTTCAAACACCTTAGAATGATTGTCCAATACTTTTTGGAGATCTGGAGAAATAGATGATTTTTATGTTGGAACTTCTAGTGAGCATAATTGTGAAATTATGCCTCGTTGTTATTTATTTAGAAGTTTTTTCATGACATTAGAGCTTATTATATTTCCCGGCTTCCCTGTGATACCCCATAATTCAACTTCCTTTCCTTTCGAAAAAAAATTCAAGAAAAGTTCTTGAAAATTAAAAGCTAATGTCCCCAAAGATTGTAACCATTGTACTCCTAGTACAACATAAACACCTCCCATTGGAATGGAAATAATTGGATTATTCAATACATATTCCCCCATGATTAGCTTGATATTATGGAATTTTCCAGAGCAATTTATAGTTCCTCAGTTTTCAACCATCACTTGACACTCTGGAGTTGGGTGTAGGAAGAAATTCAATTCCTTGGCTACCTTACAATGAATAAAATTATGGGCACTACCTGAATCAATCAACACTATTACCTTTTTCTTCTTGATATGTCCTTCTATCTTGAGAGTTTGAGGAGTGGTAATTCCTGCCAATGCATTACAGGATATGGTCAGACTCATTTCTTCTTTCTCTAGGGTTGGTTCCTAGTGTATATCATCTTCTTTTGAGTTTCCTGTTCATTTTATTCCTCCTCTTCACAATATATGTAAAATAATTTCTTCTCAACACACTTATGACCTTCAATCTATTTTCTATCACAACTGTATAAAAGCCCCTTTTCTCTTTTTTCTTCCAATTTTTGTGGTTTCAACCTTGCACATTGTGGAAGACTAGGAGTAGAAACACTTCCATATTTATAGATGTGAGTGATAGGCTTCCTTGTCACCATAATTTTACATTCAATTTTTCTTGCCAACCTGAATGCCTTCTCCAATGAATCAAGTTCCCAATGGTGAACTCGATGTTGGATATTATCCTTTAAAGTACCTATGAATACATCAGTCCTGTGTTCCTCTAGAATATCATCTACCCTTATATTCAATTTTTGGAAGTCATCAATGTGCTCCACCATTGAACCCTTGTTAGGTCCCTATATTACTAGTGTAGTCCCTTATTGTTATCAGTGTATCCCCCTTATTTTTATTGTTGTACTCATGTAACCCCCATATTTCTATTATTGTTCCCTTACATTATTATTGTTACGTCGGCTAGGATTATATTGTGACCCCATGGACCCCTATATATAGAAGGAGGTTTTGTCATTTGTAACATCCAGGAATTGTTCATTTATGTAATGTATTGGAGGTTTCCCCCTCTAAGAGGCTGATTTATAAGGCGTTGATCTCTCTTTTAGTCTATTTTCGGAGCTGGTTTTGTAACATTTGTATCGGAGCTTTGGATTCTAGGGTTTTGCTGCTCCAAACAGGTCATCGTGGAATTTTCGATATAACTATTTTTCTACGAAGTTTCAGAAGATGAAATTTTTACAGAGCGAAGATGAACTCATGAGGAACCTCATGTAAAAATTTCAGATATTGGTTCACAAAATTTTCGGAGATATGATCTATGGAAGTTAGGATTTTTTCAGGCTCCATAATTTCACTTAAACAGGTAATCATGGAATTTTCGCTATAACTTTGTTTCTACAAATTTTCAGAAGCTGAAATTTTTTACAAAGTGAAGCTGAAATCCTGAGGAACTTCCTATAAGAATTTCAGATCTTGGTTCGCAATATTTTTGGAGATATGATATGTGGAAGTTAGGGTTTGTTTAGGCTCCCGAATTTCATCTCAAGGAGGTGACCTTGGGAAAATCGTCATAAGTCTTTCTCTGAGCATCGGATTGGAATTATGTAAAAATTTTCCACAATAACGCAGACTGTAGTTTCCTATATATAAATTTCAGAGCCGAAGGAGGAAACAATGAGACGTGGCATGCCATACAAGTGAGCTCTACTGAACCAATCCATAATTAGGTCATTGTGGGGGATTCAAAATAAGTTTCTCTTGAACTATTCAAATCAAGTCAGACCTGTGGCATTCGAAAGAAGATTCAAAGGGCTACTGAAGGACCAAATTTTAGATATTGAAGATCCGCAATTATAGAGATAATTCTGTTTCAATATCGAGCTATTTAAAAGCAAGAAAAAGGTGTGTATTTTTTTTCAAATTGCAAAATATTGTTTGAAAATTCAATTTTAAGTGATTCCAAGGGCCTATTGAGCATATTATTGGGTTCTAAAATTCCCCCTAAAAGTAATTCAACACCTTTTAAGCCCTCAGAATACTCTACTATGACTTATGAATATGAATAATTGCAACATGATCTATCAAAATTACAAGAGCAAGTGCACCAAGTTTCGCTCTTACAAAGAGCAACAAAAAATGAAGTGGAAGTTTTGAAGAAAGGCATGGAAGCGAAGATGGATGGTTTGAAGAATAATATGGATGGTTTGAAGAAAGGAGTGGAAGCTAAGATGGATGGAATGGAAGCTAAGATGGATGACATGGACGCTGGCATGGAAGCTAAGATGGATGAAATTTAAGAAAAACTGAAAGACAACATGGAAAACATGAAGCATGATCTAAAAGAAGATACAAGAAACGTTTCCTAATGCCAAAAATATAGTAGAGGAAACTCATGATGAGAACAAAATAAATGTTAATCGTGATTTCATAAACTCTAATGTTGGAGGGAAGAACTACCATTTTCCAAAGATGGATATCAGGAAGTTTGATGGCAAGGATCCCGTAACATGGATATTATAGATGGAAAAATATTTTGATCTCAATAATATGAAAAACATTCAAAAGGTACGCATTTCAACTTTAAATTTAGAACAAAATACATTTGTATGGTGTCGATGGCTTTGCTCCCGTAAAAAAATTGTCACTTTGTCAATTTTTATAGAGGAAATGATAACACATTATGAGGATACAAAGAGAAACACCTTCTTTAGCTAACTGATAAATCTCAAACAAAAGGGTTCAATGGTGGAGCACATTGAGGACTTCCAAAAATTAAATATAAGGGTAACTGATATTCCAAAGGAACTCAGGATTGATGTATTCATAGGGAATTTAAAGGATAACATCCAACATGAAGTTCGCGCTTGGGAACCTAATTCATTGGAGAAGGCATTTAGGTTGGCAAGAAAAATTGAATGTCAAATTATGGTGACAAGGAAGCCTACCACTCACATCTATAAACATGGAAGTGTTGCTACTCCTAGACTTCCACAACCTACAAGGTTGACACCACAACAATTGGAAGAAAAAAGAGCAAAAGGGCTTTGCTACAGTAGTGATAGAAAATACACTAAAGTTAATAAGTGTGATGAGAAGAAATTATTTTACATAGATAGTGAGGAGGAATAAAATGAACAAAAACTTCAAAAGAAGAGGATATACACCAGAAACCAACCCTAGAAGAAGAAGAAATGAGTCCGACCATATCGTGTAATGCATTGGAAGGAATTACCACTCCTCAAAATCTCAAGATAGAAGGACATATCAAGAAGAAAAAGGTAATAATGTTGATTGATTCAGGTAGTACCCATAATTTTATTCATTGTAAGGTAGCCAAGAAATTGAATTGTTTCCTATACCCAACACCAGAATGTCAAGTGATGGTTGCAAATGGAGGAACTATAAATTGCTCTGGAAAATGCCATAACATCAAGCTAACCATGGGGGAATATGTGTTGAATAGTCCAATGCTTTCCATTCCTATGGGAGGTGCTGATGTTGTACTATGAGTACAATGGTTACAATCTTTGGGGACGGTAGCTTTTAATTTTCAAGAACTTTTCTTGAAATTCTTTTCAGAAGGAAAGGAAGTCGAACTACGGGGTATTGAAGGGAAGCCAGGAAGGATAATAAGCTCTAATGGCATGACAAAGCTTCTAAAGAAAGAACAACGAGGCGTAATTGCACAATTATGCTCACTAGAAATTCCAACATCAAAATCATCTATTTCTGCAGATCTCCAACAAGTCTTGGACAATCATTCCAAGGTGTTTGAAACTCCCAAAGGACTCCCACCTATTCATGATCATGATCATGCTAATCATTTGATTCCAGGAAGTGTTCCTCTAAACATCCGGCCTTATAGATATCCTTACTTCCAAAAGAGCGAAATTGAACATATGATTGCAGAAATGTTAGAGGCGGGTATAATTCAACCTAGTCAAAGTTCTTTCTCTGCTCCTGTAGTATTGGTACACAAGAAGGATGGATCATGGCGAATGTGTTCGAATTATAGGGAGCTCAATAAGCTCACCATTAAAGATAAATTTCTCATTCCTGTGATTGATGAATTATTGGATGAATTACATGGAGCAATTTATTTTACCAAGTTGGATCTTCGTTCAGGATATCATCAAATTAGAATGAAGACTAGAGATATTCCAAAAACAGCATTTCGAACTCATGAGGGTCATTATGAATTTTTGGTCATGCCTTTTGGTCTTACCAATGCACCTTCTACATTTCAAGGGTTGATGAATTCCATTTTCCAACCCTTCCTTAGAAAATTTGTGCTAGTATTTTTTGATGATATACTAATCTACAGCAGGTCTTGGAAGGATCATGTTGAACATGTTGACAGGGTGCTCAAACTATTGCAGGAGAAACAATTATATGCAAAAACATCCAAATGTTTCTTTGGAGTACAAGAGGTGGAATATCTGGGTTATATTGTATCTCACGAGGGTGTTAAGGTAGACCCTAACAAAATTAAAGCCATTAAGGAATGGAAAGTCCCCACAACCATAAAGCAGTTGGGAGGATTTCTCGGGTTAACAGGGTATTATCGCAAGTTTGTTAAGAATTATGGGAGAATAGAAGAACCTCTAACAACATTATTGAAGAAAGATGCATTTTCATGGACTCCTGAAGCAACTAAGGCCTTTGAACATCTTAAAGAGGCAATGTGCCTAGCACTGGTCTTAGCTACGCCAGACTTCACAAAAACCTTTATTGTGGAATGTGATGCCTTGGGAAATGGAATTGGTGCTGTTTTAATGTAGGAAGGAAGACCCATTGCTTTTGAAAGTCGTCCAATCAAAGGAAAGTATTTACAGAAACCTATTTATGAGAAGGAAATGTTAGCAATACTGCATGCACTAAAGAAATGACAAACTTACCTAATGGGAAGACACTTCAAGGTAAAAACTGATCATGATAGTCTTTAACACTTTTTGGAACAAAGACTATCTTCAGAAGAGCAGCAAAAATGGGTCACAAAGATGTTGGGTTATGACTTTGAAATAATCTACAAAAAAGGAAAGCTTAATGTTGTTGCAGATGCACTCTCAAGAAAGAATGAAGAGGTGGAAGTATTTCTTTGTGCCATTTCTATTATCCAACCAGATTGGATAACCAAAGCAAGAGATGAATGGAAGAAGGACAAAGATGTATGGACACTCATTCAAAAGTTGCAGCAAGATCCTAGTACATCTTATACATTTAGTTGGAAAAATGATTCCTTATGGTACAAAGATCGCTTATATCTTTGTAAGAATTCCCAACTAAAACAAAAGATTCTTCTGGAATTGCACACTTCTCCTTTAGGAGGACACTCAGGATTTTCAAAAACTTACCACAGGGTGAAGAAAGAATTTTTTTGGGATGGCCTTAAATCTGATATTCGAAAGTTTGTGGCGGAATGTTTGGTTTGCCAGCAGAATAAAGTGGAAACAATTAAGACCCCAGGACTTCTACAACCTTTATCCATCCCAAGTCAACGTTGGGAGGAGATTTCAATGGATTTTATCACAGGTTTACCTAAGTCCGAAGGAAAGAGTGTCATCATGGTGGTAGTTGATAGACTTACCAAGTATGCACACTTTTGTGCATTATCTAATCCATTTAAAGCAAGTACAGTTGCTACTGCATTTATGGAAACAATTCAAAAGCTACATGGAAACCCAAAGATTATTGTAAGTGACAGAGATCCCATTTTTACTGGAAATTTTTGGAAGAAATTATTTTCTTGTTTGGGTAATCAACTAGCTCATAGCTCATCTTATCATCCTCAATCTGATGGTGAGACTGCGATAGTGAACAAATGTTTGGAAGGATATATTCGTTTTTTTGTATTTGATAAACAAACACAATGGGTCAGGTGGTTACCTTTGGCTAAATGGTGGTATAACACTTCCTTCCATACTGAAGAAAAAATGACCCCATTTATGGCACTTTATGGATATCATCCATTGTCCATCACATCATCTTTAAGAGAAAATTCTAAGGTGCAAGCAGTGGAAGATCACATCGAGCATCAAAAACAAGTTCTCCAACTCTTAAAGGATAACCTCAATTTGGCACAAAATTTAATGAAACAACAGGAAGATCAACATTTCAGTGAGAGAAGTTTTGATGTAGGAGACTGGGTATTTTTATGGCTACAACCATATAAAAAAATGTCCCTCAAGCAAGCTAAGAAGGATAATAAATTATTGCCAAAATAATATGGTCCTTACAAGGTGTTGCAAAAGATTGGTACTATGGCATACAAATTGGAGTTTCCTGCTTCTTCGAAAGTGCATCCAGTTTTCCATGTTTCATGCTTAAAGAAGGTTATCGGTGAAAAACTTCCAGTTCAAACAATATTTCTAGAACTTGATGAGGAAGGAAAAATCATATTGGAACCTGAAACAGTCATGAAAACAAGAACTTGACAGCTACGAAATCGATCAATTTCAGAGTATCTCATTAAGTGGAAGAACTTACCCACTGAAGATTCTACATGGGAGGATGAAAATTTTATATAGAAGCATCTAGAGCTACTCAAGCGTTGAGTACAATACTTTTTTAAAGGAGAGGGGCATGTTAGGTCCCCATATTACTAGTGTATTCCCTTATTGTTATTATTTTAGCCCCCTTATTGTTATAGTTGTACCCCTGTAACCCCCATATTGTTATTATTGTTCCCTTACATTATTATTGTTAGGTCAGCTAGGATTATATTGTGACCACATCGACCCCTATATATAGAAGAAGGTTTTCTCATTTGTATCATCCAAGAATTGTTCATTTATGTAATGTATTGGAGGTTTCCCCCTCAAAGTGGCTGATTTCTAAGGCGTTGATCTCTCTTTTCTTCTATTTTTGGAGTTGGTTTCATAACAACCATTTTGTTTTAGATTTATCAATTAGCTAAAGAAGGTGTTGCTCTTTGTATCCTCATAATGTGCTATCATTTCCTCTGTAAAATTTGACCAAGTGACAATTTTTTTATGAGAGAAAAGCTATCGATGCCATACAAATGTATTTTTTTCTAAATATAAAGTTGAAATGCGTACCTTTTGTGTGTTTTGCACATTATTGAGATCAAAATATTGCTCCATCTATAGTATCCATGTTAAGGGATCCTTGCCATCAAAGTTCCTCATATCGATATTTGGAATATGGTGGGTATTCAATACAACATTAGAGTTTATGAAATCATGATTAACATTTATTTTTTTCTCATCATGATTTTCCTCTACTATCTTTTCACGATTAGGAGTCATTTCTTGTATCAACTTTGTCAAACCTTCCATGTTTTCTTTTAGATCATTCTTCATGTTTTCCATTTTTTCTTCAATGTCATCCATCTTAGTTCCATGCCATTCCTCAAACCATATGTCTTAGCTTTCACGTCTTTCTTCAAACCATCCATCTTAGCTTCCACCCCTTTCTTTAAAACTTCAATTTCATTTTTTGTTTCTCTTTGCAAGAGAAAAAGTTGTTGCACTTGCTCTTGTAATTTTGATATATCATGTTGCACTTATTCCTCTTCATGAGTCATGGTAGAGCCTTCTGAGGGCTCAATGGGTGTTGAATTATTTTTAGGGGGAATTTTAGAACCCAATACTGATATCTAAGATTCAATATTTCCTTGGAATCACTTCAAACTGGTTTTTCAAACAAGACTTATGCAATTTGAAACAAATACACACCTTTTTCTTGCTTTTGATCATCTTGATATTGAAACTGATGTATCCCTGTAATTTCGGATCCCCGAGATTTTATCTTCAGTCCTATAGTAGACCTCTGAATCTTCTTTCCAATGCCATAGGTCTGACCTGATTTGGATTCTTCAAGGCAAAGTTATGCCCAATCTCCCATAATGACCTAATTATGGACTGGTTCAGTAGAGAAAACTTGTATGACGTGACACGTGTCACTATTTCCCCCTTCGACTTTGAAATTAATACACAGGAAACTACAGTCCGTGTACTTTCGACCACTTGTTACAGAGTTCCAATCCGATGCTCAGAGAGAGAGTTATGAATATTTTCCCAAGGTCAGCTCATTGATTTGAAATTCGAGAACCTGCAAAAACCCTAACTTCCACAGATCATATCTTCAAACATATTATGAACCAAACTCTGAAATTTTTATAGGAAGTTCCTCATGATCTCTTCGTAAATGAGTTTTTTTTAGCTTCTTAAACTTCGCAGAAAAAAATTATAGCGAAAATGCCACGATGACCTCTTTGAAGCAGTGAAACGCTAGAATCCAAAGCTCTAATACCAAATGTTATGAAACCAACTCCATAAATAGAATAAAAGAGAGATCAACACCTTACAAATCAACCACTTCGAGGGGGAAAACTCTTTTACATTACATAAATGACAATTCTTGGATGATAAAAATGACAAAACCTCCTTTCTATATATAGGAGTCCATGGGGTCACAATATAATCCTAGCCGACCTAACAATAATAATGTAAGGGAACAAAAATAACAATAGTGGCTTTTTATGGGGTGTGATAATGACAATATGGGGGCTACAGGGGTACAACAATAAATATAAGGGGGCTACACTAACAACAATAAGGGACTACACTAGTAATATAGGGACCTAAAAATCATGTAGATTTATAAATATCCATTTACATCCCATAAAATCCTAGTAAAATTTGAAGCATAATATCTACAAAAACCTCCTGAAAATTTAAATACAATTAAACTACATGCTAATTATCAGAAGAGGAATGGTTAACGAAATGTCCTGATAAATTTATTCAAAAGGAACAACATTTAAATTTATAACACACCCCATATCTAAATAAGAGGAGTGTGCTGGGAAGGAGCCACCCTAAGGGATCTATCCTAAAGAAAGTTCGAGATCCACTAGACACTATCGAAGAGTGACCAACTCATCCTCAATGCCTTGCATTTTATCCCTATGTTCTATCAAAAATTCCATAATCATCGTTAACGAAGATGCAATGCAATTATGTTGGAGTTTAACATGGTTTATGTCTTGTTGTATTTGAGTAAGGCCTATGCCAAATATGATTTCACCATGTTGAAGAAAGCCAAAAACAAATATAACACCAATGGTACTATGAAATACTGCACTACCACATCAATTCTCAAATTTCCAGATGAACTACAATTGATCCTACCCCACAAAGGTAGTTTGAAAATACCCTAATTGCACTATTGAATCTACTCAAGGGGAGATAGAATATAAAGATGAGGAGACAAAATATCTCCTAGTGCCAAGAAAACAAATAATAGAACTGTAATATGGCACTAACCAAATCCATAAAGTAAACAATGCACACTTTAAACACTCGTGATTCAAATTGGAATCCACCATGCTTCCACAAATCCTTGAAAAATTCCAAATGAAGCCTCAACAATAATAGCCCCATGAAGACACGCTATAGAAACTCTTATAGAACCATCAAACTGACTCAAGGGGGGAAGGAGAGAAATAAGCGGAAAATAACTCCAAGCATCAAGACAACAACTGAATGTTGAGAAGGGAAAATTCCAAATCCTTAGAGGAAACTATCCACACTATAATAACAATATCCTTGAAAGGCTAAGATTGGTGGAGGTTCCTCAGAGACACCCATGGGGGCATCACCTCAACCCTTGCCTTCACCTTAGATCCCAAGGAGGCACACAATGTCCTAGAAAGGAGAACAAGGGGCCTAATTAAGATATTCCCAAGGAACCTAAATGCAATAATAGACCCCCTTGAAATCCTCACAGAATGTTAGAACAATGTTTATGCCAATTTTAGACTGAAACTCAAATTTAAACTAGAACCTAAGTTGTTAGGACGTACGGTAGCAATTAGACAGTGTAATCATATTTTGAATTGCAGATTTCTAATAGGTTAACTTGACACAACCACAAAGAGTGTTGTATCCGGGAAATCCCTTGAATTTCAAAGTGCTTCTCCCCTCACTATGTGAAATGACGTTGGATTTTCATTTCTTGCATTTCTTCCATTATGAAGCTCATGTTTCGCAATCTGATTTCACCATGTTGAAGAAATCCAAAAAAAGAAGAAGAACGTCATTGGTACTATGAGCTACTACACTACCACATCGATTCTCAAATTTCCAAATGAAACTAGAGTTGAGCCTACCCCACAAAGGAAACCTAAAATATATAGATAAGGAGACATAATAGCACTTAGTGTCAATAAAACAATTGATAGGCAAATATGGCGCTAACCCAATTGATAAAGTACACTATGCACACTTTGAACACTAATGAAGTTGGAATCCACCATGCTTACACAACTTGAAAATTTCCAAATGAAGCCGTGAAAATAATAACCCCATGAAGACAAGCTATAGAAACTCTTATAGAACCATCAAAATGACTCAGGGGGGGGGAGAGAAATAATTGGAATATAACTCTTGGCATCAAAACAACAACTAAATGTTGAGAAGGGAAAATTCCAAATCCTTAGAGGAATCTATCCACACTAGAATAACAATATCCTTGAAAGGCCAATATTAATGAAAGTTCCTCAGAGACACCCATGGGGACATCACCTCAACCCTTGTCTTCACCTTAAACCCCAAAAGACACACAATGTCCTAGAAAGGAGTACCAAAAACCTAATTAAGATATTCCCAAAAAACCTAAATGCAATAATAAACCACTTATTCACTTGCCACACCTACACTTACTAAAAAAATGATTGCTTATATACTAACCACTATACATACATAAAATTGTAACATTGTAAAAAATGTGTTTTTTTCATCATACTTAGTGCTTCATATAAATTAATAAAATATCCTTAAACTTTACATTATTATAAAAAAATTCAAGTTATATTTATTATCGTATACAAGTTACATTTTGCAAGCTACTTGGGTTAAAATTTTATAATTTTAATGAGTTTATTACTCTTTTTCATTCATGATCTCTTTTTACATTTTCCACGTTATTATGAAAAACTGTTTTTTTTATTGGAATTAAATTCTCTTAATGAGAGGATTCGTCATTGTAACATTTGGAATTATCGGACGATTTGTCAACATTTGGAATTATTTAAATCCTAATTGTTTATCTCTTTTTACATTTTCCACATTATGAAAAACAATTTGTTTTTTATTGGAATTAAATTCTCTTAATGAGAGGATTTGTCAATGTAACATTTGGAATTATTAGAGGATTTGTTATTGTAACATTTGGATTTGTTTAAATCCTAATTGTTTAGGTTAGGGATTTTAATTTATTTGATAAAATTAATTTAAAAAAATTGTATTTTAATTTATAATATATAATTAATTATGTTATTATAAAAATAATTATTTTAATTAAATTTTTTAATATTTTTTTGATAAATTAAATTTTAATAGTTGTATTTACTAGTATAAATTCATTTTAATTTTGGATATATAGAAGGGTCACATTTTTAGAATTGTAAACAATTTTATGAGTGTAAAATAAGATGGATATATGTTGGTTTTGAACATCATATTAATAAAATATTTTATCCCTTCCTAAAATAATGACAAGTAATTTTATTTATAAAAAAAAAGAAGAAAATTGCATTTTGTACATGGGAAATCCCATCCCAAGCATTGCTATCTAATGACATGGAAAAATGTTTTACATACAAACTGCACTAATAAAATGTTTTAATTATAAAAAATCTTTATTTCACTTGTTTATATAATATATATAGTTTACATTAAAATATTTTATTTATGATTTACATTCTCCACATTAAAATGGTAAAACATGTCTCTTAATATTTGAAAATAGAAAACATATATCCATATATACCACATCTTAATTTTTATTATTAATATTGTTTAAAATGTTATATATCAACTCTACATTAAATATTGAAGGAATTACAAATCTCCCTTGTGTTTTTAATTAGAAAACATTTATTTATGGAATTAGAAAATATTTGATTTATAACCCACATCAAACATTTTTCATTATTAATATTTTTTAAATATTATATATCAACTCTATATTACATTTCAAAGTGAAAATATTAAAAAAAAAAAATTAAATTATTTTTTTCCTTTATATAAAAATATATATAAAATTATGTCATTTAATATAGACATTGAAATATTTGATTTATGCCTGACACAAAAATATTTTTTTTGTTATTAACATATCTTTTGTTTAAAAATTACATCTCTGTTAAACATAGAATGAAATACACATAATGTAATATCAATAATATTGTTTTTACATGTCTTCTCTGAAATTCATATTAAGTAATGAAGAAATAACATATTTTCCTCATATTAAAAATTATATATTTTTTTCATTCCAATTATTTTATTTATATAGAAAGTTCATGGAAAATTAAGGAGGAAATTAAAGTATTTTATTTATGTTGGGCATTTTGTTGTTTTTGTTATTACTATTTTTAATTTGTTAATATAAGTATTATTTTATTTTTTTTAAATATGATGTTATGGGACAAAATTTCCCTCATACTAAATTGTAAAGTGCCTTTCAACACAATCATTTTGGTTTACTTTGTAAAATTTAATTAAAATCTAAACTTTTACATATTTTTGAATTCTCTTACAATTTGAAACTTGAGCATTTTAAGTCTTGTAAAGAATATTGTGTTTCTTTCATCAAAACATTTTCCGAAAATCATTAAAAACAACCTAGATCCATCTTAATTCTAGATGTACTACCAATCTCAGACATAGATTAGTCTAGAGTTAAGATGGATCTAGTATAGTACTCTTGAATTCCATAATAGATGCCCTCAACTCTTTAAATATACTTGATCATTACAAATATCATGGAAAAATACCATGAGCAAAACCTTGAGTTATCAAAACAAGCCTAAAAACCACAAACAATAAATTATTTATTTTATTTTATTTTCATTTGATTGAATCAAAATATTTACATAACATAACATTACACCAAATTTCAACTACACATATTTTCAATTATTTGTAATAATAGATATAAATCTTCAAAACCCCAAAATAATTCACCAACTTATATATGTGACATTAATGATCACGCTGAGGTATGATTTTAGCTTGTAAATAAAATAATTTCTAAATTTTCAATTTTTTTCAAAGTTAAAGTTTAGCTTTCTTTGACAAATTAATGCTGATGTAGGCTTGCTATAAGCACTAGGGTTAAGCGGACTGAGGCCTTACGTTAGTCTTTGGGAGCCTTGTTGTGTTACTCTATATACAATACATACCTTTGCCTTAATATATTGTTTGATTGACATGAAATATCCATTTTTTATTCACTATGTAATGGAATTATGAACTTTTCATGAGCATGACAATTAACATTGAGAAAAGAGGATTATTATTTTTTTTTAAATGTATTAAAGGAAAAAGTATTGATGTTGTTTCGTAATCACTATGACATCAATAACCATGTGTTTATTATCATGTATTTTATGTATTTAAACAATTAATAAGTCTAAAATTTATTAATTTATTAATAAATTTGATTATATTTTATATAAAAAAAATTTGGATCATTTTTAGATTTGTGTGTCATTTTTACATAGGGGCTATGCTAATATTTTGTGTATAGTTTCCTAATTTCATATGTTTTTAGATATGTGTGTATATATTCAATATTATTTATTTTTATTTTTAAATAATAAATTAACTAGTTTAAATAATGAATGATATATTTAGTAAATATTTAAGTAGAAATTTAAGGTGTATTTGAAATGGAAATGTAATGAGCATATATATATATATCAAAATTTTAAATGTTTATATAATTATTATATTGTTTAGTTGGTTTATTTATATAGAAAATAAATTTATTGTCTTCAATTTATTTTTAATAAATTTATAAAAATAACTTAATGTTTTTTTATTATTATAAAAGATGGTTCATAGGACATCAAAATAAACATTAATTTTATCAAATAAAATTTAATTTAATTATTATGGTGTAAGAGTCTTGTTGTATGGTATAATAACAATTATTTTGTTCAAGCAAGACCATGATATAGTTGTTTTTACTCATTGATAGTCTTTTATTAAATTCTATTGAAATTGACTCTCATGTCTTACTACTATTAGTGGTAAACAAATGTAAATTTTTATTTTTATTTCTTTTTGATATTCTATAAGTAGGAAAATACTCATTATTCTTATCACTATATTTGCAAATATACATGGCTAGTGAAAGTACCTCTATGGATTTTTTATTGTCTTCTCTACTTTACTATGCAATGTGATATTCAAGTGGTTAGATTCATCCAAGAACTAAATCTAGTGAACCCCCAAAGGAACATACTGGAACCCCCAAAGGAACATATATTGGGTTAATTTTGAGTGGACTTATGTCCTTGAATAACCAATCATGAATCTCCTCACCTTGTGGTGTCATTACATTTTAGAGAACTGTGTGGATTATGAAAACTATGGACATTGTGCATAGACTTACTTAAACTTGTCGAATTAAAATTATTGGAATTGTATATTTTTTTCAATTTGATTGCTAGTGATGTTGATAGAAAACATATGATATTATTTGTCATTCCTTTTATGATACTCAATCACAATATTGAATTATTGTAGGTATCCATTTCACATGTTGTCCATCATTATCTATCCTACTTTGTGTCCAGAGGAACCGAAGTTATTTATGGTGAACATGCATGATTTATTTTTTACTAAGAAGATAATATTGTCGATAGCTAACAAACTATTTTAATGTGCATTTCATAGTCATAAAAAAAGCAGTTTAGAGTTATGGGTGAAAATTATCTGAGATGGCCACGTGATATGTCACATAAATTACATCAAAATTCAATTCATGGTATACATAAATGCATCCATTGAAGCCATAATGGGTTGTAGAATGAGCCTCTCGACACAATCACTACAAAGATCAAAATAATGCTTTTAACCAATAGAGTATGATGGAGTAATTTACAATCTCAACAAATCTTATTTGAATAATAAAATAAAAATTTTAATAGAAATATTTAAATAGTTTTTTTCATTTATTGTATGATTCATTTCTTTCTTTAAACATATATAATAATATTATGATTAGAAAAAAAAAAAAACTTTACCAGAGATGAAAAAGAGAAAGACAAAAATAAGATTAAAAAATATAACTACAATTTTTTGTAATTAAAAATTAAGCTTTAACTTGCTAGAGCTAGTTGTACATATGCATAGACCTAGGAAGAAGCAATGAGCACATCCTCAATTATGATTTTCTTATCCATACTTTCCCACAATTGTTTCTCTACTATAATCCTATTCAAAAAATAAGAGCCAAGTAAGCAGATGTAGTGACATTGCCATCAGGTGATTCTTGTTCATAAATAAATAAATAAAAACTAAATAAACTACAAAACACCTCAATAAATAACATAATATAAATTTACAAACCCAATTATCTAGCCAAGAAAAAGGAGAATTGTTTTTGGAGAATCAAAATGAGAAAATGCTTTGGACATCATTAATCTATATATTCACGATTGCTTAACACTCTTTTCAAATTCAGCCTATATCATGTTGAGTTAGGTAGTGCAAATATTATTAAAAAGTTTTAATATTTTTATTAAAAAATAATAATTTTAAGAAAAATATAATATTAAATTGTTTAAAAAATTCAAAGTAAAAATTGATTAACTTTGATACTCAAGTGAAAATTGATTATAAAATGCCAAACATGATTTTTATGAAAATGATGAATTATTAAAATTATCAAATTTCAAAGTTAATTAAATACTAATAAATTATTATTTTTAATTAAAATAACTAATACTTTAATAAATTATAAACATTAAAAATTTATTAGTATGGTATGATAGGGTAAATATTCATATTTCAACATATCGATTACTAAAATCCTATGTCAGCAAAGACTCATTATTCTTATATTTTTTTAAATTCACATGTTAAGTATATACATTCATATAATTCTCACACAATCATTGTCTTTCCAGGATCAATAATAATTTAAGAAAGGTATAGTATGAAACTGTTCAAAAATTGATTTAAACAGCTCTGATCGTGAAACTTTTTAGATATAAAAAAAAATTATATCGTGCACCCAAATTTTCTAGTTAATTAAGTTTATCAACGTTAAAAAATAAATTTTTATAATCCTTCGCCGATTCAAAATAGGGATTCAATACGCGATGTGTGAGTGGGAAGTGCACCGGCTATTATAAAATGAAAATGGAAGCACTTAACATGTGAGGGTTGAAAACCATTTTAATTATTTTAGTTGGTGCTTCACAAACGCATAGAATTTCACTTGTCACGTGTTTCTTGATTTTGAGGCATTAAGTAGTTTTAGGTCTTCCTGTAATACCACGAGGGTGTAATAACAAAGTGGTTTCATTCATGATAGTTGTTATATAAAAAATGGTTTTAGCTTTGTGGTTATTTATTAGACTTTATTGAGATCATGAGTTTTTTTTAAGTAACATTTAACTTTAGTATCAGACCATGCATATATATTATCTATTATTCTTATATCTTTTAATTAAAATTTGCTTTGTGGTTATTTATTAGACTTTATTAAGATCATGTGTTTTCAAGTAACATTTAACTTTAGTATGAGACCATGCATATATATTATCTATTATTCTTATATCTTTTAATTAAAATTTGCTTTGTGGTTATTTATTAGACTTTATTAAGATCATGTGTTTTAAAGTAAAGTTATTTAACTTTAGTATGAGACCATGTATATATATATTATCTATTATTTTTATATTTTTTAATTAAAATTTATATAATAAAATATAATAACGAAGTATAAAAACATATGTTTATCACATAAATGGCTTGCAACATAGATTTTAATATCAAATTTTATTTTAAAAGGGGAAAGTAGGGATACTTGAGATAAGGGCTAAAAATTACTTTAGTTTTTTTCAAATATTATTTAAACTAAAACTATTTTTTGATTTTGGAGTAAGACTTAAAACTGCATTTGATTGGCTAACCATTTGTTTTACTTAGACATCAGGTAACATGTTGATGTCTTAGGGTCCAAAGGTATTTTGCAGGAACGGAATTTTGCCCCTCTATGGACCACTGTTAGGTCCTTGTGATTTTCCTTCAATAATTGTGATGAGTCAAGATAACTTTGAGGATAATATCTAGTAATGGTTGTCTTAATTATGGATTGACAACTAAGTTATGTTATAGTGTGCCACATTTGGTGGGGGATGTGGAAGGAAAGGAAGAAAACATAAAAAATAAAAAGAAGAAGAATAAAGAGTGACATGGATAAAAGCTTGCAAAGTGACAAGTTTGACACACTTTTAAATTTCTCTAAAGTGGAATAGTAGAAAGGATGTTCAAATTTACTGAGGATCCCACAGTCTATCATTATCAAATTTTAGAGGGGAAAAAAAATTCAACTCGTATTTTCAACTGATCTCTATGGGTTTACTCAAATTTCGAGTGGCAACACTCGTTGGATGCAGAATTTGATTCCTCATCCAAGGGATACCCATGTTGCATACTTTCGATGGAATTTTCTATACGAAAAACGAGAAATGCATTAAAAATGTGATTGCAATCATGGTTTTTCATGCATTTCTCATTTTTCGTTTAGTAGGGTCGATCGAAATTATGCAACATGGGTACTCCTTGGATGAGGAATTAAATTTTGCATCCAACGAGTACTCTCGCTTGAAATTTGAGTAAAACCTTAGGGAGATCAATTGAAATACAAGTTGAAAAAATAGTTTTATTATTTTATTATTTTTAATCTTTTTAATTTTGTAACCCAAATATGGTGAATCACCCTCTATGGTTGACATCATCATCTTGAATCCTATTGGTTCTTATAATGTTTATTTTGGTTATACATTTTTCTTAGGAGGCTCATTTTAGACCTCAAATGTTCTATAATGCTATATTTAATTACATAGATTTATGTCCTTAGAAAGCCCATTTTAAACCTCAAAATTCTCCTAATGGTGAAATGTTCACCCGAAACATCAAGCATCTCGCTAGTTCTACACAATATTCCAAAACCTCTCAATGCCAACATAATAATAATTGTGAAAACACACACACACACACACAGAAAGAAATATATATATATATATATATATATATATATATATATATATATATATATATATATATATATATATATATATATATATTATAAAATTAACATACATTAAATTCTCTGTATCAACATTCAATTCATTCTATACTAGCATTTGATATAGAGTAATCAAATGATAATAAAACAAGGTACAACCAGAAAGCTCCATACATACATACTACATTAGTGAAGTGTTTTACAAATTTAGATTGAGATATTTATCTATCATATGTGTACATGCTAAGCAATAAAATAAGGAATATTTTAATTTAAAGGTTTTCAAGTTTTCTGTAGTTGGTTGGGAGTGATGATAAAATTAATGATTATGTTATTCATGTAAACAATAATTAAATTAATTATTTTTAATTATTAAATAGGACAAATGAAGAAATAAATATTTTTCATTATACCAATTTTGGAGTAATGATATTGTGTACTATTTAGTCATTTTATTTCATGTTAGCCTTTTGTGTATTTTAAAATTGTGTTTTTAAAAAATCAACTAAAAAGAATCGAGAGTTAGTAGTACATAGATTTTCCCTTTGTAAGAAAAATAATTGTTTATAGCAAGTTTAAGTATACTTTTTATATATGGAGAAATGGTTAAGAGACTCTCTTTGATCTATGTTTGTAGTTTGTGGTATGCAATATTTGTATCATTCTTAAGGATTAAACCTAGACTAGATCTTTTTGACATTAAATTGCAAGGATCAATGCTATCTACTAAATGGATTATGTTTTGCTTCTTTGGAGATGAGCTTTGGAAATGTTTGTTATGTCTCAAGGTCATATCTAGTGAGCATTCCTACAAGTTAAGGGAGGTTCTTCTTAATAGCAATATCTTTGTTGTTTCTCAACCAAGGTTTTAAGATTCTTATCCCCCTTGTGATACGTAGGATAAGGGATGCTTAGAGTAAAGTTCAAATAACTCTTAATTGGAAATGTACTAGTAACATGAAGGGGTTTAATTTAGCTTGCCACTCAATTTGGATGATAAAGGATCAATTTTAAACTCTTATACATTCCTTAAGACTATTATCACAAAAATAGCAAAGAAAGGGATTTTTAAATATGGGCACATACCAATTTGTAACATAACCAATCTCCTTTGTGTCTAATTGAAGATACATGGTACTCAATTTTTGTCTTTGATAACTAAATGATTAATTATGATATCACTTTGTCATGCTCCCAATTTAGAGCAAGAATAAAATTGAAAAATATTTTATTGATTTATCAATATACCATGGAACATTCCCTCAAAACTCACTAGTTTTCTATTTATTTGTTAACATTAAGCTTCATTGCTTGCAAATTCATAACACATTGAAGATAATTATAGACTACAATGTAATAAGAAATCAAATATAATTACTCAATATTCAATTGTTTATTAAGAAATTTATTATCATTCATATTTCACAACAATTATTCAACTCATCAATTTTGAACTATATTTTAAAATAAAATTCATAATACTGAAAGGTAATCATAATCACATACTTTTGAACCTAAAATATAAAGTATAATAAAATTTAACTTTGAACTCATAAGCAATGCAAATATTGATGCGGGTTTAAAACTCATGTTTGTAAGATAGGAACATATGATTTTAAACATGATATTCTTGTTTCAGAAATCATCCATATTTACTTATGGGTAAAAAGGAAATTTTAAATATAAATTAGAACTTGAATTCAATATCCAAAAACACATGCCCTTAAATTCTTATGCCACAATTCATTCTATCCATTATTATTGGCAATCCATTATAAGATATTATTACTACAAAAACTGAAAAATATGGTTAGAGATTTGTTTAATCCATAGAATGTTTCAAGATAAGAGAAATATGCAAGTCTTCATTTCATGTCAATGTCAATCATTGACACATGTACACAAACACCTTGCATGCATATATTTTATTACAATTACTAACCCATTTTTACAAACACTTAACGCAAATACATTTTATTACAATCATTGGCTTACTTTTACGAACACTTTGTGCCCATACCTATTTTTTTTTCTATTTGGTTCATGGACCCCTAAGATCAAAGCACCCCGCTCTCGAACCCATAGGCAAGGGTGATATTTTTTTTTATGGATGAAGGTTATACAACAATTCTCAAAACCATTACAACAATGTACTTCATATGAGGTCAACAAGTCACTTGTGGGAATTGAACCTAGATGAGGAGGATAACAATCATTCCTCCCAACCACCCAAGATAAACCTAAATGGGCAACTATGCCCGTTTTTTATGAGAACTATACTTATTAATTTTCTATCAACATCAATATCATGTTAGGTTTCTACTATAACCTCCCTACTTTAAGTTATCTAAGAGTTAGTTAATTGTTTTATGCATGGTATTCTCTTTGAATAATGACCATTGATAGTAGGGAATGGTTATTTAATATAAAAGTGACCACTTTATAACGTAGATTAGGTAGTTGGTACCGTATTAGTGATAAGAACACAGGTAGTTAGGGTTATTGCTATGGAAAGTTATTTAAATATATAAGAGACTACATATTTTTTTGTCTTGTGTTGTGTATTTAGAACTTTTCTCAATGAAAGGTCATTCCACCCTAAGAGATAAGTGAACATTAATTTTTCTTCTTTGTGTTATCAATATAGAAATGTATCATTATATATTTCATCTTATTGTCTTATGTTCCTGGTTATTTTGCAATTATATTGTCTATATACTTGGTTGTATTTCAATTTTCAAGCGTTAAGAAACATTACAAGTGGTATCAAATCTCTTTTATGATCCAATATGCCTCTAAACATTATGAGATTTTTTCTTCAACTAGATATATTTTTTAGAATCTTTAAATAAAAAATTTACATGTCATTTAGTCAGTAAAATTATAGTTGAGGAAGAGTACACGCAGGAAATATATGTGGAATCATTTTTCTAGAAACCCTTGTAACCCTTTTTGGTACCCTTTCAAGTAGTATCACATCAATAAACACTAATATATGGAATATCATTTATATGTACCTTCAAGCATATTAAAATTCCTCTATTTATACCTAAAACTAGCTCCATATCACCAATCAATCATATTATTGCTATAGTACATCAAGAATATCACTTTAGGAAGATCATTATCTAGTACATGGGGAACTGGTCCATACAACAAAGGGGATTGTTAAGCCTCCTTAGTTAGTTCCCTGATATACTAGGTTAAGTACTATGTTTGACCCTACAGGTATATCAAATAGTTATAACATCTAACACTCTATCTCTAGAACCCTTAAAACCTTAGACTATACAATTGAATAGTAAAATTGGTACATCTTTGCATCCATAATGAATTTGGAGATTCCATCACCATAGTAGTAATTAGTTGAGAGTAATACTCCCGCTAGAGTAGTACTTAGAACAAAAATGGGTTCTAATGAAACCATTACAGGAGACCTATCTATAAATATTCATGCATCATGTTGATCACTTAGATACCCCTCTCAACTAACCCATTTTTGTGTGTGTGGGCCCAGTAGTATAGTGGTTAAAAGTATATGAACATAATAATTTGAATACATCGATTGTAGTGAGGTAATTGAAAAATAACACTTCCACAAAATGTGGGTAGTACCATGGTTTAGAATTGCAACATGGTCAACTCTAAGAACCAACAATGTGCCCAAAGTACTCAACACCAAGGCCCAGATAGAAAAGTTGCTAACTATATGTGCTCAACAATAACAATATTGTGTTTCTATGGGGCACAACAATAACAATATGGAGGCTACATGGGGCACAAAAATGACAATATGGGGGCTACACTAGTATTATAAGGACTTAAAATGCTCCTCTCCTTACAAAAAAGAGTTGTCCTCAACACTTGAGTAGTTTTGGATGATTTTGTATAAAATTCTCATCCTCCCATGTGGAAGCTTTAGTGAGTAATTTCTTGCACTTAATGAGATACTATGAAATTAATTGATTCTATAGCTTTTGGGTTCTTGTTTTCTTGATTTCTTCAGGCTCCAATATGATTTTTCCTTCATCGAAATGTTCTATAAATATTATTTGAACTAGGATCTTATCACCTATAAACTTATTTAAGCATGAAACATGGAAAACTGGGTGTACTCAAGAAGGTGTAAGAAACTTCAATTTGTATAATATAGTACCAATATTTTGTAAGACCTTGTAAGGACCATAGTACGTGGGTGATAATTTATTATCTTTATTAGCTTGCTTGAGGGACATTTTTTTGTATGTGTGTAATTGTAAAAATATCCAATCGCCTACATCAAAAATTATTTCACTGTGATGTTGATATGCTTGTTTTTTCATTCGATTTTGCACTAGAGTTAGGTTATCCTTTAAGAGTTGGAGAACTTGTTGTTGATGCTCAATGTGATCTTCTAGTGCTTGAACCTTATAATTTTCTCTCAAATATGATGTGATAGAGGGTGGATGATATCCATAAAGTTCCATAAATGGGGTCATTTTTGTTGTGGTGTGGAAGGAAGTGTTATACCACCATTCTGCTAGAGGTAACCACTTGATCCATTGTATTTTCTTATCAGATACAAAGCAACGAAGATATTCTTCCAAACATTTTTTCACTATCTCAATTTTTCCTCAGATTGATGATGATAATATGAGTTACGAGCTAATTGAGTACTAAGACAAGAAAATAATTTATCCATAAATTTGCAGTGAAAATGGGATCTCCGTCACTTACAATAATATTTGGGTTTCCATGTAGCTTTTGAACTATTTCCATAAAAGTAGTAGCAACTATACTAGATTTGAAAGGATGAGATAGTCCACAAAAGTGTGCATACTTGGTAAGTCTATCAACTACCACCATGATGACACTCTTTCCTTCGTACTTGGGTAAACATGTGATAAAATCCATAGCGACCTCCTATTAACACTGAATTGGAATGGATAAAGGTTGTAACAGTCCTGGGGTCTTAATTGTATCAACTTTATTTTGTTGGAAAACCAAACATTCTGCCACAAAATTTTGAAAATCATATTTAAGTCCATCCCAAAAACTTCTTTCTTGACGCTATGGTACGTTTTTAAAAATATTGAGTATCCTCCTAAAGGAGAGGTGTGCAATTCCAAAAGAATAATTTTTTTGAGTTGGGATTTCTTAGATAGATATAAGCGATCTTTGTACCATAATGAATTATTTTTCTAGATAAATGCATCAGATGTACTGGGATCTTGTTGCAAGTTTTGAATAAGTGTACACACCACTTCGTCATTCTTCCATTCATGCCTTTATTAAGTTATCCAGTCAGGTTGTATAATAGAAATGGAACAAAGAAATTCTTCCACATCCTCATCCCTTCTTGAGAGTGCATCTATAACAACATTTTCCTTCCCTTTTTTGTAGATGAGTTCAAAGTCACACCCCAACATTTTTTTGACCCATTTTTGCTGCTCTTTTCAAAGATAAAATTTTTTCCAAAAATTATTTAAGAATATCGTGACCTATTTTTACCTTGACATGTCTTCCCAGTAGGTCAGGGCGTAATTTCTTCAGGGCATGTAGTATTTCCAACATTTCCTTCTCATAATTAGGTTTGTGTAAATAATTTCCCTTTATTGGATGAATTTCAAAAGAAATGGGTCTTCCTTCTTGAATTAAAATATCACCAATTCCATTTCCTAAGGCATCACATTCCATAATAAAGTTTTTTTGTGAAGTTTGGTGTACCTAAGACTGGAGCTTGGCACATTGATTCTTTGAGATATTCAAAGGCCTTAGTTTCTTCTGTATTCCAAAAAAATGCATCTTTATTCAATAATTTCATTAGAGGTGATACTATTTTCCCATAATTCTTAACAAATTTGTGATAATGCTTTGATAACCCTACAAATCCTTGAAGTTACTTTAGGGTTATGGAGATTTTCCATTCCTTGATAGTTTAATTTTGTTAGGGTCTACCTTAACAACCTCATGTGATCTAGGTGGATATTGGTGGCCACCCACCTATTCCATTTGGACCCCCACCATTGGTTCTTTCAATTTTTCAATTTCAGCACAACTTACTATTTTTAGTATTTTTTTTTAGGTCTTGAACCTCCAGAGCCGTTTTGAGGCCCTAAACAACGTTTTTTTGGAAAACCAAGAGCAACATGGGGTTTAGATTGATATTTATCACTCAAAAGTTGTATTCCTCAGATAGATATTTCTAACGAGGTATTGAGCTCATCAAACAAAGATCGTATGCCAAAGTTACGTCCTCGAGAAGATTGATGTACCAATTTACCCAAACGAGGCCCAAAATTTTGGCTCTTCATCTCCTAGGTTTAGGTTTTTGGATGTGTAGGGTTTTCCATTATTTATCAACAATAAATAGGTCTTCAAGCCTCAATATAACATAGTTCAAAGGACTGTAGCCGTCACATCTCTTCTCACAGATAAGCTACCAGCGCCCTAGCTAGTTTATTTCCATTATGTCTATTATTTGATATTAATGAAATGAAGTTTTATTTCCACTGCATCTCTGTGTTTATGTTTATTTCTTTATATTATTATGTTTCTGCATAAATCTAGATCAGTGGTATTAGAGTGGTCTGCTCTTTCTATGTTTTTCTTTGCATGTCCCCAATGCAGTCTGCTCGATCTGGTTGAACACTTGCAAGATCAACCTCACAAACATGTTGGAAATGTTGTCATTGATGGCAAAGGAGGAAGCAGAAGCAAAGGAGAAGACAACAGAGAAGAATAGAGGGAGAGTATATTTACAGAAACTGGCAGCAAAAAGAGAAGCAAGCAGCGCAAAGGAATCAGCAGAGGCAGAGACAGGCAAAGGACAACAACAGAGGCAATGGAGAAGAAAACAGGTAACATTTACAGGGAGCACAAGAAGAACAGAGACAGGGCAGTAAAAAGAGAGGTGGAGACAGAAAATACAGAGGAAGAGACGAAACAGTCGAGCAACAGAGTGGAACCAGAGGCAAAGACAGAGCATCAGAAGAGGCAGAGCAGCAGAGGTAGAGCCGTTATCAAAACAGTGAAATGTTTGCAGAGGATTTGGAATAAACCTGTGTGTTAGTGGAAATGTGTGTTATAATAAGCGGAAGTGCCGTGTTGAGATATATAATGAAAACAAGACGGGTTTATATATAATATAGTTTGAACTGAGATTATATGCAACGAAAACGTGACAATCTTTATGAAGTGGAACCATGAGCATGAACCAGAACAGTGAGAGATAAACAGTAAAACCGGAAGGCGAGGACCAGCATTTTTCGCGCAAGTTAAACGGTGGTAAGTGGAATTGAGGAATTTAAAGCGATATATGCCATTGAAGGACACGTGTCCTCAGGCGGTTTTGTAAAACAACATTTTTCGCGTGATTTTGGAGGATTATGTAGTGAGCGTTTAAGTTGCGTGACATTGCGCGTCGTCCATTGGATCATCGGAGTCGATGCGATACATTGTCAACCGTTGGATGAAAGAGGTGTGTTTAATGGATGTGGGCCCCTGGATCGTGTATATGTTAAAATATGTATTGGGTTTGATATTCATTGCAGTGTTGGATATATATTAAAAGTTGAGTGATGATTCGAATGAAATGGTTCAAAGGGTGCGGACCAATGTATACAATGTGGATATACATTATATAATGCTCATATAATGTATATAATGTTTAACTGACGAAAGGTTATATAAATATAAATATATATATGCGTAGCGGAACCCTGAACTTTGGTGGAACCGTGAAGGAACAGTAACGATGGTTTGGAATACCCGAAGGTTTTCATCGCACCACTTTTGTGCGGTAAGTGGTTTTCGTGAAATCAGCGCGATCACATTCATTGGAGGACGCGTGGCATGAGGCGAGTTCCCAAAACCAGTTACATCGCGCGCTAACGTCCGGTCCTTAACCCCTCGCGATATTACATGACCACCGTTGGATTGCCAGCAGGAACGCGATAGTTTATTAACCGTTGGATGAGATGGGTAGGTTAACACTGGGACCCAGTTTCATCGCATGGGTTTAAGAACTACATCTCGTGCAAGTGTGTAACACGATTACCGTCAAATTGGTTGTATGGAGCGCGAAAGCAAGTGAATCATTGGATCCAAGTGGATTTGGGTTCACGTTAAGCAAGGTAAGTACTGTGGGCCCGAAGATGCTGTATATGTTATTGTGTGGTTGTAAATCCAAAGTTGTGAGTTTTAATATAATGTTCCAAATATCTAAACGAAGGCTGTATCATATGTTACTGTATATATTATGGTTGGATATGGAAAAATAGAGCCAAGTGTCATATGAAGCGGGGTTTAATATAAGCTATAAGGTTGAGTAGCACAGATATAATGCCGAAGGTTGTTGAAAAAAATAAAAATAAAAGGTATGATAATACTATATGAAAAGGTCTCTACTCGTGAATAAACCTTGGATATAAAATTTGGGCACTTCATTATATTGATTCACAGTTCATAAATTCTAGGTAATTAAAACAAAGCCGAAGGTTTGTATTATGGGATTTAATGCCCATTTCATATGGTGGGACCCCCACCCAATCGCATCAGAGAAAGTTCGCAGCGGAACAAGTTAACAAATAATTGCGATTGCGATGAAAGTCTAGACCCGATGGGTTTATAAACCATGATTGATATGTGTTTGAGTTCATGCATAACATTGAATCATCGGAATCGGAGCATCGAAGCATTGGAATATCGGAACATGGAACTGGAAGTTGCAATTGCGATCAATCGCAATTAGAAGTATTCGAGGAGTGAACGCATCGCATCAGAGGATAATACAAGTTCGACGAGTGGGCCCATAAAGGAATATTGTGTATTAAAATGATTTCTTAGTATTATATCGTCAAAAGTTACATAAGTCATATAATACGACAGTCTATATGATAAAACAATTCTTATCATGCCGAGAGTTAAATTGTGATATATGAAAATAACAGTTAGATATGTATGGCAGTTACACTGTGACAGTAAGCAGGAAATCAATCAGAGACGAAAGGGACAAAGACACAGTCAAAGAAAAGACAAATGCACAACGAGCCAAGAGGCTGAATGAGTGAGCTGGAGTTTTCATTGTAATTGAATGTAAATGTTTTTAATTTATATAGTTGTGATGCATTGGCAAGTCTTCGGAAGAGAACAAATATCCCACTGTAATGTTAAATTGGTACCTATAGTTATATTTTTGAGTGAGGTAGAAAAGAAATGAGAAGACAGAAGACTAGGGGATATGGCTATTCATTTCAAATTTCCTGAGGAATACAGACGGTCATAAGAAAATATCTATAAATAATATCATCTTGATATGCATAGAGAGGTTAGAGAGAGTAAGGATAGAGAATGCAAAGTATAGAAGATTGAGGCAGAGAAGATAAGGAAGAGAGGAGCAGAAAGAGATGCTACAGAACAGGGCTGATATCTGAGGTAAATCAGCAAACATTTCTTTTGATAAATTGAGGAAGTTGGAGCTTCCCTATCAAGTTGAAGCTTGATAGCTGTCAGTTGTAGCTGACTGAGGTTGGAGCCTCCTGTAGGTTGGTGCCTACAGAAATACATGCTGTCACATTAATAAGCTTAATGTCACATTAATTTAATACATGCTGCAACATATTAAGACTGTTCATATACTAAGGTTGATTATAAAATTAAGCTGTAAATAAGCTGATGAAAAATATAAAAATCTCATGTATGTGTTAAACTGATTCACCCCCCCTCCCCCCCCCTCTCAGTTTAACTAATAATTCAACAATTGGTATCAGAGTAGGTTCCTTCTGTACTAGTTTAACCACTGAAAGGAGATCCCAGGCCCCCAGGATGGCTAGTCAAGAAGGAAGCTCAACCAATAAAGCCCCTTTCTTCACTGGTGCTAATTATGCCTACTGGAAAATCAGAATGAGAGCATACATAATGTCTCTAGGAATAGAGGTATGGGCTGCTGTAGAATTTGGATATGCCCCAAAGGCAACTGACCCAGAAAGAGAAGCTAAACAAGAATTTGTAGCAAATGCTAAGGCCATGAATGCAATTTTAAGTGGACTCTGTGAGGCTGAATTTATCAAAATAATGCACAGTAAGACTGCCAAAGATATGTGGGACACTCTAGAGAATATCCATGAGGGAGATAAAAAGGTAAAGACTGCCAAACTTCAAGTATATAGAGCCCAGTTTGAAAATTTAAAATTGAATGATGATGAAGATGTTGGCAGCTTCTTCTTAAGAGTTGCAGAAATTGTTAACAATATGAAAGATCTTGGAGAAACCATACCAGAAAGTATAATTATGCAAAATATTCTAAGATCTCTTCCATCCAGGTTTAATCCCAAGGTGTCTGCAATAGAAGAAACATCTGATTGGGAGACCTTGACTATGAACCAGTTACTTGGGAATTTAACAGCCTATGAGATGAGACTCCCACAGGAGAAACCAAGTATGAGGGAGGCAATTTTTAAAACAAAAAAGAAGAAAGAAGAAAAGGAAGATACATGTTCTTCCTCTGATGAAGAAGAGGCTAAATTTTTCAAGAAGCTGGATAGAGGCTCAGGTAAATAAAAAGGTAAACTTCCCTTCAAATGCGTTAACTGTGGAAGAGTTGGACACTATGCTGCTAAGTGTCCTCACAATAAAGTAAAGAATCAGGCTCAAGAATCAGGGAAAAATACATAAAAAAACTGGCAGAAAGGAAAGAAATTTAGTAGAAAATCCTTCTATGCTCAACAAGACAGTAATGCATCTGAGGACTCAGATGAACCCTCAAGTGAAGAAAGAACCTCTAAATTTTTATTGATGACCATAGAAGAACTTGAAGGACTCCTACTAGAAGATGAAGAAGAAGAAGGTGAAGTCGACCTTGATGGGGAGCTAAGAAGTGCTCTGGAGGAGATTGATAGACTCAAACTGAAATGCAGAAAAAAAGGGACATTCTCCTCAAGTATGTACGAGAAGAATAGAATTCAGAAGTCCTCATGTAGCTAAAGATAAAGCTTGAAGAAGCCAAAAAGATAGAAGACATGTTACTTAAGAAAATCAAGGAGAAAACTCAGGAACAAGAGAAGTTGGAAGAAGAAGTAGTATGTCTCAGGAAGAAGTTAGAAAATGCTCAAAAGAAAATGGCTATAAATTCTTCTCAAACAACAAGCTCTAGTAAGTTGAACGAAATTCTGGATGCTCAAAGATCTCCTATGATAAAAACTGGAATAGGCTATGAAGGGGAATTAAGTAAAAGCAAAGAAAAAGAAAATAGAGAGATTATTTTTGTAAAAGCAAAGAAGGATGATGAAGCAGCTCAAATAATTCCTACAAAATAATAAATATGTAAGAAGGGAGACAGAACCCAGAAGAATCCTCTAATAAAAAATAATGAAAGAAATACTCAGACAACATAAAAAGATTCATATACCCCTGAGTATGTCAAATTTGGAAGCCATCAAAGGAGATTCTTCCCTCCTATGAAAAATGCTACCTGTTATGTCTGCCACAAGCTGGGACACGTTGCTACATACTATTATACAAGGAGGAGTAATTCATACCAGCAAAAGATACAAACAGTGAAGAGACTGCCTAAAGAAAACAAATGGAGAAGACAACCTCACATCAGGTATGCAGATTGTTTCTATGGTTACTGTTTTTATTGTAAGGAATTTGGCCATAAAATTATTGAGTGTAGAAAGTATGGACAAATATTGATGTTCAACACCTCAAGGAGGTTTATGAATCAAAGAAATTTTGTTCATACTCATAATTCTACAAAAATTATGATCAAATGTTGTGTATGCAATCAAGTTGCACATATGTCTCCCAAATGTCCTCTCAAAAGATGTAGTTCATCATCTCACAAAAGATACCAAACAAAAGGGTGCTTCCAGTGGATAAAGAAGGTGAATAAATGTGACTTGGCTCTAACTGCTCAAGACCTGAAAAGCCAGTGGTATTTGGACAATGGTTGCTCAAAACACATGACTGGAGACAGAAGCAAGTTTATAACTCTTGATGAAAAGAAATCTGGCAATGTTACTTTTGGCAATGATAAATCAGGAAAAATAAAAGGAAAAGGCTCAGTCAGCCTAGACAATGGCAAAGGAAAGGCCCAAGATGTACTATTTGTAGATGGGCTGAAAGAAAATTTGTTGAGTGTCAGTCAAATGTGTGATAAAGGCTGTGAAGTTCTTTTTAGAGCACAAGATTGTGAAGTCAGATCAAGCACCACAGGTAAGACTCTACTCAAAGGAGTTCGAACAGAGAGTAATGTTTACATTGTGAAAGAGGAAGATGAAGCATGTCATCTTAGCAAACTAGAAGAGTCATGGTTATGGCATAAAAGGTTGGGACATCTCAGCTTCAATCACATAATTAGACTAAGCAAGAAGAAAGTTGTCAGAGACATGCCAGAAATAAAGAGGCCTTCTAATACCATATGCAAATCATGTCAATTAGGCAAACAGACTCGCACATCCTTCAAGACCAAAGATGAGTTATCAACAAGAATACCTCTACAACTTGTGCACATGGACCTGTGCGGACCTGCAAGAACTAAAACACCAAGTGGAGAATCATACTTCATGCTGATAATAGATGATTTCTCCAGAATGACATGGGTTGCATTTCTCAAGAATAAATCGGAAGCTCTAGAAAAATTCAAAATATTCAAAGCTTTAGCAGAAAATCAGACAGGATGCAAGCTAAAATGCATCAGATCAGACAGAGGAGGTGAATTCACTGATTATGACTTTGCAGACCTATGCAATGAACATGGCATAAAGCAAAAATTTACTATTGCAGGGACACCTCAGCAGAATGGAGTAGAAGAGAGACAAAACAGGTTTACAGCAAATAGCCAGAGCCATGATGCAAGAGAGTAATATTCCTCAAACCTTCTGGGCAGAAGCGGTACACACAGAAGTACATATCCTTAATAAAGCTCACTTAAGGCCAAGAAGTGACAAGACTCCCTGTAAGAACTGCTAGAAGGAAACCATTGTTCCAAAACATTTCAAAATATTTGTAGCCAAGTATATAAAGAATAATGATGAAAATCTGGGAAATTCTGATGCAAGAGAATATGAAGGGATTATTTTGAGACATGTCAAAGGCAATGGTATTAAAGCAAACACTTCTTCTAAAAACAGGTGAGAAATTGTGTCAGATTGTGAGATTTGATGATCTCTCAAACAATATACAAGAGGATAAAGGATCAGAAAAGACTACCACAACCAAAGAAGAAGGAAAAACTAAGATGATGATGAACAAGAAGACAAATGTACATGCCGAAATCATGATCAAAACAACAAGAGATGTACCCAAATAACTGCTGGATGATCTTGATTTATTGGAGACAGAGAGTAGGGGCCTGCATAAGAAGGAAAAATGAACAACAAACAGAAGAGTACAGAGAAAGGCGTTATCACAAATAGAGCCAAAGAAATTTAAAGAAGCCAACAAGGACAAGTCTTGGGTGAATGCTATGAATGAAGAATTGGACCAAATTGAGAAGAAAAATACCTCGGAACTAGTTCCTAGACCCACTGAGAAAAATTTCATAGGCTGAAAATGGGTATTCAAAACAAACATGAGAAGGATAGATTTCAGAATAAAGCTGGGATTTGTCTCATGAAGGATATTCACATACGTGTTAATTTGATTACTTATGAAAATTTTGCCTGCAGCTAGAATGAAATACTGTATTAAGCTGCCTATGCTACCAAGACTTCAAGACAATGCATGACAACCTACTTTTTCTAATGGAGATTCAAGAAGAGTTCATAATGAAACTTTGTATATTTTTGGCCATAAAGAAGACTACAAAAAATTGAAAGCCTATAGACTTAAACACTTCTTAAGCTTGGTACTACACCTGATAAAGGCTATGTAAAACAAGGCTTTAAGAGAGGTGGAGTAGACAACAATCTATACATAAAAGCCCATGAAAATGAACTCCTAATTGTTGTAGTATATGTTGATGACATTATGTTTGGAAGCAACAGAGATGAACTAGCAAAAGGGTTTTATGAGAAGATGAAATCAGAGTTTGAGATGTCCATGAATGGAGAGCTCAGTTTCTACTGAGGACTTCAAATTCATCAAAAGAACACAGGTACATTCATCTCACAGGAAAAATACTTAAAACAAATGTTGAAAAAGTTCAAAATGGAGGACTGCAAACCTGTGTCAACTCCCATGATCACGGGATGCAAGCTGTGTGCTGATGATGGATCTGCTGATATAGATCAAAAACTCTATAGATCCATGATAGGAAGTTTGTTGTATTTGACAGCATCAAGACCAGACATCATGCTAGCAGTAGGGCAGTGGCTAGATATCAAGCAGCACCTAAACAAAATCACCTTCTTGCAGTCAAAAGAATATCCAGATATCTACAAGGAATTGCACAGTATGGGCTTTGGTATCCTAAAGGCAAAAGCTTCACTTTGACAGCATACACAGATGCAAATTGGGCCAGCTGTGTGGATGACAGGAAAAGCACAAGTGGAGGTGCATTCTATCTAGGAGAAAGTCTGGTGGCATGGCTAAGCAAGAAACAAACATCTATTTCTCTATCTACAGCAGAAGCAGAATACATAGCAGCAGCAACATGTTGTACACAAGTCATGTGGATGAAGCAAACCCTCCAAGACATGAAGGTAAGCATTGATGAACCTATCTCAATCAAATGTGATAATACAAGTGCTATAAGCATATAAAAAAATCTTGTGCTTCATTCAAAAACTAAACATATCCCAATCAAGTATCATTTTCTCTGAGAACAAGTGGCTTAGAAGGTAGTAAAGCTGGAGTATGTACCAACAAAAGAACAAGATATGTATATATTTACCAAATCGCTATGAGAACCATATTTGAATATTTGAGTATTTAATTAGGGGTAGTATCGGAGAGTGTCACTTCCTCGATATGAAGGACGAGAAAAAGTTTCAAGGGGAGAACAAAACGAAAATATCATTTTAGAGACTAAAGGAAAAGAAAAGAAATGTGTCCTCAAGATCAGTGCTACATGGGTGAGAGTTGAAAGCACACTGAAAAATGAGCAACCCCTTGCCATTAATGTCAAAGGGGGAGGAAGAGCAAGCAACAGGGTCCTAAAAGGCAAATAGACGAAGTGTATTGCCATCAATGTCAAAGGGGGAGACTGTTGGAAATGTTGTCATTGATGGCAAAGGAGGAAGCAGAAGCAAAGGAGAAGACAGTAGAGAAGAACAGAGGGAGAGTATATTTACAGAGACAGGGCAGCAAAAAGAGAAGCAAGTAGCGCAAAGGAGGCAGCAGAGGCAAAGACAGGCAAAGGACAATAGCAGAGGCAATGGAGAAGACAACATGTAACATTTATAGGGAGCACAAGAACAATAGAGATAGGGCAGTAAAAAGAGAGGCGGAGACAGAAAATACAGAGGAAGAGATGAAACAGTCGAGCAACAGAGCGGAAGCAGAGGCAGAGATAGAGCATCAGAAGAGGCAGAGCAGCAGAGGCAGAGCCATTATAAAAACAGTGAAATGTTTGCATAGGATTGGGAATAAAGCTGCGTGTTAGTGGAAATGTGCGTTATAATAAGTGGAAGTGTCGTGTTGAGATATATAATGAAAACAAGACTTGTTTATATATAATATAGTTTGAACCGAGATTATATGCAACGAAAACGTGACAATCTTTATGAAACGGAACCATGAGCATGAACCGGAACAGTGAGAGATAAACAGTAAAATCGGAAGGCGAGGACCAACAGTTTTCGCAGCAAGTTAAAAGGTGGTAAGTGGAATTGAGGAATTTAACGCGATATATGCCATTGAAGGACACGTGTCCTCAGGCATTTTTGTAAAACAACATTTTTCACGTGATTTTGGAGGATTATGCAGCGAGTGTTTAAGTTGCGCGATATTGCGCATCATCCGTTGGATCATCGAAGTCGATGCGATACACTATCAGTCGTTGGATGCAAGAGGTGTGTTTAATGGAGGTGGGCCCCTGGATCGTGTATATGTTAAAATATGTATTGGGTTTGATATTCATTGCAATGTTGGATATATATTAAAAGTTGAGTGATTATTCGAATGAAATGGTTCAAAGGGTGCGGACCAATGTATACAATGTGGATATACATTATATAATGCTCATATAATGTATATAATGTTTAACTGATGAAAGATTATATATATATATATATATATATATGCGTGGCGGAACCCTGAACTTTAGTGGAACCGTGAAGGAACAGTAACGATGGTTTGGAATACTCGACGGTTTTCATCGCACCACTTTTGTGCGGTAAGTGGTTTTCGTGAAATCAGTGCGATCACATTCATTGGAGGACGCGTGGCATGAGGTGTGTTCCCAAAACCGGTTACATCGCGCGCTAACGTCCGGTCCTTAACCCCTCACGATATTACATGACCACCGTTGGATTGCCAGCAGGAGCGCGATACTTTATTAACCGTCGGATGACATGGGTAGGTTAACACTGGGACCCAGTTTCATCGTGTGGATTTAAGAACTATATCTCGTGCAAGTGTGTAATGCGATTACTATTAGATTGGCTGTATGGAGCGCGAAAGCAGGTGAATCATTGGATCCAAGCGGAGTTGGGTGCACGTTAAGCAAGGTAAGTATTGTGGGCCCGAAGATGCTGTATATGTTATTGTGTGGTTGTAAATCCAAAGTTGTGAGTTTTACTATAATGTTCCAAATATCTAAACGAAGGTCATATCATATGTTACTGTATATATTATGGTTGGATATGGAAAAATAGAGCCGAGTGTCATATGAAGCGGGGTTTAATATAAGCTATAAGGTTGAGTAGCACAGATATAATGCCGAGGGTTGTTGAAAAAAAAAAAAAAAGGTATGATAATACTATATGAAAAGGTCTCCGCTCGTGAATAAACCTTGGATATAAAATTTGGGCTCTTCATTATATTGATTCATAGTTCATAAATTCTGGGTATTTAAAACAAAGCTGAAGGTTTGTATTATGGGATGTAATGCCCATTTCATATGGTGGGACCCCCACCCAATCACATCGGAGAAAGTTCGCAGCGGAACAGGTTAACAAAGAATTGTGATTTCGATGAAAGTCCAAACACGACGGGTTTATAAACCATGATTGATATGTGTTTGAGTTCCTGCATAACAGTGAATCATCGGAATTGGAGCATCGAAGCATTGGAATATCGGAACATGCAACTGGAAGTTGCGATTGCGATCAATCGCAATCGGAAGTAATCGAGGAGTGAACACATCGCATCGAAGGATAATACAAGTTCAACGAGTGGGCCCGTAAAGGCATTCTGTGCATTAAAATTATTTCTTAGTATTATATCGCCGAAGGTTACATAATTCATATAATACGGCAGTCTATATGATAAAAAAATTCTTATCATGCCAAGAGTTAAATTGTGATATATGAAAAGCACAGTTACATATGTATGGCAGTTACACTGTGACAGTAATTAGGAAATCAATCAGAGTCGAAAGGGACAAAGACAAAGTCAAAGAAAAGACAAATGCGCAGCGAGCCAAGAGGCTGAATGAGTGAGCTGGAGTTTTCATTGTAATTGAATGTAAATGTTTTTAATTTATATTGTTGTGATGCATTGGCAAGTCTCCAGAAGAGAACAAATATCCCACTGTAATGTTAAATTAGTACCTACAGTTATATTTTTGAGTGAGCTAGAAAAGAAATGAGAAGACAGAAGACTAAGGGATATGGCTATTCATTTCAAATTTCCTGAGGAATACAGACGGTCATAAGAAAATCTCTATAAATAATATCATCTTGATATGCATAGAGAGGTTAGAGAGAGTAAGGATATAGAATGCAAAGTATAGAATATTGAGGCAGAGAAGATAAGGAAGAGAGGAGCAGAAAGAGATGCTACAGAATAGGGCTGATATCTGAGGTAAAACAACAAACATTTCTTTTGATAAATTGAGGAAGTTGGAGCTTCCCTATCAAGTTGAAGCTTGATAGCTGTCAGTTGTAGCTGACTGAGGTTGGAGCCTCCTGTAGGTTGGTGCCTATAGAAAATTGAAGGGAGTTGGAGCTTCCTTGCAAGTTGTATCTTGCAGAATTGAGGTTGGAGCCTCCTGAAGGTTGGTGCCTGCAGAAAAACAATGGTGAGAGGGAGTTGGAGCTTGCCTTTGCATCACAACAATAATAAGATGTGGTTTTCTCCCTTTATGGGTTTCCACTTATTTCTGTTGTCTCTATTTGTGTTGCCTGTGTGCTGAGATGATTTACCAAATCTGCTTAATGTTTACTGCTCTCATAATAAGCTTGATGTCACATTAATTTAATACTTGCTGCAACATATTAAGACTATTCATATACTAAGGTTGATTATAAAAGTAAGCTGTAAATAAGCTGATGAAAAATATAAAAAGCTCATGTATGTGTTAAACTGATTCACCCCCCCCCTCTCAGTTTAACTAAGAATTCAATAAAACCATGACGACCTCCCATGGAGGAAGAAAAAAAATATGAGGGAGAAAGAGATCCTATCAAAATATTGCTCGAGAAGGCCCTCAAGAAACATAGGAACGTGATGATGGATAGCTTTTCCTATATCCTTCAACGATTGCCCACCAGCGATGCATCTACATCATGCAGCTACTCTGGAGGTGCCACTCCTTTCAAGGTACAGGTCAACTTCGATATTCCTGTATTTGAAGTCCAGATAGCTGAAAACTCTGTACATAAATGGTTGAATTTGTTGGAAGGGTATTTCTTGGTCCATGATTTCTCTGACTAAGAAAATATTATTTTTGCACTCCTCAAAGCTGCACCCTATGTCAAAGACTAGTGGGAAACCTACTGTGAGAAAAAGGACGAGAGGGAACCCTCTCTTTTCTCGGTCGCACCAACTTGGAATTCGTTCTAAATGACATCAAGGAACAATATTACCCTGCGGGGAGATATGGGGACAAATACATCGAATGGACCACGTTGTGGCAGTAAAGTGATGAAAATGTGCACGAAATTACGAATTTGTTCCATACACTGCGTACAAAGTTGGGTATTAAAGATTCAGAGAGACATTTTGTGCTCCAGTATTGCAGTTGTTTGCACCAATACATTTAGGAGGAAATGGAGTTCCTTGAAATTACCTCACTTGGCATGGCATATCGCTATGTCGTGGCCCGCCAATATCGAGCAAAAATTTAAGCAGAAGAAGCGAAACTTTGGATCTGTGAATCTGAAGCCAGAGAAAGGTGCCCCTAAACCACATAACAAGGGGTAAAGCCAAAGCGTGGGACTCAGAACAACACCAAAAATACAAATAACAACACAGGGAAGTGGTGTGAATTTCATAACAGCCCCACTCATAGCACAAATGAGTGTGGGGCCAAGTTGTCGCTGGTGGCCAAACTAAAGGCACCCGAATCAGATGCATGTTTTGATCTTGAGTCAAAACTAGACAAGGGAAATGACAAAGGGAAGAAGATCATTGATGTGGATCCTAGTGCCATTGTTGCGACCATGAAGCTCCAGAAGGAGGATCTTAAGGATCCAGTGGAGGGGGAGCACCTCTTCCATTCGTAGATGTGGGTGAAGGGTTCTCCACTACAACTCCTTGTCAGGTCATGAAGCAGATCAGCCTACTCACCATAGCACACCCGCAACCATATACCATTAGGTGGCTTCACCAAGGAAGAGTTCTCCGTGTCTGCTAGCAGTGTCGCCTTACGTACAAAATCAAGCCATTCACGGATGAGGTATTGTGTCATGTTGAATCTCTTTATGTGTTTGATGTATTATTGAGCCAACCGTACTTGTGGAAGTGACATGCTATGTATGATTCTAGGAATCGTTCTGTTGTTATTACTTTGGGAAATAAATTGTACATGATACCAGAGGTAGTACCACCTCCTGTCATCCCTTTGACTACTGTTAAACAACGCAGTAAGATTGTTTCCCAAACCAGGAAGTTTATTTATATTGCATTTTTCCCACAAGGCAAGAAGAAGATCGTGACCACATCCTCTAAACAGGGCTCCCATGCACGACAGTAGTATATGGACAAAGTTGTGGAGGAATACAAGGACATTTTCTCCTCACCCACAACGGTTCCTCTGCATTGAAAGGCCAAGCACTCCATTGATCTGACCCCAGGGACGCCGTCGCCTGATGTTTCCATACCTCATGCGACCACACAGATAGAATCCACAAATGTACTGTCTTAGGATGATAAAGCAACCAAATCTATTGAATGCATCCAACACGTCCGTCAGCATTTCCCTGACATCTTCGACAAATCCAATACCATGTTCAACAGAATTTGCCGCGTCTCATGGAGGAAATAAATGCAATGGGGACCATCGCTTCCTAAGGGGGGAGGAATGATCCAGGTGGATATTGGTGGCCACCCACATATTCCATTTGGACCCCCACTATCATTTTTTTCAGCTTTTCAGTTTGAGCACAACTTACTATTTTTAGTAGTTTTTCAGGTCATGAACTTCCGAAGCCGTTTGGAGGCCCTAAACTATGTTTTTTTGGGAAAAATGGGAGCACCATGGGTCATAGAACATGTTTCTCACAAAATAGTTGTAGTCCTCGAATAGATATTTCTAACGAGGTATTGAGCGTGTGTTGGTGTGGTAAATCCCCTCTGCGGACAGAGGATATCCCACTAGCCCTAGAGTGGGTCTAGCCACAAACAAGTCAAGCTATAACATTGATTCCTAGTTAACGAATAGACAGAGATTCGATAGATTACTTGCCAGAGATCCTATGATGTTGTTGTCGTCGAAAAGGGTTGCTGCATCTCGCTCCTGGTTTGATAGATCATGATCCACTCGCCTTCACGCTCGGACACCTGCACACACACACAAGAAGCAACGACAATATACAACATAATAATTCACATTCATAAATATTAGTCAGTCGAAGAGGACTAAATCAATTGTATTACGTAAACGACATAACACAACGATGGAACCAACACCATAGTCGAGTATATTAATAAATTAAATGAAGAGTACAACCAAGCTTCGACGTTGTGATCTACTCCAACAGGGTTCAAGCGAAGTGCATCTCACAAAGGCTCATCAGGAATTCAGACGGGAATCTCTCTATGGAGTTCTCCTTGGTTCTACCTTCGTAAAAGAAATTACTCAGCTATAGTATTCTTTCTCCAAGTTCAGCTCTTTGGCTATATGTTCAGCTAGCTTTCATAAAGGGAGAAGGCCTGTTTATATAGAGGGAGAGGGAGAGGTTAGGATCCCTATAATTATGGGAGGGAGCCCTATCTTCAAGGAGTGTTCCATGGGAGGTGGAAGCCACTGCCTAAAGAGGTAGATCAGTGGTTGATCAACTTAACCACTTCCAGTGACTCATCCCTCAGGTGGTTAGAAGAAAAATTCCACCTCTAATTTTTTAAAAAACATTCTCAAAATAGCTCAGTGCAGACATTGCACTAAGATAGAGCGTCAGGTGGCATGGGCTCTAGTGCAAATCTTCCACATCGGTGCGAGGGGTGAACTGGCTACCCACGCCAAGGCCAAAACATAGGTTTTGTGTGCTTTTTGAGGAAATTTCCAACAAGAGAAATGATGTCGTTATGAAGAAGGATGCAAAAAAGTTGTTTGCAAAGTATGAAACTGCTCACAAGTCACGGTAACGACTCTCCAATATGTGGGGCGAGGGATTGCAGGGACGGTGATAAAATGATGTGTAACAGATGCCCCCTAAAGCATGAGGTCCGAGAGCGAGGGAGGGGTGAAATGCTTTATGAGAACATGTTTGACCCAAACACTGCTGCCAGAAAACCTGCAAGTGCAAATACAACTGATATATCTGATACATGATATTTGGCATGGGCATAGCCATCCATAATAGAGTACATAAAAGCGAGATCCGAGGTATGGATGTAGCCATCCAGCAAATAAGGATCAACAAATAGACTCAGGTATGGTCGCAACCATCCAATCAGATGAGTCATGTGATAAGTCATAGTAATCCACAAAGAACTCACAGCTTGGATTCATTAGACAAACCCAGGGTCTTGCGCTCCATCTCGACTCGAAAAAAGTACAAATTTGAGCATGCGAATGTGTGAGTTGAAGTCGAACATGCAAGAAAATCGCCTGATTACCAGCCACTAATGAGAGTTGTTAACAGACGCAAGAGAAACCACCAATAATGACAATGGTTCTCAAGGTGCAAAAGGTATAATCTACGGAATGTGAACAGTGATCTGGCATCAAACACCCACAGAATCATCCGATCAAAGGCCTATGATGTGAACCTTGCGTCGAATGCAAAGAACCTGCCATTAAAGCATGCAGGCTCTAGGGCACCTGAAGGGAGTCTCTAGGTCAGCTTCCTGGAAAATGAACTAAAGTCGACAAGAAGCGACTCGGTCGAAGGAGGGCCATGATTTCTCCCACATCATTGACACGAGATAGAGGAATATGATGATTTGTGAATCAGGACCAACAGAAAATCAGAGGGAGTTTGAAAATTATAGAGGCAAAAACTTCTCTTGAACATATCGGTGGCACGACACTGGATTTTGCAGTATTTGACATTAAGGGATCTGAGGTCATGGTGACATGGAAAAGAGAATATTAGCAGTCAAAAGAGATTACCCAAACCCATGGAGGCAAAAAAATGATGAAGTGAGATGTCCCCAACCCGACACGAATGCAGACAAGTGCCATGTTCAAGAGTGAGATACTGCTGACTAAAGTCTGGTTCCATTTTCCCCCACCATTTCTGGCAAGTACCTCTTTATTTTTACACAAGCTTGAAGAGGATAGCATATGCTTGTCATATAATTTTTTCCTTCGGAAAAAGCCAACCTAGTACATTTTACGAGCCCTAGGAAGGAGGAATTCGAGTAACGTCATAACGACAGAGTCCGATGTCATCAGTTTTTAACGAGTTTGACAAAGGGAGAACTCGGCATCTTTTCATGTTTAGATAGTTTGAAAAGAAAGCGGAAAAGAAAACTCTAGCAAGGCCCTTTTCGTAAATAGTCTCTCAGATCTGAAAAGGTAGAAAACAACATCCGAGAGAACCTCTTAGTCATGATAGGCTAAGGTATTCCTTTTTTGTAAATAATCTATCCTAGCCCGAAAAAGTGGTAAACGTATACTGGGTAGATATTTTTTCGCAGCCATTTAATGAGTTCAAAATAATAAGTGTCAAGGCAATATTTTCAATTTTTAAGAGTTAGAAAAGAGCTGAAATTTGACTCCTCCTGGAGGAACGAGTGGTATAAAGGGTAGCAACTGGTTCTGGTGATGGTGGAACTACTCATAACAAGTAAAGGTCAAGAGGCTGGCTAACAAGACCACTCATTGCAGCAGTTCTTCAGGAATGGGTAAAACAATCAAGTGAAGGCATATGATCGGCCAAGCAGATGGTGACGATGGAATGAGAAAACCAAGGTTAATCTGGTAAAATAGGCTGATAAGATGGAAATCACGAGAGGTAAAATAGGAATGGTTTCATTTTTACACAATCTTGAAATCAGGAAAATCTTCTTGAAACCAGTTTCATTTTTACACAAGCTTGAAATGGAAACAAACTATGCTTGAAATAATTTGCATGCCCCCATCATGGTGACTCAATCTGAGGTGCATGCCCCCCAAGCTTCAGTCCATATGAAAGGCAGATGGAGTGAAGGTTAAAAGTACGAGATCAAGAGAAAGACTCGACTGGGATTTTACGCGATCTAATCAAAGACTCAAATTGAACAGGAACGTGTTTCATTGTTTTAACGAGGTTGACACATTAAAAGAACTATCCTCATGAGCTAATTCATTTTTTAACGAGGTTGACATAGAATATGAACTATCCTCATGACACCTTGTTTCATTTTTGATGGAGCTTGACACAAGAAAATGAACTATGCTCCGACAACCTGTCATTACAACCAATAAGAGGTCATGGACTCCAAGAGGTTTGCATCTGATGGGAGAACAACCTCTTGGAAATCAGGACCCAATGCCCCCAACACACGATGCACAATGGCACTATCACTGAATACGGGCACGGGACAGGTAGCCACATAATTAACTTGTGGCGGGGAAGATACAATGGGCGAAAAAAGACCTGGAAGGGACGATGGTGGACCAGATGTCATGCTAGGACCAAAGAATGAAAGTTGATCAATGATCACGATCCGACGTTTGTGTGGAAAATAGATCACACGAAAAAGGGAAGAGACAACCGCTCCCATGACATAAGTATAGTTGTGCCCCAAGAGTAAATTGAAATCCAAGGGGCCTAGAACAACCATCACGTCTATATAGACGATTTTCCTTCCCAAAGTAATAGGCAACTTCAGAAGAATCCCTAACGGTTGACTAGTTCCTTTGTTAAAAGCCAACAGATTCTGCGTAATAGGTATAACTGGTGGAGAACCAAAAGCTTGCCAAGTAGTTGAAGACGGAACACTAACAAAAGCGCCTTCATCTATAATCGTGCTAGGCACGACCATATCAAATATTTGCACCGTGATCTCTAAAGGCACATAAGAAGGAAGGCGATATCCCACAAATCGACTCTAATCGAATGAAGCGACCAAACTACTTGGAGGGGGTACCATTGAACTAAGATGGTCATCCCCTGGTGTTACCAAAGTAAGAGGAGCATCCACATGGACTTCCATCATGGAGCAGGAGGAGAAAATTCTTAAGTCACAGGGACGGGAGGATATTTATCCAAGTCTGAGGAATCTGAAGAAACAAGAAGAACGTGAGAGAGATGAGATCCACTCTCGACGGAAAAGACCTGATGAACCACTAGCGGGGTCAGATCAACTAATTCCATGACCAATGGTTGATCAGGAATGGATTCGTGATTTTGAATTTCTGGGGGAGCGGGATCAATCATGGATGACTCTTGACTGATCGTTGAATCAACTAGCGGAGGACTCGAAGAAAGCTTCTGGTAACCAACTAGAAGGCAGGGTGCAGAAACAGTAGGGTTGTCCAATACTCTCTTGGCTTCATCCATGTACGGACAAAGGTGAATGGGATGATTCCCTTCACACAACCTACAGGGATTGGTAATCTTACCATGTTTCTTATGAGTCTTATCATGGCTAGTCGAATATGTTCCACCAATATGACTTCCCGAAGCCAAAGGCAATGGCAGGTGGCCATCGGACCATGCTTCAAGCACCTTGGGAATGCCAGGGCAATATCGAAGAAGGTGGTCACCTTTGCACAACATGCAAGGAAATTTGACTTTCTGTGGAAGGTTGGATGGTTTCTCAAGGGAATGTGTCTGAGGCGCAATAGCTACATCATTAGCCTCTCACTTATTTGACTTCTTCTTCTTTTTCTTCTTCTTCTTCTTCTTCTTCTTAGCCACCTGGTTACTGGAATCCAAAGTTTCACCAAGCGAAGTAGAAGAGGAGGGTGAAGAAACAGGCGAAGAAGGGGAGAGGTCCACCTTGGAATCAACATGATGCTGTCCAGGTGGAGGTGATGGTCAAACAGAGATCTAGGCATTCGAGACCACCGAGGTCGAAAAAAACTACACGGGCAAACCAACAATTAACCCTGGAAGATACAACATTGCCATATAAGGAGCACCAACATTCCCAAAAGGAGGAAAAGAGCCAGGATTCCCTTCAGAGGGGATTCCTTGGTTGGTGAACTCCCAAAAGGTTGTCATTAGAAACAACGGTAAAACAACACTAAGGAAGCTAACTTTAACCAGGAATATTTCATGGGCAGTTAATTTTAAGACACTGAAACCAAACTCTGTTGTTTCATATTTTAAGTGTTGAGAAATAGGAAAAAGGTGACTCTATCACTTTGAGGTTGAAACGAGCATGAAAGGACAAGTGCTCGAGGATATTTTCAAATTTATGGAGTTAGTAAAGATCAAAAATGGCTGCTCAGGTAGTCTAGGTAAAAGGGTGTACCAGGTTTCCGTGAACTGCCATATACACCTTGGTAATAAAATGAAAGAATAATTGACCAAGGACTTGATGTACGTGCAGGTAGTCTTCCCGAATGCTGTGTTTGGTGTAACACAGTTACAAGGCGGTAGACTCGGCTTCCTATAGATAAAAGGATTGCAACCTAGAGGGGTCTCCCTTTATATAATTGACGGTACGGGGAGCGTAAGTCCGTACTAGTGCTGTCTAAAGCCAGATGGCGAGAGACATATGCTAGGTTTAAAGACGCTGGAACATGTCTCTAACTTAGACCACTAGAATATCTTGTTAGGTTTCAATGTTGCCTTAGGTTAATTGAAATAAATTTTAAGATTGATCTTGTATTTACGTTTCAATTCCAAGGTCCTACCGAATGTTGGATCTCAAAAATCCCTAAATGCAAGCTACATGCCAAAAGATACCATTTCGTTTGATGAAAATCTATCTACGAGAAAGTTAGCAGTTTTCAAGCGACAACAAATAATAAGAACACGCAGAAGCATCCACTACAGTATCCGATGCAAGTTAATGAAAATGAGAAATCTTTCCTAGTATTGTCCAATGCTAGATATGCGAAAGACTTTCAATTTCACAATGCAAACAAGAATGCAAGAATTTTTTTTTTTAATTTTGTAATGTAATAGAGAAAAAAATGCACTAAATGACATGAAAAACAAACCAAAACACTAGTTCAAGAACGTCAATGCGAGAGTTGAAGCGAAATAATTTCAATCAACCCAAAACAAACATAACAAAACTCAAACCAACATTGCAATCTCTCAAATTGAAGAAAGATTTCAAAACAGAGCCATGCAAGCAGTCTGATCTATGCTTGGAGTGACAAGAAGCAAAATTGAACGAAAGAGGCAAAAATCATTCAACAAATGCAATCACTCAAACAGATCAAGGAAGCTGAATGCAACCAAACAAGGAACGAAGTCGTCTGTGAAACAAAAGACTCAAACTCCTACAGGTTGCTCAGCATACCAAAGCACTTAAAAATCCTAAAACTGCATGCTGATAGAAACAGACAAAAAACTGAAGGAAGAGAGCTGATCACAATAAAAAAAAATCCCAAAGCACTCAAGACATATCTAGAAATAACCCAGAAGCAAAATTATGACCAAAAATCTTCCAAAAAAAAGACCAAACCCTAAAACCCACAGTGGTTGGTGCGGCTGTCTGGCTGTAATCAACGCCAAACAGGGAATGGTGCAGGCACAACAATAGAAACTAGTGCCAATCGGCGCGTCTGTCTGAACAGAAAATGTGCCAAGCCAGTCACCCAGGAAAAAGGGAAAATTTTGAAAAATAGAGGTCAGTTCTGATCCTCTGGGGCAGAACAAGGGTCTTATACTTAACAGAATAATCATAAAAGGAAAAATAAGCAAGAAAAGACCTAATGGATGAAAGACAAACTCACATTGATCCCCAGCAGAATCGCCATTTTTTTGGTGAGGTAAATCCCCTCTGCGGACAAAGGCGGTCCCACTAGCCCTAGAGTGGGTCTAGCCACAAACAAGATAAGCTATAACATTAATTCCTAGTTAATGAATAGACAGAGTTTCGATAGATGACTTACCGGAGATCCTATGCTGTTGTTGTTGTCAAAAAGGGTTACCGCCTCTCGCTCCTAGTTTGACAGATCACGATCTGCTCGCTTTCATGCTCAAACACCTGCACACACACAAGAAACAACGACAATATACAACATAATAATTCACATTCATAACTACTAGTCAGTCAAAGAGGACTAAATCAATTGTATTACATAAACGACATAACATAACGATGGAACCAACACCATAGTCGAGTATATTAATAAATGAAACGAAGAGTACAACCAAGCTTCGACGTTGCGATCTCCTCCAGAAGGGTTCAAGCGGAGCACGTCTCACAAAGGCTTGTCGTTAATTCGGACGAGACTCTCTCTACGAAGTTCTCCTTGGTTCTACCTTCTCAATAGCAATTACTCAGCTATAGTATTCTTTATCCAAGTTCAGCTCCTTGGCTGTATGTTCAGCTAGCTTTTATAAAGGGAGAAGGCCTGTTTATATAGAGGGAGAGGGAGAGGTTAGGATCCCTATAATTATGGAAGGGAGCCCTATCTTCAAGGAGTGTTGCATGGGAGGTGGAAACCACTACCTAAAGCAGTAGATCTGTGGCTGATCAACTTAATCACTTCCAGTGACTCATCCCTCAGGTGGTTAGAAGGAAACTTCCGCCTCTAATTTTTTTAAAAACATTCCCAAAACAACTCGGCGCAGACATTGCATTGAGACAAAGCGCTAGGTAGCGTGGGCTCTAGTGCAAATCTTCCACATCGGCGCGAGGGGTGAACTAGCTACCCACGCCAAGGCCAAAACATAGGTTTTGTGTGCTTTTTGAGGAAATGTTCAACAGGAGAAATGATGTCCTTATGTAGAAGGATGCAAATAAGGTGTTTGCAAAGTATGACACTGGTCACAAGTCACGAGAATGACCCTAGGGACGGTGATAAAATGTTGTGTAACAACGCATCAAATGGATATCGTATGCCAAAGTTACGTCCCCGGGAAGATTGATGTACCAATTTACTCAAACGAGGCCCACAATTTTGGCGCTTCATCTCCTAGGGTTAGGTTTTTGGATGTTTATGGTTTTCCATTGTTTCTCAAAAATAAATAGGCCTTCGAGCCTCATTCTAACACAGTTTAGTGGCCTGTATCCACCGCATCTCTTCTTAGAGATAAGCCTACCAATGCCCTAGCTAGTTTATTTTCATTATGTCTGTAAGAATATTTATGTTATTTGATATTAATGAAATAAAGTTTTTTTTTCACTGCATCTTTGTGTTTATATTTATTTTTTTATATTATTGTGTTCTTGCATTAATCCGGGTCAGTGGTATCAGAGCGGTCTACTCTTTCTCTATTTTTCTTTGCATGTCCCAATGCGGTCTGCTCGATCTAGTTGAACCCTTGCAAGATCAATCTCGCAAACCTCGACGACCTCTCATGGCAGAAGAAAAGAAAGATGAGGGAGAAAGAGGTCCTATCAAACTATTGCTCAAGAATTCCCTCGAGAAACAGAGGAATGCAATAATGGGAAACCTACTGTGAGAAAAAGGACGAGAGGGAACCCTCTCTGTTCTCGGCTGCATCCATTTGGAATTAATTCTGAAATGGAATCAAGGAACAATATTACCACTTGGGGAGCTATTAGGACAAATACATCCAATGGACCACACTATGGCAGTAAAGGGATCAAGATGTGCATGAACTGATGATTTTTTTCCATACCCTTTACACAAAGTTGGGTATTAAATATTTAGAGAGACATTTGGTGCTCAAGTACCGCAGTTGTTTGCACCGATACATTCATGAGGAAATGGAGTTCCTTGAAATTACCTCGCTTGGCATGACATATCACTATGTCACTAAGATCGAACTGAAATTTAAGCAGAAGATGTGAGACTTTGGATCCGCAAATCTGAGGACAGGGAAAGCCGCCCCCAAACCATAGAACAAGGGGAAAAGCCAAAGCGGGGTGACTCAGAACAACACCACAAATCCAAATAAGGACATGGGGAAGTGGTGTGAATCTCATAACATCCCCACTCACAGCACAGATGATTGTTGGGCCAAGCAGTCGTTGGTGGCCGAACTGAAGGCACCCTAATAAGATGTATGTTTTGATCCTGAGTTAGAACTAGACAAGGGAAATGAAAAAGGGAAGCAGATCATTGATGTGAATCCCAGTGCCATTTTTTCCACCACCAAACGCCATAGGGAGGATCCCGAGGATCCAGAGGAGGGAGAGCACCTCTTCCATTCGTAGATGTGGGTGAAAGGTTCTCCACTGCAACTCCTTGTCAACAGCGGAAGCCAAAAGAACCTCATTTCAACAAAGGTCATGAAGTAGCTCAGCTTACCAACCATAGAACACCCACATCCATATACCATTGGGTGGCTTCACCAAGGAATAGATCTCTGCGTCTGCCAAAAGTGTCGCCTTCTGTACAACATCAAACCATTAACAGATGAGGTATTGTGTCATGTTGCTCCTCTTGGTGTGTCTGATGTATTATTGGGCCAACCATACTTGTGGAAGCGACGTGCTGTGTATGATTTTAGTCCTTGTTCTGTTATTATTAATTTGGGAAATAAATTGTACAGGATACCGGAGGTAGTACCGCCTCCTGCCATCTCTTTGAACACTGCAAAACAACACAGTAAGCTTGTTTCCCAAACTAGAAAGTTTATTTGCATTACAATTCACCCACAAGGCAAGAAGAATATCGTGACCACAACGTCTAAACAGGGCTTCCCTGCATGGCAGCAACAGATGGACAAAGTCGTGGAGGAATACGAGGACATTTTCTCCTCACCCATAATGGTCCCTATACACTGTCAGGCCAAGCACTCCATTGATCTAACCCGAGGGATGCCACCGCCTGATGTTTCCATACGTCATGCGACCACACTGACAGAATCCACACATGTACTATCTAAGGCTGATAACGCAACCAAATTTATTGAACGCATCTAGCACGTCTGTCAGTAGGTCCTTGACATCTTCGAAAAATCCAATACCAAGTTCAACATAACTTACCTCATTTCATGGAGGAACTCAATGCAATGGGGACCATTTCTTCCTAAGGGTGGAGGAATTATGCAGGTGGATATTGGTGGCCACCCACCTATTCCATTTGGACCTCCACCATCGGTTCTTTCAGTTTTTCAGTTTCAGCACAACTTACTATTTTTAGTAGTTTTTCGGGTCTTGAACTTTTGGATCTGTTTTGAGGCCCTAAACAACTTTTTTTGGGAAAATCGGGAGCAACATGGATCATAGGCCATGTTTCTCACTCAAAATTTTTATTCCTCAGATAGATCTTTCTAACGAGGTATTGAGCACGTCAAATAGATATTGTATGCCAAAGTTATATCCTAGGAAGATTGGTGTACCAATTTACCCAAACGGGGCCCACAATTTTGGCACTTCATCTCCTAGGGTTAGGTTTTTGGATGTTTATGGTTTTCTATTGTTTCTCAACAATAAATAGGCCTTCGAGCCTCATTGTAACACAATTCAGAGGCATGTAGCTGCCACATATCTAAGATATAAGCTACCAGCACTCTAGCTAGTTTATTTCCATTATGTCAGTAAGCATATTTCTATTATTTGATATTAATAAAATGAAGTTTGATTTATGTTGCATCTCTCTGTTTATGTTTATTTCTTTATATTATTGTGTTCCCGCATAAATCCAAATCACTAGTATGGGAGTGGTCTTCTCTTTCTCTATTTTTCTTTGCATGTCCCCAATGCAGTTAGGGTATAAGGAGTTAGGGCTCGATTTGGTTGAACCCTTGAAAGATTATCCTCACCAACCTCGAATCCCATGGCGAAAGAAAAGAAATATGAGAGAGTAGGAGATCCTATAAAAATATTGCTCAAGTAGGGCCTCGAGAAACAGAGGAAAGTGATGATGGATAACTTTGCCCAGATCCTTCAACGGTTGCCCACCAACGACGCATCTACATCCTGTCGCCACTCTGGAGACACCACTCCTTTCAAGGTACAGGTCAACTTCAACATTCCTGTATTTGAAGACCAGATAGATGTAGATGCCGTAGATAGATGGTTGAATTTTTGGGAAGGGTATTTCTCGGTCCATGATTTCTCTAACTGAGAAAATATTATTTTTGTAATCCTCAAAGTCACCCCCCATGTCAATGATTGGTGGGAAACCTACTGTGAGAAAAAGGACGAGAGGGAACCCTCTATGTTCTTGGCCTCACCCACTTGGAATTCGTTCTGAGATGGCATCAAGGAACAATATTACCCCGTGGGGAGCTATGCGGACAAATACATCCAATGGACCATGATGTGGCAGCAAAGGTATCAAGATGTGCGCAAACTGACGAACTTGTTCCATACCCTGTGCACAAAGTTGGGTATTAAAGATTCAAAGAGACATTTGGTGCTCAAGTGCCGTAGCTGTTTGTACTGATACATTTAGGAGGAAATGGAGTTCCTTGACATTACCTCGTTTGACACGGCATATCACTATGCCACCAAGATCGAGGATAAATTTAAGCAGAAGAAGCGAGACTTTAGATCCGCAAATCCGAAGCCAGGGAAAGGTGCCCTTGGACTGCAGGAACAAGGGGAAAAGCCAAAGCATGGAAACTCTGAACAACACCACAAATCCAAAGAAGGAAACGGGGAAATGGTGTGAATTTCATAACAGCCACACTTACATCACAAATGAGTGTCGGGCCAAGCATTCGTTGGTGGCCGAACTGAAGGCACCCGAATCATATGCATGTTATGATCTTGAGTTAGAACCAGACAAGGGTAATGAAAAAGGGAAGCAAATCATTGATGTGGATACCAGTGCCAATTTTGCCACCACCAAGCTCCATAGGGAGGATCCAGAGGAGGGGGATCGCCTCTTCCGTTCAGAGATGTGGGTGAAGGGCTATCCACTGCAATTCCTTGTCAATTGCGAAAGGCAAAAGAACTTCATTTCAACAGAGGTCGTGAAGCAACTCGGCCTACTAACCATAACACACTTGCATCCGTATACCATTGGGTGGCTTCACCAAGGAAGAGATCTCCATGTCCGCCAATGGTGCCACCTTCCGTACAACATTAAGCCATTCATGGATGAGGTATTGTGTGATGTTACTCCTCTTGATGTGTCTGATGGATTATTGGACCAACCATACTTGTGGAAGCGACATGTTGTGTATGAGTATAGACCTCATTATATTGTTATTACTTTGGGAAATAAATTGTACAAGATACCATAGGTAGTACCGCCTCTTGCCATCTCTTTGACTACTGCGAAACAAAGCAGCAAGCTTGTTTCCCAAACCAAGAAGTTTATTTTCATTACAATTCTCCCACAAGGCAAGAAGAATATCATGACCACAACATCTAAAAACTGTCCCCTGCATGACATCAGCAGGTGGACAAAGTCATGGAGGAATACGAGGAAATTTTCTCGTCACCCACAACGGTCCCTCTACACTGTCAAATCAAGAACTCCATTGACTTGACCCCAGGCACACCGTTGCCTGGTGTTGCCATACCTCATGCAACCACACAAAAAAAATCCACACATCTACTGTATGAGGCTGATAAAGCAACCAAATTTATTGAATGCATCCAACACGTCCACCAGCAAGTCCTTGAAATCTTCGACAAATCCAATACCAAGTTCAGCAGAATTTGCCTCATCTCATCGAAGAACTCAATGCAATGGGGACCAATGCTTCTAGGCATAGTTTAATTTGGAATATATTAAAATTAAATAGTTTAATCTTCCACAAAGAGTGTTGTATCCAGGAAATCCCTTGAATTTTAAACCATTCTTCCCCTCACTACATGAAATGATGTTGGATTTTCATTTCTTTCATTTATGCCATTATGGGGCTCATGTTTTGCATGTCCAATTCATGCCAAAGGATAGTGGAAAGTTCAAACACCTTCTCCTGTCATGGGAACCAAATCACCCTAATTACAGAATGGATGTCACTTTAATCCCACTCACCTTCCCATGTATTTTTTGTAAAAGCCTAGATATTTCAAATTTTTTAATCAAAGGGTTATGATTACATCTTTTCACAGAACCAGTTTACTATGTAAGTGATTTCCTGTGTGTTTATTATGTTTTCCTTTGTGAAATTCAAAGTTGTGTGGATCCTAAGGAGAGGCTAGATTGAGTATCAAACTCCCTTAGTTCCCTTGGAATAGTTATATTCTTTATTTATAAATCTAAATAAACTATTTGTTTATGTTAGAGTCCTTTGCATCTGAAGATTGTTGCCTTCTATGCAATTGAAACTTGCGCTATTTTTGTGGTGTTGAATGTCTTTCTTCATGATTTTTAGTCTTATTGGTTGGATTATATATTTTCAGAATGAGTATGATTGTTAGCTTATATATTCTTTAGTCTTATACCCACATTTTTCAAGCTAATGTTTCTTTGCCATGACTGGATGTTAGCACTTTGATTGAGAATTCTGAAAGGGAGGGCTCCATTAGTTAGAGTATGGATATTGAGACCCTTAGCATGGAACCTCTCAACTAACCCCCACATACAAATATGTCCACTATTATTAAAATGTTATTTTTCAGTGGCGATGAATGGTAAACAAGCCTCGTAACATTTGAGGGAGCTGCGTTTGGTTCAAGGGCCAGCTTGAGCCTAAAGTAGGTTGAGTTGATTTCTTGGCATAGTTTCCTAGCCAAAACTAGTCTTCAAGATGTAGATACAACACCTATCATGATATTTCCTTTGTTATTGGTATTGTTTCTTGGCATATGAAAACAACCCATGATATTATTTTTTACCCAACTACCCTTTGAAGTATATGGTCCATCTTGGGCAAGGGGTAGTTGTTTTTTAGGGAGGCTCTTTTTAGATTTCTAAAGTCAATGCAGAGCCTGATTTCCCCTGTCTTCTTCCTAACAGAAACTAGGTTTGACACCCATTCTGAATATATGAGGGATACTATAATCCCAACATCATACATTTTCTCAATTTCTTTTTTAACTAAAGGGAATAAAACAGGGTTTATCCTTCTTAGTTTCTGTTTGAAAGGTTTATGATTTTCCTTAAGAGGAATTTTATGTTGAATGATGCTAGTGTCATAAGATTTCAGATCTTTGTATCCCCAAGCAAACACATCTCTAAATTCTTTGAACTGCTCTATGTATTGCAATTTTATATGAGCTGGGAGAGTGCTAGACAGTTTGATCATCTTGGGTTCTGCTACGCTACCTATGTTATGTTCTTCTACATTTGTTTCCATAGGCTCCATACTTGGTTATTTGGCTACATCATTATAGTCAAAAAAGTGTTCCAATGGTGTAAGACCTCTTGGAATTGTATCATTTTTGCATTGTAGAACTTCTAAGTCTTTTTGGTCTGCGTTGTCAATTAATTCTTCTTCAAAAAGATTTTGACAGTGATTTATATTAGCAGAATATGTCATTTTTGTTTCTGGGATTTGTTCATTTTCTACACAGTTTTTTTCATGGATGGTCTCTGATATTGGTATGGAAAAATCATTTTCTGAATTTAAGAAATCACCTATGTGTTTGTTAGAGTCAAACACTTGCCAATGATCCTCATTTTCAGGCATAGCAGACCTGTTTTTGACATTTATATTAAGTTGTTCATTTATCTGAGGTATTTGGCAATTGCTGGCAGTGAAGGCAAGTTCATTTGCTAGATGATTTTGGGCTCTTGGTATGAAAATGAGTTCATATTTTTCAAAGGTCTTTAGGAGATCAAGAGCAGCATTTCGATATTATCTAAGTCTTGGGTTTTTGGCTGAATATTCTCCTTTTATTTGTCTAATGATGAGTTCAGAATCTCCTAGGACTGATATTTTCTGGGCTTCTAGTTGTTTAAGCAACTGCAAGCCAAGGAGCAGGGCTTCATATTCAGCAATGTTATTGGTGCATGGAAAATCTAATTTATATGAATAACCCTGATTTGTATTGTGAATCCATACACCTACCCCTGCACTTGTTTTATTACAAGACCCATCAAAGTTTATTCTCCAAAGTATTTCTGTCTCATTTTCATTTTCTTGCTGCTTAGAATTGCTGATGTTTTGTATATGAGTTAAGGGAAATTTTGACTTATCTGGTAAACTATTTTTTTCCTTATTTTCCTTTTCTTGTTGAGTGATCTCATCTTTATTGTACAAGATGAAGGAATCTAAGCTTGATTGAATGGAGTATATTGGAGAGTTGTTTGGTTTATCGATGTTTCTCACCATGTATTTCATGTGGGATTCTCTGTATAATCTTCTATTTTGGTTAAAAACTGGGATGGTGGCATAAGACATGTCCATTTGAAGGCTCCCCTGAAGTTTGGCTCCCCATGATCTTGATAAAATCATGCCATACTTTGGGGGAATGTCAGCTACTACTATATCCATAACTAGACTCTTGGCAGGGATCTGAGATAAGTTTACACATAAATCTTTGATTAAACCCAAGCATTTGACTCTTCTTGAATCAAAGGAAAATAGATCCTTGTATGGTTTAGTAATTTCTAAGCCTAAGTTTTCCATCACTACTTTGGGCATGAGGTTATGTGAAGCTCCAGAGTCTAACATGGCATTGTGTAATATTTTATCATGTATATTTAGACTGATATAGAAGGGAGGAACAACCCCTTCTTGATATTTTCCTTCAACTTCAGGACCAAACAACAACTCTGGTTTGTCATCTGTCAAGTTTAATGTATTAGTATCACTTCCTAAATTTAAAGCTTTTAAAACTTGGTTTTTGTACACTTCTTGGGTTACTAGTTTAGCTAGGGGTATAGTAATTTTTATTTTTGCAATCTCTCCCTCAAGGCTGAAAGGAACTATTGATTTTTTCATATTTACATCTATTTTTTCAATTGAATTTCTTTCAGCAATTTTGATTTGCTGAACTTTGTTTGGACTGCTATTTGGGACAATTTTGCTAGGGCCACTAGCTGAAGTGCCAGGGCTGCTTTGTTCAACATTTGGCTGGCTGCTTTTCTCTTTGTTTAAATCTGTTTTCTTAGCCAAAATGTTGGTTTTCTCTGCTGCTTTCTTAGGCTGATTTTCTGTATTTTTACTAACAACAGTGCTAGTGTTTTTATCTTTTGAATTATCTAGGTTCCCTTTTCTTCTAAGATCATACTGTTTGTGTACCTCCATGATTGCATTCTCAAACCCCAACCTATAATCTTCAGAATCCTCATAAGTGTTTTCATTTTGTTCTAAGGAGAAGAAACTTTGTTATTTTTCAGTGAGGAAGACATCATCCTCACTGTCTGATCCAATCAAGTTTACATGATTTTTTCCCAACCTTTCGATCTCCCTTTCTTCATCTTGATCTACATAGTTTTGTTGGAAGGGAGGCCTAATTTGTTGGTCATTATATCTTTGCATATCTTGATTGTTTTCTCTTCTAAAATTCTGGTTCCTGTTTCAATTTTGGGGGTTTTTTTGAGGTTCTCTTGGTGGCACTCTATCATTTAAATTTATCTTTTCAAGCATTCTCTCCATCACTTTTACTAGGTTGTCAATTTTGGTGTCAAAATATGAGGGTAAGGGTGCAGTGTCATCTTTATAAGTTACCCTCTTTTCTGATCTTACCCTTGCTCTTTTCTCAATTAAATTTGCCTCTACACTCACAAATCCCTTCTGCATGTCTTCTAGAGTTAAGTAATCTCTCTCCCTTAGTTGATAGGCCATTTCAGCACCAAATCCTTCAGGATATTTTACTAAGGCCAGGCCTTAGGGAGGTTTCATGTGAGGTGGAAGAGCATTTTAAACATTATTAAACCTAGTGGAGTAGTCATGAACACTCTCCCCTTGATTTATTTTAAGATTGTTATACTCTGCTAATATTTGGAGAGGGTTATTTTTGATTTCCCATCTGTTTATGAATGTTTGATGCAAATAAGGGAGATCATTGATGCTGTTAGGAGTTAAGATTTTAAACCATTTCTTGACTTCTCCTCCTAAAATTTGAGCAAAATTTCTCATCTTAATAGTCTCTTCTTCTATCTCCATGTAATCAAAGGCATCATTCATTTTATCTACATGATTTTGGGCAGTATTGGGTTCATTTCCAGTGAAATGAGGAATCTTGGATTGATAGTCATTTGGTAAGGGAACCAAAGGTTGTGGTAACACTAGTGGGGCATACCATGCTACCATGGTTGGAAAGAAAGGTGGATTGATAGGCGAGAAAGCAGGCTGAAATGGAGTGTTTTGGATAGTGGTATTATGGAATGGATTGGAAGAAACACTTGTGCCAGCAAATTGGTTTTGAGCATATTTGTTATGGAAGAGGCTGAAGTGGTGAAGAAGCTGGGAATCAGGAGGAGTAGAAGGTGAAGCTTCTCTACTAGAGCCCTGCTACAAATCTACAGTTTCAAGATCAGCTTGGTTTAAATCACTTTGATACCTGGTTTTAAATATTTTCTTTGTATGATGTAAGTCAAAGTGTAAATCCTCTAAGACAACAAGGTTTTCAGGGACATATTTTGTTCTTAAGAGGCTCCTATCAGTAGCTGATTTTCCAGACTTAGAAGTCTACCACAAAATATTCTTTGCATTGTCAACTATTGTAGGAGGATTAGGGTCTGGATGAGATCTGGTGTGGCACAACAGGCTTGTTTTTTCAAAAATGAGAGAGGATGAAGTTTTTTAGGGATTGTTTTGAAAGTTTTGCCTCTTACAATGTCTATTCTAGTATGGGACTAGGATTCTAAACTTCCTCAAGGCTGGTTAACAAATTCCTAAAGATATCCGGAGATCTAGATGAGTAATAAGCCTACTGGGGCCAATGGAGTCGCCAGGTGGAAAATTTTTAGCTTTTGTGAAGGTAAAATGTTTTATGGTTCCACCACCATGTTTATTATGAAGCCAATCTGAAATATTTTTGGATTTTGTATATTTCTATGGTTATGAGAATGTCCTATGTCTGATTTTAACACTTAGCTAAGGTGCTCAAACAAAAAAAGTCTATTCTATGGCTTACTGACTGATTTTCTTAGATATTTGTAGGATAAAAGAGCTTATAATAGTTTGCTAAGCTATCATAGATTCAATATGTCCCACTGTGATCGCCATTATGTTGGGGCTCCTGAGTTTTGATAGATTGGCTAACCAAAAGACAAGACAACATCAGAACCAGTCTTTAGAGTTCCAGGATCTAGTCCTCCTGTTCTCAAAGAGGGATCTCTCAAATTTACTTGTTTTGCAAAGATTTATCTTGTTTGATTTTAAGTATTGATTTTAGACTAGTTATTAAGTGTAGGTATTTTTTTAGTTTGTTTTTTTGTTTGGTTGGATTGGTATAGTAGAACATGAAAGGTCTAGGTAGTATAGATAAAAAGAATAAGTGTCAGGTTCATTGGGCAATGGAGTCAAAATGAAGTTGGTAATAGGCTCATAAGTGGATATGGGATATCAAAGGGCAAATCTAACTTGGCCACAAGATCCTTTAGTTTTTGTGAATGAGATGGACATCAATGATTTGAAAAGAGAGTTTGAATTCTCAACAAAGGGAACTTAAAAACATAACTTGAACATAAAGAGGCATTTGATAGATAGGGCTAACCATGAATTCTACAAACCACACTTTAAGCAAATGATGACTTTAAGACAACTTTTAAAATGAAATCTAAGATTCGGGAGCACATCCTATTTCCTCAAAGATTTTATTTCAAAGGACTTAGAAAACATAAAAGATTCACTGATAATTGTAGTCATAGAAGAGGGAACACCTAACACATCTATGATTACAACTATAAAGACCTTTAAAACAATTATTTAAGCAAGAACAAAGGGTATGATCAAAACAGACCTCTTTGGAAAACTATAAACAATGGTACTTCAAAGGGAGACTTCAAAAATGGCTTTCAAGTGGCAGCAAACAAGTAGGGAAAACCATAAATCATGCTGGAACCAACTATTTGAACTATTTGAGAAATAAACAAGCATAAGGGTTCAAGAGAATGATTAAAGACTCTAAAATGCCTTAGTAGAAGAAAACATAAAACAGTGAAGGATAAACAGGTCTAAGGTGATTCCAGGAGTCATTTCTTAGCCTAAACTTTTCATCCTACTGTAGTGAGAATTTATGGAACAAAATGAAAACAGGAAAAACAACAGACAATTCAGAATACATCACCAACAACCAAGCTCAGGGATCCAATGATAGAGCCTTCTCAAGAACAAGCATGTCACAACATCATCAAGCTTCCAAGACTTCAATTTCTTCTTCAACTTCAACAGAATATGTATTATTTAAAAGAGTTTCAGTGTTACAACTAGTGACCAACCAACCCTTTGCAATGTTCTCCTCAAGGAGATTTTATAGGAAAAAGAGGAGGTAGAAGAGTTCCTAGGGTTGAAGTGTAATTAATTCTATACTAAATGCAACTCCTAGCCTTGAAAAACCATGCAAGGCATAAGGCAGGAATTCATTTAATTCTAACTCCATTTTATTAACTTTGTTTTCTGCCTTTTAGGCTTAGTGGGTGAAAAAAATGACTTTCAGGCATTTTCTTATCATTTCAATAACTTTACTGACAGTTTGAAATATTTCCTTTGTTTGTAATAACTGTTCAACTGTCTTTAGTCTTAATGTTACTGACTGAAAATTGATCTAGGTATTCCTTTAAGGTAGAGAGGCTGCAGGTGACAATTTTGGTAGCCGAGGATTCAATTAACCCCTATGATGTGGCAATCGAGGTCTTCTGGATCTGATTTGTGGATTAGGCCTTTGATTCCAGAGTTCATGCCTTGATCCTTTAAGCTTTAATTAACATCTTTAATCCTTCAATTATACTCTGATCTTCATCTTTGACACTGATACTCTTTCATTAATTTATGCTGACTGTGTTTTGCTATTTGCAGGTGCGCATAGGGTCTGTTGGAATTTTTGTTCAGGAAACCGATAATCATGACTTATCGATTCCCTGAAAATGTGTAATTAGAACTCACAAACCCTTTGAAATTGTATCAAGGGCCATGAGGATCATCATCCTCGGCCCATAACACTGTAATCATTTGTGGGAGGGTTTTAACCTTAATCTTCATTAAACCTGCATAAAAAACACTCAACGTTATTTAAATCCTGTAATTTATTGGTTCAAACTGCTTTGGAAGGTTTGTGGAAGTGTTTCAGAGCAGTGAGGATGGAGGAATTTGCAGCGGAGGACGGGTTTCTATGGTAAAACAAAGAACCGGGGTTTAAAATTTAAAATATGACACGAATTGAGGAATGGTGGTTTTGGGAAAACCGGCAGCGGTTTTCACGCAACATTTGGGGGGGGGAGGCGGTATTAACTTTTGGAACGCGATTCCATTCATCACTCAACACGTGGAAAATGAAAACTTCTTATATTGCATGGAAGTAGCGCACTGTGAAACGAGGCCAAAAATTACGCGATATTGATCGCTGGCCGTCGGATGATGAGCTTCAGGTCCGACGGTGCTGATTGTGCACGATGGGCCGAAAGATGCACGAGCAAAGATGGTAGTGGGGTCTACAGTGACATATATTTTATCGCGTAGCAGATGGGTGCAATGGAAAGCAGGGTTTATTGGGTTAAGTCCCGATCGTAGGATCACTTGAATGGACGATTGAGATTCAGAGATGGAGTGGATATATTGAAAGGGGAAGAGGGAAGGTGGGAGAATGGGCAGAAGGATGGGGGCCTGATGGTCGTTGATCTGTAGAGATCAAGGGTCCAGATCTGCTTAGAATTATAATGTCAAAAATGGAGAAATATAAGGGAAATAGGCATTTTGGCACGAAGGGTTATGCGTTTAAGCACCCGATTGCGGGGCTTCGGAAATATGAGGGTAGGGGTTTAAAATCCATAAGCCCTTGGGGGATAAATAACTTATAGTGCAAAAGGGTGTTTTTAAGGCCAAAAACAAGGATTTTTAAGGCCAAATAGCATTCCGGTAGGTTGGATAAGGGTTTTTTAAACCAAATGAAAGGGGGACATAAGGTTTAAAGAGGATTTTGATGATTTAGGGGTTAAAAAGGAAGGTTTTAGAAGGATTTATGAGAGGGAAAAAGGGTGAAAATGGAGAATTGAAATGATGGAAAATGGAGTTTTTAAGCAATCTTTCTCTTAGTTAACAGTAGGTACTTTAGGATTAATAGTGAAACAATAGTGAATATTAACTCAAAGGGTAATTATCATCATAAGACTTCAAAAGATGATAATTTTTCAAAGGAAACTATCTCTTGAAGGCTTAAAGACAAGACTAGCCACCACATGGTATAACAGAATTTATAGGTGGCTAACAATTTCAAATCCTTAGAGGAAACTATCCACACTAGAATAAAAATATCCTTGAAAGTCCAATATTGGTGGAAGTTCCTCAGAGACACCCATGGGGACATCACCTCAACCCTTGCCTTCACCTTAAATCCCCACTAGGCACACAGTTTCTTAGAAAGGAGAACACGGGACCTAATTAAGATATTCCCATAGAACCGAAATGAAACAAATTATATACCACCTAACATCCTCACATAATGTTAGAACAATGTTTCTGCCAATTTTAGACTGAAACTCAATTTTAAACTAGAAACTGGGTTGTTGGGACCTACGATAGAAATTAGATAGTATAATAATATCTTCAACTGGAGATTTTATAACAAGTACACTTGATGCATCCAAAAAGAGTTTTGTATCGATGAAATCCCTTTAATTCTACAACACTATTCCCCTCACTACATGAAATGATGTTTAATTTTCATTTCTTTCATTTATGCCATTATGGGGCTCATGTTTTGCAAGTCTAATTTACGCCAAAGGATAGTGGAAAGTTGAAACACCTTCTCCTGTCATGGGAACGAAATCACCCTAATTTCATAATGTATTCCACATTAACCCCACTCACCTACCCATGTATTTTTTGTAAAAGCCTATATATTTCAAATTTTTTAATCAAAGGGTTATGATTACATCTTTTCGAAGAACCAATTTACTATGTAAGTGATTTCCTATGTGTTGATTATCTTTTCCTTTGTGCAATTTGAAGTTGTGTGGATCCTAAGGAGAGACAAGGTTGATTATAAACCTCCTTAGTTCCCTTAGAAAATTTATATTATTTATTGAGAAAGCTAAATAAACTATTTGTTTATGTTAGAGCCCTCCACATCTGAATATTGTTTCCTTCTATGCAATTGCAGTTTGTGCAATTATTGAGGTGTTGAAAGTCTTTCTTCATGATTTTTAATCTTATTGCTTGGACTATATATTCAGAACGAGTATGATTTTTATCTAATATCTTCTTTAGTCTTATACCCACATTTTTCAAGCTAATGTTTCTTTTCCATGACTGGATGTTGTCACTTTGATTAGGATTTCTGTAAGGGAGGGTTCCATTAGTTAGAGTATGGATCTTTAAATCCTTAGCATGGCACCTCTCAACAAACCCCCGCACACAAATATGGCCACTATGCTTAAAAGGTTATTTTTTAGTGACGACGAATGGTAAATATGCCTTGTAACATTTGAGGGAGTTGCGTCTGGTTCAAGGGCCAAATTGAGCCTAAAGTAGGTTGAGGTGATTTCTTGGCATAGTTTCCTAGCCAAAATTAGTCTTCAAGAAATAGATACAACACCTACCATGATATTTCCATTGTTATTGGTATTGTTTCTTGGCATATGAAAACAACCCACGAGAGACATTGACAATTTGCAAAGAGGTTATATAAATATTTTCTAGGCATAGTTTAATTTGGAATATATTAAAATTCAATGGGGACTCCTTAAGATAGAAGAAGAGACTCGCCATTAAACCATTGTTATGAAACCAACTCCAAAAATAGAAGAAAAGAGAGATTAACTCCTTATAAATCAACCACTTCGAGGGGGAAACCTCCTTTACATTAAATAAGTGAACAATCCTTGGATGATACAAATGAAGAAACCTCCTTTCTATATATAAGAGTCCATGGGGTCACAATATAATCCTACATGACCTAACAATAATAATGTAAGGGCACAAAAATAACAATAGTGGCTTTTTATGGGGCACAATAATAACAATATGGGGGCTACACGGGTACACCAATAACAATAAGGGGGCTACACTAACAACAATAAGGGACTACACTAGTAATATAGGGATCTAACATGCCCCTCTCCTTCAAAAAAATGGTGTCCTCAACGCTTGAGTAGCTCTAGATGCTTTTGTATAAAATTCTCATCCTCCCATGTGGAATCTTCAATGGGTAATTTCTTCCACTTGATGAGATACTCTGAAATTGATCGATTTCTTAGCTGTCGAGTTCTTATTTCCATGACTGCTTCAGGTTCCAATATGATTTTTCCTTCTTCATCAAGTTCGGGAAATATTGTTTGATTTGGAAGTTTGTCACCTATAACCTTCTTTAAGCATGAAATGTGGAAAATTGGGTGCACTCGAGAAGAAGCAGGAAGCTCCAATTTGTATGCCATAGTACCAATATTTTTCAACACCTTGTAAGTAACAAAGTACTTTGGAAATAATTTATTATGCTTCTTATCTAGCTTGATGGGAATTTGTTTGTATGGTTGTAGCCATAAAAATAACCAGTCGCCGACATTAAAACTTCTCTCGCTGCGATGTTGATCTGCTTGTTGTTTCATTCGATTTTGTGCCAAATTTAGGTTATCCTTTAAGAGTTGGAGAACTTGTTGCTAATGCTCAATGTGATCTTCCACTTCTTAAACCTTACAATTTTTTCTTAAATATGATGTTATGGACGGTGGATGATATCCATAAAGTGCCAAATATGGGGTCATTTTTGCTGCAGTATGGAAGGAAGTGTTATACCACCATTCAGCCAGAGGTAACCACTTGACCCATTGTGTTTTTTTATCAAATACAAAACAACGAATAAATACTTCCAAATATTTGTTCACTATCTCAGTTTTCCCATAGGATTGAGGATGATAAGTTGAGCTATGAGCTACTTGAGTACCCAAACAAGAAAATAATTTCGTCCAAAAATTTCCAGTAAAAATGGGACCTCTGTTGCTTACAATAGACTTTGGGTTTCCATGTAGTTTTTGAATTATTTCCATAAATGCAATAGCAATTGTACTTGCTTTAAATGGATGAGATAATGCACAAAAGTGTGCATACTTTGTAAGTCTATCAACTACCACCATGATGACACTCTTTCCTTTGGACTTAGGTAAACCTATGATAAAATCCATTGAAACCTCCTCCCAACGTTGACTTGGAATGGATAAATGATGTAGAAGACCCAGGGTCTTAATTGTCTCAACTTTATTTTGCTAGCAAACCAAACATTCTGCCACAAAATTTTGAATATCAGATTTAAGGCCATCCCAAAAAAATTATTTCTTCACCCTGTGGTATGTTTTTAAAAATCTTGAGTGTCCTCCTAAGGGAGAGGTGTGAAATTCCAAGAGAATATTTTATTTTAGTTGGGAATTATTACAAAGATATATGAGATATTTGTACCATAAGGAATCATTTTCCAACTAAATGTATCAGATGTACTAGGATCTTCCTACAACTTTTGAATGAGTGTCCACACTTCTTCATAATTTTTCCATTCATCCCTTGCTTTGGTTATCCAATCTCATTAGATAATAGAAATGGCACAAAGCAATGCTTCCACCTCTTCATTATTTTTTGAGAGTGCATCTGCAACAACATTATATTCCTTTTTTCATAGATGATTTCAATGTCATAACTCAACATCTTTGTGACCCATTTTTTCTTCTCTTCTTAATATAGTCTTTGTTCCAAAAATTATTTAAGACTATCATGATTAGTTTTTACCTTGAAGTTTCTTCCCATTAGGTAAGGTCACCATTTCATTAGTGCATGTATTATTTCCAACATTTCTTTCTCATAAATAGCTTTCTGTAAATACTTTCCTTTAATTGGAAAACTTTAAAAAATAATGGTTCTTCCTTCTTGCATTAAAACAACACCAATTCCATTTCCCGAGGCATCACATTCCAAAATAAAGGTTTTTGTGAAGTATGGCGTAGCAAAGATTGGTGCTAGACACATTGCCTCTTTAAGATGTTCAAAGGCCTTAGTTGCTTCAGGAGTCCATGAAAATGCATCGTTATTCAATAATATTGTCAGAGGTGCTGCTATTCTCCCATAATTCTTAACAAACTTGTGATAATACCCTGCTAACCCAAGAAATCCTCGCAACTACTTTATGGTTGTGGGGACTTTCCATTACTTAATGGCTTTAATTTTCTTAGGTTCTACCTTAACACCCTCCTGAGATAGAATATGACCTGGATATTCCACCTCTTGTAATCCAAAGAAACATTTGGAGGTTTTTGCATATAATTGTTTCTCCTCCAGTTGTTTAAGAACCATGTCAACATGTTGAACATGATCCTTCCAAGAATTTTTGTAGATTAGTATATCATCAAAAAATACTAACAAAATTTTTCTAAGGAAGAGTTTGAAAATGAAATCCATCAACCCTTGAAATGTAGACGGTGCATTTGTAAGGCCGAAAGGCATGACAAAAAATTCATAATGACCCTCATGAGTTCGAAATGTTGTTTTCAGAATATCTCCAGTCTTCATTCTAATTTGATGATATCCTAAATGAAGATCCAACTTCGTAAAATAAATTGATCCATGTAATTCATCCAATAATTCATCAATCACATGAATGAGAAATTTATCTTTAATAGTGAGCTTATTGAGCTCCCTATAATCCGGTGACATGCGCCATGATATATCCTTCTTGTGCACCAATAATATTAGAGCAGAGAAAGAACTTTGACTAGGTTGAATTATACCAACCTCTAACATTTTTGCAATCATACATTCAATTTCGCTCTTTTGGACATAAGGATATTTGTAAGGCCTGATGTTTGGAGGAACACTTCCTAGAATCAAATTAATATCATGGTCATGATCATGAACATGTGGGAGTCCTTTGGGAGTTTCAAACACCTTAGAATTATTGTCCAATACCTTTTGGAGATCTGGAGAAATAGATGGTTTTTATGTTGGAACTTATAGTGAGCATATTTGTGCAATTATGCCTCGATGCTCTTTATTTAGAAGTATTTTCATGACATTAGAGCTTATTATATTTCCCATCTTCCCTGTGATACCCCATAATTCAACTTCCCTTCCTTTCGAAAAAAAATTCAAGAAAATTTCTTGAAAATTAAAAGCTAATGTCCCCAAAGATTGTAACCATTGTACTCCTAGTACAACATAAACACCTCCCATTGGAATGAAAATCATTGGATTATTCAATGCATATTCCCCCATGATTAGCTTGATATTATGGCATTTTCCAGAGAAATTTATAATTCCTCCATTTTCAACCATCACTTGACACTCTGGTGCTGGGTGTAGGAAGAAATTCAATTCCTTGGCTACCTTACAATGAATAAAATTATGGTTACTAGTTGAATCAACCAACACTATTACCTTTTTCTTCTTGATATGTCCTTCAATCTTGAGAGTTTGAGGAGTGGTAATTCCTGCCAATGCATTACAGGATATGGTTAGACTCATTTCTTCTTTCTCTAGGATTGGTTCCATGGAAAAGTTTAGGGGCGAATTATAGCCCAAGGCAAATTTTAAGGGGTTTTAAATTTTGGTAGGGCAAATTTTTTATATAAAACCCATTTTCTATAATTTTATATAATTAGCCCTATAATTATTTTAAAAATAATTAATTATTAATTGTTAGCCTAACAAGATAAATGTGCTTAAAACTTAAACCATGAAATTTTCTCCCGATTTTCTGGTTTGGGGCTAATTTCAATGGCATTCGCCTCGATTCAGAGGAGGAATTGGAGTGATTCGCCCCCATTTTCACTGGTTGGAGCTTGGAAGTTGGAGGTGCAACAAAAATTTATGGCATTCGCCTGAATTTACTAGGTCGAGGGAGGGATTCACCCCATTTCAACTGGTTGGGGATTGGAAGGGGCTTGGAATTTCACTGTTGGAGGTGCACAATGTAGGATTATATGCAGGATGCCAAGATCTGGTTCTGCACGCATTAACGAGGGCATTAGGGCAACAAAAATCAAGTTCTAGTTCCGGGAAGATGCACGGTGCCATATTCTATACAGGATGCCAAGATATGGTTCTGCACACATTGACGAGGGCATTAGGGAAACAAGAATCTTCAATTGAGTTCTAGTTCCGGAGAGGTAGCAAGAATCGAGCTTTAGTTAGGGATTTAGAGTACTAAGATGGTCCATTTCCCCTGTGCCATGGAGCTAAACCATGGAGGGCAACAAGAATCGAGTTCTAGTTAGGGATTTAGAGTACCAAGATGGTCCATTTCCCGGGTGCCATGGAGCTAAAACCACAAGGAGGAGTTTGGAAATGCAACTGTAATTATATATTTTTTTGATAAATTTGCTGAGATCAGACTTTGAATGCTTCAAATTTCAAGTGTGCTGGTGATTGCTTCGGCCTTCGGCGAGTCTAACAACAGCGCTCTGTGATTATTATTTTTAAATAAATTTTCCAGTCTGAATGCTTTAGTGAGTCTAACAGTGCTGGTCAGTGGTGATTTAGTGAATGTGGGTGCTCTGTGGTTGAATTATGGGTGATTTGCAACAAGTAAGCCAAAATCTAGAAGTTTACACTTGTTCCGGGCTTCTTTTAAGCTCGCAATCACTAGAAATCCAAACTGTTCACACTTTGCAAGGTAGGAATGAACGTGAAAATCTTGCACAAATATTCTGGAAGCTACAATATTTAATCAAGGTATGGCTGAAGAATTCCAATTTGAATATTAAGGGCATGGAAATATTTTGAGACATTTAGTCTGTGCAATTTTTATTTTGAAGTGTTTTGGATTCCTTTTCAAGTATGTTCTTCAAGTTTTTAAATTGGTGTTGATGCAGTTCCAAGATATGGTCTTGAAATTCTTAGGTTGGTGTTGATGCAGTTCCAAGTTATATAGCACACAAGAAGTCTCTACACACCTTGAATGTGTGCATTTCTCTAGGGAGTTTTGAATACCATCCAAAATGTATACGTTCCATGCTATGAAAATGGCTATGCTCACAGCTGATGCAAGAATGGCATGTGGGTTGCCATCTGTGGCACATAAACAATCTTCTTTACTTTCTCTGAATTCAACATTGGAGGATCAAGTCAACTGGCAGGCTAAGAAGGGCCTGCTAAAGTTCATAAATTCCACAAGCCAAAAGATGGTTATAGGTGCAAATTCAATTGCTGACAAGCCCATAAACATATGTGGTAGATCAGGGGTGTATAGGCCAAGGATTGTAGCACAGCAGGTTCGCACACATGCGGCATCAGGAGCCAATATATGTTTCCAAGATGATGGTATTGGATTAAGTGCACTTACAGATGCCTCAAGGCCATCAAAATTGATGGAGTTTCTCACATCAGAGAGAGCCAAAGTTGTTGTCATGATGGCTTTGGGGTTGTCACTTTGTAATGCCAATAGAATTGTAATGACTGTTGCCATTGTGCCTCTCACAGCGACTCATGGATGGAGCATCTCTTTTGCAGGAATTGTTCAGGTGTGTCTTTGTATTCTTTTGTCCACCCTGAGATTTTTATGCATGGAATTTGTCTTTAGTGAATCTTATGTCAACTATTTTACAAATTTATGGTCTTCTTATTCTTTACCATTAAAAGCATTGCACCACATATAACAGATTTTTTTTTACTCTAAGTGTAGGATTGGAGCTGTAACTATTCCACCAAAATTGCCCTGGACTTGCACTTGGTGTTGAGCTTCAAAGATGTTCTTCTCTTCCACCACATTCCACTTCATTTCCTTTGTCCATTATTAATTTCAGGCTTAAATGATCAATAAGATTAGTTAAAATTTCTTTGAGATTGTATATAATATCTAACTTGCTATGTTTTCATGATTTCGTTGTTGTAGTACTTTTTGACTACACCTAGCTATAGAATGCAGACATTCTGTAGCTAGTTGCCAATTCTGCAGCTATCTTCATGTCTATGCAGGTTCCAGGTGTCAACTCAGGGAAACATACATATGGTCGTATTCCACATCATTCCCTCATCAATTTTTGCTCCCCACGAAGTCTGAGTTAAAATATAAAAGCGGTTATGCACGAAGAAGAGAGGCAGTTTCCTATCAAAACACAGACTCTACAGATGTTTGCAGTAAAGCACAAGACTGTTAATAAGAGTTTTAATTTGATTAGGAATGGGAAAGACACTTATCCCTATTTTTCTCAAGAATTAGTTGTGTAATTTCATTATAAGTATGACTCGGGAGACCGAGAAACTGTTGGTTAGATTTTGTTTTTGGCTGCTAGATCTTAGAAATCCGAAATACTTTGTTTTGAAGTAATTTCTCTTTTAATACAAGAAGCATCACTTTATTGAAAGCGTTGAGTCAATCTTGAAGTAGATATTGCGTGCTACTCCGGTGGTAGAGGGCCCCTGCTACCTGAGCAGCCTTGTGCATATGTTTAGATAAGTAACTTGATTCTTATTTTAACCAATTTCTGAACTTCATGTTTTTATATTCATTTGAATCGGACGCTACAGATTAGTCTTGTTCTCACAAATTCTTCCAAAAAACTACTAATATGGAATGAGGCATAACTGTAGTATTTTAGGAGTTATTTACATTTCTTTAAGCTTTATGTTTTCATGCTCAATCACATCAGTTGTTACAGCTAGTCTTGTTTTTTTAATCTCTTCCAAAATATCACTAATTCCGGATGAGACATAGCTGTGGTGGTGTTTCAGAGCTTACCGCGTTTTTTTGAACTTTATTTTTTACGTTTTATGCATGAAATGATACAGCCAGACTTGTTTCTACAAGCTATTCCAAAAAATTACTCATATTGAACAAAGTAGGGCTATAGTATTTCATAGAATTAGTTGCATTTTAGATCAGTCAATACTCTGGAGGTAGATGTCATTCTAGTTTAATTCTGTCACTATATTCCAAGCTTGATAATGGTACTCTAGTTTAACCTTGTTCACTGTATTAGTATCATTCTAGTTCATCTCCAATTCATTTCAAGTTAGATAATAGCACTCTAGTTTAGTCTTAGCTCACTGAATTAGCATTCTAGTTTAGTTGTTATCCATTGCATTTTAAACTATATTAGTTCTTAAATTTAGATACCATGGTCTTCATTATTTACAAAACTTCTTTTGTTCCAACTTCATATTAATACATCATCATCTGGACAGAAGCTAGTAATATCAGTTTAAGGCCTTGAGTATTTTTCAACCTCTTTACCATTTCACAAATAAGCCTTTTCTCAAAGACTATTCTAAAAATAAATCTATAACTTTTGAATGAGGCCTAGTGGTGCTAAATTGAGTTGCAGAACAGAATTAGAAGTTAGTTTAGAGTTGAAATCTTATTGTGTTACAAATGTTCTTTTCCAATTATGTTCCAATAAACCTTTAACCATGGATGAGATGTTGTAACATTGTCAGTTGATTTTTGACTTAGGAAAACCTCAATTGCACTGAAAACTTATCCTTTTCTCAAACTATTCCAACATATCTCTAAATGAATGAATTGGATAAGTTCATGATGTTTTAGTGTAAAATTCTTAGCTCTTTTTCAAACATAAAAACCATAAAACCAAAAACATCATAAAAACACTAAACACAACGTAGTGAGAAACAAATACCTAGGCACATACAGTGCACCACACTTCAGCAGTTTACTAGCCCTGGTTGATAATTAATGACCTCAATTTAGGAACACTAAGTTTAGCACAACATTTTGGCGCCATTGCCAAGGAAGTGTAAATAGGTAGCCTTGTTTCTTAACTTCCAAAAAAAAAAAAAAAAAACGATGATATGTGTAGAGAAAGAGACTCAAGGGGTAGATTTATAAGAGGCAGAAGCTGAATTTCTAGAATACCACTTGCTTCACCTAGACCAAGAGCCAGCACACCTCCAACTCAAATCCACATTCCATCCTTTACTGATCCTAGACTTCCAGAAGACTTAAGATCAGATATTCCATTAGAAAGACCTTCCACTTCATCCACTGAACCTGTCTTAGAAGAAGATTCAAGGACCCCTGCTAGAGACACAAACTTTTCTACTTCCACAAAGGAATCAACTATGGCAGAAGAAGGGGGAGGAGGAGTCTTTAATGGATAACACACACTATTTGGAGGGGGTAAAGGTAGAGGTAGAGGAGAAGGAGGTAGAGGTGCAGAAGGAGAAGGAGGTAGAGGAAGAGGTAGAAGAGAAATGATAAGCTCTTTTGGGTTTCCTATAGTAGATGAAGAAACCAATGCAACTATGAAAAACATTTCACCCTCTGTCCTTCCAAACTTCTATGGAATTAAAACTGAAGATCCTGAAACCTTCCTATTTGAATTTGAAATCCTATGTAGAACTTATGACTACTTACAAGATGCTCAAAAAATTAAACTATTTCCTTCAACATTGAAAGGAGCAACATTGAAGTGGTTTATGAGTTTGATCAACAGTTCTATTAGGACATGGGAAGACATGAAACAAGCATTTCTAGAGAGGTATTTGGATTATTGTATGTCAGTCAATCATAAGGAGGAAGTGTTTAAGATGCTACAAAAAGAAGATGAAAACTTGGAAGATTTGTTGGAGAGATTTCATTACAACATCAAAAGAGAAAAAATGGAAAACTTAGACCAAGGCACCTTAAAATCTCTTTTGTTGAAAACAATTAGGGATGAATGGTTAGATATCCTTAACATGATGGGAAAAGGGGATATATCTCAGCTTACATTACCTGAAATAGTTGAATTATGTATCAACCTTTCAAGAGGGAAATCTAAAACTGTAAAAGGACCAAGAGACCCTGCTCTTGCAAGGGAAAGTAAGTCTGCTTCTGGGACAGTAAGTAGGGAAGAAATAGGACATATGATTGATGAGTTCAAATCTGAAATTTTAGGGAGTCTTAGTGAACAAATAGACACCCTTAAGTTACAAAACAAGCAAAAAGTTGAATCTGATGCCTTAGCAATCTTTTGTCCCAGATGTAGAAAGAAGCATGCCTTGAGAGAGTGTCCTTTGGATACAAAAGTTGTAGAGACTTGTGTCATTTGTTCAGAAAAACATGAGACCAAGATTTGTCCTTCACTTCCTGGTCTTAAAGCTATCTTTCAATAAGATACTCCTACAAGTTCCACAGAATCTCTCAATTTTGTCTCTAGAAGGCCTTGGCAAGGACCTAAAACACAAGGATTTCATGATCAGATGTATAATCAACCTCCACCAAATTGGAATTCTTGACAGCAACCTTGGCCCCAATTTCAAAATCAATCTCAAGCTTGGGCACAAGGAGCACAAAATCCCTATGGAAGATACTCTCAGTACTATCAGTATCCACCATCCTATCCACCATACCCACATTTTCCTCCTCAACAAAATCCTCAACAGAATCCTCAAAATCTACAACATCAAAATCAACCACTTCCATTACCATTTCCTTAGAAAACAAATTAGTTTCCTGCCAAACCCATACCAAACCCCAACAATAAAAATCCTCAGAACACCTACATGATAGAAGGCCAACAGTTTCCAACTTATTTGATTACTCCTCTAGACCTTAGTGATGTTCAACTTAGGTCTGGAAGAATACTTGAAAAGAGGAAACCTTCTATGATCATACAAGAACAAGATAACTCTGAGGAAGATTCTCTATGGGAAAATAAAAGTCTTGAAGAAGACACATCTTTTCGGGACCCAAATATTGAAAAATCAACACAAAAAGAAACAATAATTTCAACTCCTTTATTAGAGCAACCATCAACATCCACTTCTACACCTCCCTTTCCAGAAAGATTAGAAATTGATAGAGGTGTAGAAAAAAAAATTATGGTTCCTAATTATGATTTCCTAGATGAGCTGAGAAATGTTTGTATTAAGATCCCATTATTGCAAGCTATCAAGGAAATTCCAATCTTAGCAAAGACAATAAAGGAGTTGAGCATGAAGAAAACAGGAAAAATAATAAGAGAGACAAAGAAAATTCAACTGGCAGGAAAAATAGCAGATATCATGATGGGTAAGATTGCTATTCCAAAGTATCTAGACCCAGGAAATCTAGTTGTCAAAATTCACATCAATGGAATTGAGATCCAAAACACACTCATTGATTTAGGAGAAGCAATCAATATCATGAGTAGACAAATCATGGATAAACTGAAACTTCCTAATCTTCTTTTTACACCCACATTATTACAATTAGCAGACAGATCTGTGATTAAACCTGATGGGGTAATAGAAAACATTCCAGTGTCCCTAGATTCTTGGGAGTATCCTGTGGATTTTATGATCCTAACTCCTAAGAATAATCTAGGAGGACACCCTATTATATTAGGAAGACCTTGGTTAGCTACAGCTGATGCTTTCATTAGTTGTAGATCCGGTGATATGTATATCTGTGATGGTATTTCAACCAAGAAATTTACCTTGTATCCTCCAGCAAAAACAATTACATAGTTAGATGATACTCAATGGATAGAGGATGAAGAAGACTTACAACCTCTCTTCACAATTTCAGAAATTAGTGAAGATAGCCAAATTTTGAATACCTTGGAAAACTTTGAATCCTCTTCGGAATATAAACATGAACAATTTCAAGATGAATCCAACATTGAGTTTTTGTCATCAAGGCAGATGTCTCTCTATTCCATGGATAAATTTGGCAGCTCTACAATTGAGATATTTCCAGGCAAAACTTTGAACATAAACAAGAACTTAGAGAAATCTCAACAAGAAGAGCTAGTCAAGATATTACAGAGACATTCTTCTGCATATGCATGGGAGTACACTGATATGAAAGGGATAAGCCCCAAGACTTGCACTCATCACATCTACATAGAGGAAAATTGTAAACCAATTAGACAACCTCAAAGATGGATGAATCCAAATCTTAGGGAAATTGTTAAAGAAGAATTACAGAAATTGTTAAATGTCAACTTTATCTATCCCATTTCAGATAGTCAGTGGGTTTCTCCTTTGGTAATTGTGCCAAAGAAAAATGGTAAATGGAGGGTATGTATTGACTACCGGGAATTAAACAAAGCTACTCTTAAAGATCATTTTCCCTTACCTTTCATAGATCGGGTGTTAGATACATTAGCTGGCAAAAAGTACTTCTCATTTTTAGATGGGTTTAGTGGTTATAATCAAATCCAAGTAGCACTGGAAGATCAAGACAAAACCACATTTACCTGTCCTTGGGGTACCTATGCTTACCGAGTATTTCCATTTGGACTATGCAATGCACCTGCAACATTTCAAAGGGAAGTACTAGGAATTTTTTCAGATCTAATACATGATTGTGTAGAGGTATATATGGATGATTTCACAGTTTATGGAAACACATTTGAAGAAGCCTTAGAAAACTTGGAAAAAGTATTAAAGAGATGTAAAGAAGCAAATCTTTCACTAAGTCATGAAAAATGTTTTATGATGTTTACCGAAGGAATTGTTTTGGGACATCACATTTCAGGGGATGGGATTAGAGTTAATGAGTCAAAATTTGAAGTCATCTCTAATTTATATATTCCAAGTTGTCAAAAAGATGTAAGGAATTTTCTAGGATTTATAGGATATTATCGAAGGTTTATAGAAAACTTCACTAAGATAGCATCTCCACTCTTCAAGTTACTTACCAAGGACTGTGAATTCAAATGGAATCCTGATTGCCAGTTAGCCTTTGAGACCCTGAAAACAAAAATTTATGAAGCACCCATTTTAAGGGGACCTAACTGGAAGCTACCTTTTCATATTTCAACAGATGCCTCAGATACAGCTTTAGGAGCAGTATTGGGACAAAAAGACCTGATTCCTTATGCCATCTATTATACCAGTAAAAATTTGACTCCTTCAGAGTTAAACTATACTGTAACTGAAAAAGATTTTTTAGCTGTTGTTCATGCCATAAACAAATTCAGACACTATATAACAGGCTATGAAACTTTTGTTCACAAAGATCATTCTGCAATTAGATATCTAATGAATAAATCAATTACTAATGGCAGAGTCATAAGATGGTTATTTCTTTTACAAGAATTCAACATTACCATTCTAGATAGGCCTGGAAAACAAAACACAGTAGCTGATTTCCTATCTAGACTCCAAAACATCCAAGACAACACCCCAGTTGAAGATCAATTTCCTGATGAATATCTTTTTGCAATTTCTACTCAAACTCTTTGGTTTGCTGACATTGCTAATTATTTAGTTTCAGGGAAATTTCCTTCAATAATGAATGCAAGAGACAGAAGAAAAATCATTTATGACAGTGCAAAATATTCATGGGTTGCTAATGAGTTGTACAAGACAGGTCCAGATTTTATCATTAGGAGATGTGTTTGGGAAGATGAGATGCCTGAGATTCTCAAGGCATGTCATGATGAACCTTGTGGCAGACACTTTGCTGATAAAAGGACAACCTATAAGATCCTTCATTTAGGATATTATTGGCCATCCCTTTTTAAAGATGCTAAAGAGTATGTCAAAAGGTGTGACAGTTGCCAAAGGGTAGGGAAACCTTCTCCTTCAGGTGAGATGTCAATGCAGCCTCAGGTACACATTGAACCTTTTGAAAAATGGGCTTTGGATTTTGTAGGACCTATTAATCCTCCATCAAGACAAAATAAATATATATTATTTTTCACTGATTATGTTACCAAATGGGTAGAGGCCAAGCCATTACTTTATGCTACTGAAGCATCTGTAGTTAATTTTCTTTTTGAGGATATTTTTACTTGTTTTGGTGTCCCAAGGGAAATTGTTACAGATCAAGGAGCTCAATTTACATCAAGGCTAGTGGAACAAATGATGGAGAGGTACAAAACTAGACACAGAAAATCTACTCCCTATCATCCACAAGCAAATGGTCAAGTGGAATCTACTAATAAGGTCATTGAAGGGATCCTAACAAAGACTGTTCATTTACATAGAAGAGACTAGGCAGATAGGCTTCCTGAAGCCTTGTGGGCCTATAGAACTACATGGAGAAGCACAACATGCCATACTCCTTATGAACTTGTTTATGGAAAGAAAGTTTTATTTCCCATAGAGTTCCAGATTCAAACTTTCAAAATGGCAGTTCAGCTAGGACGTGATCTATCAGAGGCACAAAAGCACAGATTGGAGCAGATTAATGAATTGGATGAGATCAGAAAAGATGCAGTTCAGAAAACAAGTATAGTCCAACAACAAAGGACTAGATGGCATGACAAGTACATCAAAGAAAATAAGTTCAAAGAAGGTGACTGGGCTCTCTTGTTTGATTCAAAGTTCAAGGATTTCCAAGGTAAATTCCAAACACATTGGCTTGGGCCATATGAAATTATAAGAATTTTTGACAATGGAGCAATAAAAATTAGGACAATAGATGAAGAAGAGGTCACTTTTCTTGTGAATGGGCATATATTGAATCTGTATCACAAACCACTCTCAAGAGAAGAATTTGTCAAGAGATTCCAGGAAAACAGTGATGTGAAGTTAATGAAGAAGAATTTTTCTTCTTCATCAACTTAATTAAATTTTCTGAAGTCACTTTATTGAAAAAATAATAATAATAATAATAATAATAATAATAAAGTATAAACATGAAAACCAATCACTAATTGGCATGTTTATACAGAAAAGGTGGAGTGAAAATCAGAATCTTTCTAACACTCTAGCTTTTCAAATCTGTTCTTTCTGCAAGCAGTTATTACAAAATCATAAGTGCAGATCCATTTCACTTATGATCCATCTCACTTCATTCATCCATACTCCATTTCATTCATTCATCTACACATCTACACTTCGATGGATTTGAAAATTTGTCCGGCCAAATTATTCCGATCTCGGTAGAAAGTCCCAATTAGACCTTAAATCCATGGAGTAGGGATCCCGTCCTCGTGAGTGTGGGTCCGGCTACCACTTAAGATGACTTCTTCTGGGCCTCAAAAGAACTCGCTTTGAACCCGCGAACATACACTTATTCACCTGATATAGAATACGAGATTAACGTGTTAAACATGAATTAAACACTATGTGTAGCAAGCTTATAGATAAAGCACATACACCTCAAGAGATGTCATTAGCAACACATCTTTTGTGGGGTAATTGCCTGTACAGTGGTCTGATCACACAAAAAATAGTTCTTGATGATAAGATACCTCTGCACTTCCTGAAAGATGAAACGAAATGCTAACAATCTAGTTTATTAACATTCATTAATATAACAGATAATAAGATAAACATCATTGATACAACACGGATAGCCATGACATATAAACGCTATCATGAAAAGAACAGATTCATTAATCATAGGATATTCTGAAACTGTTGAAAGAAATACACAAAGTGTTCATAAAGCAACACACATCATAACCATAGGGTATTTCAACAAGATTCTATATTCATGTGCTCAAGTGTCAGATCTTTAAATACAATGCTTGTAGCTCCTGAGTTTCCCAAAAGCAAAAGCCCTTGTACAATGTCCCGTAGGAGTATTTATAATGCCAAAATTGTCTGTTGGGTTTCCTTGAATGTTCACCTTCTTGACTTTTGGGCTACCTTGCGACCAACTCCTTCTGCGACCTGGGTAGCTGATGCGACCTGCGACCTGTCCTGTTGTTGCGATTTGCGACCTGGTTCTTCTTGTCAGCCGCCGGGACGCGAATCGTTAATGAACCCTCGTTGTTCCCTAAGGAAATCCCCGCTGGCATGCCCGACCGCCCTCTTCTGTCCAATCTGATTTGAGAGCGACGCAAGCTTGGTATAAATCCGCGCTGGAGCGGCGATGACTTGACTGAGATGCTCTTGAGATGCGGAGGGCTCCGGATCAGCTGCGGCCTGCTTGATGGGTTGCAAGAATGTTTGAATATCTTGGTTTACTAGTTCCCAGGTTTTCTCTTCCTCTAATGCTCCAAGCGATGGGATGTGGTGCAGCGTATGCATTGAATCGATACCACTAATCAGGTGGTCGTACGAGGACATCACTTTGTCCAGGTCTTTAGATAACTTGTCTCCAGATTGCATCGCCATGCGGAGTTGAACTTTTGCATCCTGCGTCTGGATCCAGTCCCTCTTAGGCAAGTTTTCAGGTGCCTGAGGGTACTGTATTGTCCACCCCCTCATCCTGTCCAATGCCTGTGAAGCCTCTTTAAGCTGATCTTGTCGCTGCCTGGTTTCCATTCGTGCTCTTGCCAGAGGAGCGACTGTTTGTTTGATGGTGAACATCTCACCATATACCTGTCTCATAGTCATCTCCAACACCTCACACTCCTTGAAAATGGCAAGTGAGACTTCATTTGCTGCCAGAGCTTGGTTTCGAAGTTGCTGGACTTCCGCTTGCAATGCTGCTCTCTCCTGCTCTGCCATCTTTTCGCGTTGCTCAGCTGCGTGTATTCTGTTTTGTAGAGCTACTATTTCTCTACTCATCCGGGTTACATTTTCTTCTGTAGCCGCAGCGAAGGCAGTACCTGCTGACGCTATCATTACCGGATTAGTGCTGGTATCCAAAACTATATCCTTACCTGTGGATACTGCAGATGATGCAGAGGGACTATGTGCCAACGACCTCCTCTTCTCTTGACGGATCTTGAACGAAAACTCATCAAATGTGAGTCTGGTCAGGTCGAACACATCTTCTTCCTGTCTCTGGGGCGATCTAACATCAGAGAGTTGTGTACGGCCCAAAGGTACGTCGAGAGGAGTTACTTCAAGATCATCTAGCGTGTCATCTTCTCTTTCCTCTGTGTTCTTCTCTTCTTCTTCCTTCCTCCTCCGTTCAGCTTCTGCTGCTGCTTCTATCTCGGCCCTCTTCTTCTGTTCAGCTGCGGCAGCCTACTCGGCTTTCTTTTGGCGTTCAGCCTCTGCGGCTGCTTCTATTTCGGCCCTCTTCTTCTGTTCAGCTACAGCAGCCTGCTCGGCTTTCTTTTGGCGTTCAGCCTCCGCCTTGTCCAACTCCGCCTTAAGCGCCTGTTCCGCTGCAGCTTGTGCCTCTTTGTTTTCTTTTTCTTTCCTGGCCTCTTTGGCCAGCTTCTTTTTTTGTGCTGCAGTTGTACCTTTTGAGCGCGCCTCCTCATCTTCTTTTAGCTTCCTCTCCCTTTCCTGCTGGGCCTTTGCTTCTGCCTCCTTTTGTTTGGCGGATGGAGTTGACCCTGTGTTGATTCGGGATTTCTGGAGCATGTATGAAGAAGAAGCTCCTAACTGACGTCTTCTGTCTTCTAAGTTCTGATCATCCGAGTCTCCCTGGACCACGTCAACCCCCGGAGCAAGTTGTCTTTCAGCATTATACCAGTTTCTTCTCTCATCTTCCGCCGGGCGCTCAAGGTGCTGATAAGTCCACCTGAAATTGGCCTTCAGGCAATGTTCAAGAACTATCCTCTCTGGGTCGTATGTTCTGTTTTCAAGCGCCCCAAAGTGATAACCTCTCATTGCTTCTGCTTCTGCTATTACTTCCTTGAAGTCTTTAACTGTGAATGCACCAATGGTAAGGGGTAACGTGGGCCATGGCTTCTTTTTTCCTCTAGACAAGATGTTGGAGAATCCGTGTGACATCCGAAAGCACACCTCCCGCATCGCATTTTGTCCTGGTCACGAAACGAGGCATAACATGTGGCCCTCGTAAGTTCCAAAGACTCGATGAAGGTGTACTCGTGGAAAGGGGAACCGTTGCGCCACTTTAAACGTGTCCTCTTGGCCCGCCATGACATGCAAGGGGCGTCTCGGCCAAATAAATGCCTCTTGGCCAAATAAATGCCTGTACAGAGCGGGAACAAATACTTGGGAGATCCGATCTAGGTCCTGTTTGTATTTAGACTCCCAGAATACTTTAAGTTGTAGATGGATTGCGCGCGTGTTCTCGGGGTCCCAGTTGTGCTCCCAGCCGTCAAACTCCACTCGGGCGCACACCGCATCTAGTAGGTATGAAGCCATGTAAAATTCAGCAGGCATTCCTTTGTCCGGAGCCAATGCCGAGTTCAAGTTGGTCTGCAGCGACGTCATCAGTATGCCGGCCCAGTTAAAACGGGTCCCCTGTGTTGTCACATATTCCATAATGGTGGCCCAACTGCCGTTGAAAGAGGAGCAGTCTGGGCGCCCGTAAAGCCTGCAGAGCATGGCAGCAACCAATTTATAAACTTTTCTTAGGCTTGCCACTGGGTATTCCTGGTTCTTTTTCACCTTGAACTTCTCGGGCTCCTCCCACCATTGTTTAATAGTATCGACGATCGGGACAGCGTGAGTGGCAGCCCATTCTCGAGTAAAGTGCCGGTTTGGGCGCGGCAGTGAATAATAAATGTGTGCATCTGAGCCTACCAGCGTAGTGAAAGCTCTGCCTTCATGATCTCTGATCACAAATTTCTTTGGGTCTGTCTTTTGTATTATCCAGTCTATGATCTCCGGACATGGGAATATGGCTGGATGTGCTCCTGCCAGATGTAGTTTGGACCTCTTTACCGCCAAGTATATTTCTCGGTCTGGGAGGTCTTCCGGAAATTCTTCTGGCAACTTGGCGAACTCTTGATAAATCTGGTACCACCTCATGCTGTCGTCTTTCGAAAAAGTACATAATGTATCTCGGAATATTGGGGGTGGGGACACCACCACCAACTCATCAGTCTCTTCCACTATTCCCTTGTCCTTTCTCCGAGACCGCGGGGGCGCCATGTCACTAGAATCTGAGAGCACAGGTATGCACTCTATATCTTCACCTGTCAAATTCAGAAAAGAGTCCCACGATAAGAACGTCATGGTGAATAAAAATCGGTTACAATTCAGTGACAAAACCTAAATGTGTTAAAGAAAAACTGGACTGATGAGTCGCTGGGCCGCAGATCACACAAACAGGGCCCGGGCGCGATCTTGCGACCTGGCGACCTGGCGACCTGAGGTCGCTGGGTCGCTAGGTCGCAGATCTTGATAAAACAAAGGAAGTGCGACCTGGCGACCTGGCGACCTGAGGTCGCTGAGTCGCAGGTCGCAAATCTGCAAAACTGGAGAAAAATGCGACTCTGCGACCTCGCGACTAGGTCGCTGGGTCGCAGGTCGCAGATTTAGCTTGCCGGGGTTTGGTGCGCGCGGCCTTGAACCCTTTTGCCCCCTTTCTCTTGGGAATTTGCAAGGTTTCTAGGGCCAGGGAGAGCTGTGGCATGATTTTAAAGAAAAGGGGATGATGCCATGGGGTGAAAAGGCAAACAGAGAGGTTTTTGGTAATTTATGCAATATGTAATAGGCAAAAATCTCAGAAAACATTAAATCATGGTCAAAAGACAATTTATAGGCTACAAGGGGAGATGGGTTTAGTAAGAAAAACATTAGAATGGGAACAGCAGGAAGAAATAGCAACTTACCCGGGAAAAACTCGTCAGTTGAGCTGTCAGAGGCGTTTTCCTTACAAATCGCTGAATGTGAATAATGCGACCTGCGACCCCCCTTTTATAGGAAGTCGCACGTGCGAGCCATTAATGTGGGTCGCTGGGTCGCAGATTCGTCAAACCTTGTGTTTTGCGACCTGGCGACCTTGCGACCTGGCGACCTGGGGTCGCTGGGTCGCAAGGTCGCTAAGTCGCGATTTTCGGAAAATGACCGGATTGCGACCTAGCGACCTGGCGACCTGGGTCGCAAGGTCGCTAAGTCGCGATTTTCGGAAAATGACCGAATTGCGACCTAGCGACCTGGCGACCTGGGTCGCAAGGTCGCTAGGTCGCAGTTTTCATGAGTTTATGTAATGTGCGACCTAGCGACCTGGCGACCTGAGGTCGCTAGGTCGCAAGGTCGCAATTTGCATGGATGTCTACTTTTGCGACTTAGTGACTTAGCAATTTCTCTTTAGTTCTAAGGGGCCCCAAAATTTTAAAAGGGTAGTCTTTTTTGGAGGGTGTTGTAAAGGTTACAACAAATGGCGATTCACTGGACGAACTCAGAGTCTCTGCTAATAGTTAGCCTTAGTGGGGGGAGGGAGGGGCTTATGCTAACTGTCCTCTTTTACCATGTGGTTGCCATTTCCTAGCCTTCGGTCGTCCAGCTGAGTTGCTGAGCTTGCTGGTCCGGTTGGGCGCCATTCAAACAAATTCTTTCTTCAGGTCTCCGAACTGGAAGGGTTGGAGAACTCTAGGTGGCTACAGGGTCTGGTACGATTATTTTTTCCTCATCGTGTTGCTCCGCTGCCAGCGAACCTCTCGATCCCGGTGGAGTCACTGCCTAGGAATCATGAACGTTGCTCCGCTGCCAGCGAGCCTGGTCAGTACCCCGGCGGAGTCGTTACATCACCTCTCTGCGCAGGAAGCCTTTCTCAAGCCTTTACCCTTATTTGTGTGCTGTTGCACTTATTTTGAATGTGCCTAAGGCACTTATTTAAATGTGCTCATGGCACTTATTTGAAATGGCTGTTTAGCCTGGGCGGATGAGGGATCCCGACTTATCTTGCTTGCAGAGAGGTTGCTCCTGGTCCGGTATGAGGACTTTGGTTTTTCCCAGATGCCCTATCGTCGTTTTAGAGTATCTCTCTTCCCTTCTAGTCCGGTTACCATTTACACTGCATTTTCTTTTGAGGACACCCTCTCAGCCTGGCGAGGTAAGTTCCCCTGCTTGACGACTTGTGCTTGGTAATGTGCTACCTCTAGGTGTAGAGGGCAAACAACTTCCGCCGCCTTTGAATTTATCGGGAAAGGCCTTCCATCAGCGGAGAACCTGCTGCAGTATGCCAATCTGCGTAGTTCTAACAAATCCTCCTTTAGGTTCTTCTTCTTTTTTTTTTTTTTTTTATTTATTTATTTATTTTTTTTTATTTTTTATTTATTTTATATAAACAAACAAAAGACAAGGAACTATGGTACAAAACCAGACAGCCCTCGAAGGGCTGTTAAGTGAAATAGTGCTTGAGGTCATGCCCGTTTACCGGGAGGACCTCGATTCGTCCATCAAGGGTTTGTAATCTGAATGTGTGGGAACCTATCTTTTCATTAATTTGGAACGGGCCTGTCCAAAGTGCTTGGAACTTGGCATGCTTCCCCTTTTCCTCATGGGCTTTATCCCACTTAAGGACCAGGTCTCCTACCTCAAAAGTTTTGTTTCCCGCGGACTTTTTATCAAACCATCTTTTGATTCGGCTCTGATGGACGGCAAATTTTTTCCGGGTCTTTTGCCTTTCTTCCTCCAATTTCAGCAAGGTGTCGATTCGGTTTTGCAAGGTGGGACACGGAGTACCATGACATTCTTGGGACAGTTGGAGGGCCGGGAGAGATAGATGAGAAGGGAGGACAACTTCTTTTCCATACACAAGAAAAAATGGGGAGGTGCCTAAAGAGGACTTGGGAGTAATACGGTCAGCCCACAGTGCATTGTGAAGGGCATTGTGCCAATTTCGCTGGTGGGATAGGAGAGTCTTCTTAATAATCCGGATAAGGTTCTTGTTAGTGGACTCAGCTAAACCATTTCCCTGGGGGTAGTAGTTTGCAGAATGTTTCAGAATAATTCCATTTTCCAGCGCAAAATCATATAACTTAAAAGATGAGAAATAAGTCGCATTATCAAAAACTAAAGAAGTCGGAACGCCAAACCTGGTCATGATGAAATGCGTGAGGAATTCTATTACCTCTTGATCGTTGATTTGGCGTAACGGTATTGCCTCAACCCACCTGGTGAAGTAATCAGTAGCCGTAAGGATATACCGATGTTGTTTAGAAGAGTGAGGTATGATTTCCCCAATTACATCCAAACCCCATTGTTGGAAAGGTTCCTCTACTGCTACTGAGAGTAGTGGTGCGGCAGGCCGTGCTTCTCGGTTGGCGAACTTTTGGCACTGAATGCATTTCCGGACATATGCATGCGCGTCTCTGAAAAGAGTAGGCCAATAATATCCTGCACGCATTATCTTATGGGCAGTGGTATCCCCGGAAAAATGACCTCCAGCTGGTCCGTCATGCAACTCGGTTAAGATTTTCTGTGCTTCGTCAGTTTCCAAGCAACGTAGCAGGACCCCATCATGGTGTTTCTTGAATAACTTACCTTGGATCAGTTGGTGAGATGCGGCTTTTAATCTTATTGCGCGCTTCTGTCGGGCAGTAAGAACAGGGTCTATCGTGCCTTGGGCCAGATATCTTGAAATGTCAGAATACCAAGAAGGGCTATTTTGCTGGGGCGCATGGTCGCTCTGATACATGTCGATTTCTTGTTCCCAACATTCTTCTTCCATCTCGCGTGTATTTGCAGCCTCTGCGGCCATTTGACATAAGCCCTGTCCTTTGACGGTATGTGCTGGTTTGAACTCTAAATCGTATTCTTGTAAACATGCCATCCAATTGCCCCGCCTTTCGCCTAGTTCTTGCTGTACGAAGAGTGAGCGGACTGCGGGGTGTGGTACAAAAACCGTGACGTGACTTTTCAAGATGTAAGGCCTAAAATGTTTTACTGCCTTATAAACCGCATAGGCTTGCTTGTCAATTTCCGGATAGTTTAATTCAGCTCCCTGTAGACCGGTGCTCATAAAAGAAATGGGCCGTTCATCGTTGTTATTATCTTTCTATGTGAGGACAGCCGCAAGCGAGGAATCTGAAGCGAACGTGTATAGGATGAAACCTTTATCAAGATCTGGACTTTGGAGGGAAGGGGTTTCAGCTATAGCCCTTTTGATTTTTTCGAAAGCCTCTTTCTCTTCGGGATTCCATTTGAATGCAGCATTCTTCTTAATCATTCCCTGCAGCGGCCTGACAATCTGCGCAAAATCTGAAATGAATTTACGGACAAAATTAATCTTTCCCAGGAAGGATTGCATTGCTTTCTTGTTGTTTGGGGGCGGAATCTGAGCAATGGCTTTAGCCCGTTCCGGATCAACCACAATGCCCTGTTTAGTGATAATGTGGCCTAGCAAATTTCCCTCTGCCACAGCAAAAACGCTCTTTTTAGGATTGAGTGATATTCCATACCTCCTGCATCTATCGAAGATTTGTCTAAGGTGACGTAAATGGTCGCCGCTGCATTTTGAAAATACAGTAACATCGTCTAAATAAACCACCACGCTCTGCCCTATTAGACCGCGGAAGGCTATGTCCATAGCTCGTTGGAAGGTGGCTCCTGCATTGATCAATCCAAAGGGCATGCGTCTGAAAGCAAAGGTTCCCCATTTTGTCCGGAATGTGGTTTTCAATCTGTCAGGTTCGGCTACCAATACTTGGTTATAGCCGGAGAAGCCGTCCAATAGGGAAAACATCTCAGATCCAGATACAGCTTGTAATATCTGTTCCATGGGGGGCACCGGGTAGTTGTCTTTGTTTGAGGACCGATTCACATTGCGGAAATCTACACACAAGCGAATTTCACCAGACTTCTTTCGCACAGGTACCAGATTCGACACCCACGTGGAGTGACGAACTATGAAAATGATGCGAGCATCTAAAAGCTTTTTAAGTTCTTTTAGAATCATTGGCTCCAAAGCTGGATGTATTTTTCTGAGTTTCTGTTGGAAGGGTTTAACCCCTTCTCTCATGGGTATTACATGTTGAATGATACGAGTATCGTATGTACGTAGATCTTCATACGTCCAGGCAAATACATCACGATACTTCCGGACTAGCTGGGTGAAAGCCCGTGCCTCTTCATCACTACAGTCTTTGCCAAGGTTAACAAACTTAGGGTTCTCATCTGACCCCAAGTTGACTTGCCGATGAGCCAATATGGAACTTTGCACTTTGGTGTTCGGAGGCCTGCGGAATCAGTTTTGCAGATCAAACATCTTTTCTAATGATACCACCCCCTTGGGCATAATGTTCTCTCTGTGTTCCTCATTCTTTTTCTGTAACGCACGCTCATGTTCTTCCTCATCAATTGCCGCGTCTTTGAATACTTCAGTGTTGCACATAAAATCCAAAATCTGTTGATCATCATTAAACACGCGTAAATTAGAAATATTGTCTGGCACAGAGGGCCTATATACAATTTCAATAGAAAAGCCGTCCCTCAAAGGCGTGAATCTAGCAGCAGCATTGGCCAGAGTATCTGCTGCTGCGTTGTGCATCCTAAGGACAGATTTTATGCCAAATGCATCAAAACCAGAAATCAAACGCCATACCTCTTGTTGATACGCCTTTAAATGTGGAGATAAACAATGAATAGTGTTGCGTACCTGGCGGGTGATGATCTCGGAATCTCCAATGACCTGCAAACATTTTACCTTCAAGTCCAGTGCCTTTTTAAGTCCGAGGATTAATGCCTCGTACTCAGCGGAGTTGTTGGTGCACTGAAACTCTAGCCGGCATGAGATCAAGTATTTATTCTTGTGCGGGTCAAGCAATATGCAACCAGTACCAGCTCCGTCATTAGTCTTGGATCCGTCATAATACAAGGTCCATAGGTCACTTTCTGGCTCCTTCAGGGCACTAGGCTGTGAAGGAGTTTCTGCAGGTGGTAAGTCAGGGATTACTCGCTCCTCAGTGACAAAGGCTACTTCAGATTGAACCTCGGGGTCTATAGGAGACTGGGGGGTTTGGTAGCATCCAAATATTGACTCTAGAAAGCACATGCTAAGCTCTTCTTGTGCAAAGCTGATGGGTTCATTAATGGCGTCCATATCAGTGACGGTGTGTTTCATGTAAGGCTCACTTTCTACCCTGATTTGATTATTCCGCCCCTTGTAAGGAAGCCACAAGTGGGACCAGTCGGTGGCGAAGTAGCCTTGTAATTTGCTGGACCAATCTCTACTGAGCAATAGGCCGTATGCTTCTGGAATATCAACAACTACAATGTCGATGCACTGATGGACCCTAGAGTCTGATGACAAGCGGATGATGACATTGTTTAATTCCCCTATGGCAGGTACTTGTGATCTATCGAGTTGTATGATTTTTGCATCAGTCTTCTCCGGGCGAATGTTAAGTTTCTTACAGACAGATAAGGGCATGACGTTTGTAGAGGCACTGGAGTCGACCAGACAGTTGTGGACATTGAAGTTGAACATCTCGAAGGACAAAAGGAACGGGGGGGTGGATCCTCTAGAGTTGGTATTAATGGCGTTCACTATGGATTGAACATCTGATCCGGCCTGCGCAGACGTATTGCTCACAGTCTTCGTAGCTGAAGTATTTGCGAAAGCCTTAAGAATGAGCTCCTTTTGATTAGTAATGCGAGCCAACTCATAGAGAGAAATGTTTGCTCTCGTTTTCTTCATATCCTCAACAATGTTATAACTGGGTTCTGGTTGAGGGCTAGGCTCGGCGGAAGTCTTAGAGGATTCTGTCGGAAGTTTTCCCTTTTGACTCGTTCGGGTAGTGTTGTTGGGAAGTTTTTCCGGGGCAGATTGTTTTCCGTTCCCAGGGGGCAGGATCTTCCTTAGGAAAGCCCTTTTTTTGTCTTCATAAGACTGTTCGGGAACATGTCCTTTGCTTCTGAGGCTATAATTCCGCACGGGCCGATCCTTGGGAGTATCTGCCATGTAAATATCGATAGGAGTAAGGTTTTCTCCACCTCGAATTACGTCAAAAGCAAGGATAGAGGATCCTGGTTCTTCATTTGAGGACGGATTTTCATCATGATCTGAAAACTCACCCTCCGTCACATCCCCTAGAGTTTGATCATCTAAAAGCTGATTAACTACTGCTGTCATGCTACCAATCCATTGAGGGCATGTTTTCTCGGAATGGGCAGCTTGGTGAAAAGAACAGAAATTATCTTTCCCTATCTCTTCCACATTTAGAGCAGTATTTGTGTTGGACGGAGGTCTGCTAGTATTGAGATTACTTTTTCTGAAAAAAGGTTTAGGTGGTCTACTACTAGTCGTGGCTTCTGCGCCTTTTCTCCTGAGGTCAGTGACTTCATTCGTTAAATGCTTGAGCGTTTTGGCCATGCTTTCAAAGTCAAGAGTATCTCTATCCCTATCAGTAGTCTTAGGAGTGGAGGACTGACCTCTTTTCGTGTTGGGTTTGTTATCATCTCGTCCTTCATGATCGATGGCTCCTATCGAAAGCATGTCCTTTTCCACAGCGAGAGCAGCCTCATAATTAGCCGTAAGGTTAGCACGGGCTTCTCGTTTCACGAAAACTGCAATATCTCTGGGCAAGGCTTTGGTGTAGTAGTCAATGGTGATTGAGTCATCCAATGCTAAGTTGGGAGGAAATTTCTGCAGTATGGTAGCGAAGCGTTGGTTGAAGTCCTTCACCTTTTCCTTTTTTTGACACTTGGTGGTGCTTAGCTCAGTTAGAAGCATAGAAGGAGTTTTATCTTCTGAAAACTTATGCAGGAAAATGCGACGGAATTGCTCCCATGAAGTGATGGAGGCACTGGGGAGAGAGCGGTACCAAGTGGCTGCCTTGTTTTCGAGGGTATGGGGAAATAGTCGACATGCGACATCATCGGACTGTACTCTCATGATTTGCAGAGACAAATAGAAGCTGCTAATATGATCTTCAGCCAGGGTACCCTTTTCAGGGTCGAACTTTGGTAGATGCTTCTCCGGATGCCTAGGAAAATCTTGGAGCGGGCCTAAAAGGTTTAATGGGGATTGAGCCATCCAGGCCAGGGGTTGTATTCTTCTCGCTCGCTGGTGTTGCCTAAACTGATGTTCAGATTCTCCTTCCGAACCTGAGACCGATGCTTCTGACTCGTGACGGGAGTGTTCGTCTTAGTGCCCCCCACGGTTCAGAAAATCTCTAAGATATCCCAAGTTGTTTACAGGAGGCCTCACTGGGTTTGGGTGGCGGTTGTGAGCTTGGTTTCCTTGGCCTCGGCCTCTATCCCCCCTCCCCCCGGCCCCTCGGCCTCTATTCCTATCTCCTTCATTTCTACGGGCTCTATTCCCCCCGTCTATATTTCCTCGGCCTCTGCCTGCCTCACCATCCCTGGGTGGGCGTTGTGCCTGGGTGTTGTTTTGTCGGGGTTGGTTAGGCTGGAAGTTGTGGAAAGGACCGGTGTCAGCAAACTCTTCACCCTCTTGGAGAACAGGATCGTTTTCCTCAACAGCGTGTGCGAGGTCTTCCAACATGAGGTTTATGAGCTCGGGTATAGTACTTGCAATGGCTCCGTTAGGGGTGATGTTCTCGGGCGGAGTCCTAGTATGGGTAAGGTATTCCATGATTGGAGTGAACCGTAACTGGTTGACAAGATCTCGGGTAGTTGGGCGTAAGGCTCTCAGCTGCTCCCTAGTGATTTCATAATATCGAAGCTCCCTCCCTGGAATATCTTCTGGAAGAGGAGGGTTAGTTTCATTGTTTATGACCTCCCCTTGGGGAGTTTGCGATGGGATGTTTGTTGTGTGCTGGGAGGCTGCCATTCGGCCCTCCTTCTAGCGCCAATTCTGTTGACGGGAAAATTTGTCCGGCCAACAGTAGGGGATCTCCCCGGTAGAAAGTCCCAATTAGACCTTAAACCGTTTGGAATAGGGATCCCGTCCGGAGTGTGGGTCCGGCTACCACTTAAGATGACTTCTCTTCGGTCTCAAAAGAACCTGTTTGAACCTGCGGACATATACTTATTCACCTGATATAGAATACGAGATTAATGTGTTAAACATGAATCAAACACTATGTGTAGCAAGATTATAGATAAAGCACATACACCTCAAGAGATGTCATTAGCAACACATCTTTTGTGGGGTAATGCTTGCATGGTAGTCTGATCACAAAAGAAATAGTTCTTTATGATAAGATACCTCTTCACTTCTTAAAAGATGAAACGAAATGCTAACAAAATAGTTCATTAACATTCATTAATAGAACAGATAGTAAAATGAACATCATTGATACAACACAGATAGCCAAGATGTATAAACGATGTCATAAAAAGAGCAGCTTCATTAATCATAGGATATTCTGAAACTGTTGAAGGAAATACACAAAGTGTTATACAGCAAAACACATCATAACCATAGGGTATTTTAACAAGATTCTATATTCATATGCTCAAGTGTCAGATCTTTAAATACAATGCATGTAGCTCCTGAGTTTTCCAAAAAAGAAAAGCCCTTTTTACAATGTCCCGTAGGAGTATTTATAATGCCAAAAATTGTCCGTTGGGTTTCCTTGACTGTTCGCCTTCCGCGGCCTGGGCAGGTGATGCGACCTGCGACCTAGGTAGGAGATGCGACCTGCGACCTGTCCTGTTGGTGCGACTTGCGACCTGGTTCTACTTGCTGCTCAGGACTTGCTGCTGCCGGGACGCGAAATGTTAATGTCGGGGATGTCAACCTGTTGCTCTCTGAGGAAATCCTGCCATGCCTGGTATTCTGCCGCTATGGGAGACACCAGAGGTACCCCCTCCTTCAGCCTATGCACACATTCCAAAGCGTTTGGTACTAAGGTCTCCCTTTTCTGTCCGATCTGATTGGAGAGCGACGCAAGCTTGGTATAAATTCGCGCTGGAGCGGCGATGAATTGACTGAGATGCTCTTGAGATGCGGAGGGCTCTGGATCAGCTGCGGCCTGCTTGATAGGTTGCAAGAATGTTTGAATATCTTGGTTTACTTGTTCCCAGGTTTTCTCCTCTTCTAATGCTCCAAGCGATGGGATGTGATGCAGCGTATGCATTGAGTCGATACCACTAATTAGATGGTCGTACGAGGACATCACTTTGTCCAGGTATTTAGACAATTTGTCTCCAGATTGCATCGCTATGCGGAGTTGAACTTTTGCATCCTGCGTGTGGATCCAGTCCCTCTTAGGCAAATTTTCAGGTGCCTGAGGATATTGAATGGTCCAACCCATCATCGTGTCCAAAGCCTGTGAAGCCTCTTTGAGCTGATCTTGTCTTTGCCTGGTTTCCATTCGTGCTCTTGCCAGAGGAGCGACTGTTTGTTTGATGGTGAACATTTCACCATATACCTATCTCATAGTCATTTCCAACACCTCACACTCCTTGAAAATGGCAAGCGAGACTTCATTTGCTGGTAGAGCTTGGTTTCGAAGTTGCTGGACTTCTGCTTGCAATTCTGCTTTCTCCTGCTCTGCTATCTTTTCGCGTTGCTCAGCTGCGTGCAGTCTGTTTTGTAGGGATACTATTTCTCTACTCATCCAGGTTACATTCTCTTCCGTAGCTGCAATGAAGGCAGTACCTGCTGATGCTATCATTACCGGATTAGTCTTGGTATCCAAAACTATATCCTTGCCTGTTGACACTGCGGATGATGCAGAGGGACTTTGTGCCAACGACCTCCTCTTCTCTTGACGGATTTTGAACGAAAACTGATCAAATGTGAGTCTGGTCAGGTCGAACACATCTTCTTCCTGTCTCTGGGGCGATCTAACATCAGAGAGTTGTGTACGGCCCAAAGGTACGTCGAGAGGAGTTACTTCAAGATCATCTAGCGTGTCATCTTCTCTTTCCTCTGTGTTCTTCTCTTCCTCTTCCTTCCTCCGCCGTTCAGCTTCTGCTGCTGCTTCTATCTCGGCCCTCTTCTTCTGTTCAGCTGCAGCTGCCTGTTCGGCTTTCCTTTGTCGTTCAGCCTCTGCGGCTGCTTATATTTCGGCCCTCTTCCTTTGCTCAGCTGCAGCAGCCTGCTCGGCTTTCTTTTGGCGTTCAGCCTCCGCCTTGTCCAACTCCGCTTTAAGCGCCTGTTCCGCTGCAGCTTGTGCCTCTTTGTCTTCTTTTTCTTTCCTGGCCTATTTGGCCAGCTTCCTCTTTTGTGCTGCAGTTGTACCTTTTGCGCGCGCCTCCTCATCTTCTTTTAGCTTCCTCTCCCTTTCCTGTTGGGCCTTTGCTTCTGCCTCCTTTTGTTTGGCGGATGGCGTTGACCCTGTGTTGATTCGGGATTTCTGGAGCATGGATGAAGAAGAAGCTCCTAACTGACGTCTTCTATCTTCCAAGTTCTGATCATCCAAGTCTTCCTGGACCACGTCAACCCCCGGAGCAAGCTGTCTTTCAGCATTATACCAGTTTCTCCTCTCATCTTCTGCTGGGCGTTCGAGATGCTGATAAGTCCACCTGAGGTTGGCTCTCCGGCAGTGTTCAGGGACCAATCTCTCCGGGTCATAGTTTCGGTGTTCAATTGCCCCCAGCTGATAACTTCTCATTGCGTCTGCTTCTGCTAGCACCTCCTTGAAGTCTTTAACTGTGAATGCACCAATAGTGAGGGGCAGAGTGGGCCATGGCTTCTTTTTTCCCTTAGACAAGATGTTGGAGAAACCATGTGACATCCGAAAGCACACCTCCTGCATCAGCATTTTGTCCGTCACGAAACGAGGCATAACATGTGGCGCCTTGTAAGTTCCAAAGACTCGGATGAAGGTGTACTCAGGGAAAGGGAACCAGTGCGCCACTTTAACCAGGGTCTCCTTGGCCCGCCATGACATGCAAGGGGCGTCTTGGCCAAATAAATGCTTGTACAGAGCGGGAACAAATATTTGGGAGATCCGATCTAGGTCCTGTTTGTATTTAGACTCCCAGAATACTTTAAGTTGTAGATGGATTGCGCGCGTGTTCTCGGGGTCCCAGTTGAGCTCCCAGCCGTCAAACTCCACTCGGGCGCACACCGCATCTAATAGGTATGAAGCCATGTAAAATTCAGCAGGCATTCCTTCGTCCGGAGCCAATGCCGAGTTCAAGTTGGTCTGCAGCGACGTCATCAGTATGCCGGCCCAGTTAAAACGGGTCCCCTGTGTTGTCACATACTCCATAATAGTGGCCCAACCGCCGTTGAAAGTGGAGCAATCTGGGCGCCCGTAAAGCCTGCAGAGCATGGCGCAAAGAACCAATTTATAAACTTTCTTAAGCATTTTGGTATTCCCCGGTTTCTTTTTCACTTTGAACTTTCCTGCCCTCCCACCATCGTTTAATAGTATCGTACGATCTGACTGGCACATAGAGCACCCCATTCTCGAGTAAAGTGTCGGTTTGGGCGCGTGCTGAATAATAAAGGTGTGCGTCTGAGCCTACCAGCGTAGTGAAAGCTCTGCCTTCACGATCTCTGATCACAAATTTCTCTGGGTCTGTCTTTTGTATTATCCAGTCTATGATCTCCGGACATGGGAATATGGCTGGATGTGCCCCCGCCAGATGTAGTTTGGACCTCTTTACCGCCAAGTATATTTCTCTGTCTGGGAGGTCTTCCGGAAATTTTTCCCGGCAACTGGGCGAACTCCTCGATAAATCCGGTACCACCCTGGCGTCGTCGTCTTCGGTGCACATAATGTATCTCGAATATTGGGGGGGGGGTGGGGACACCACCACCAGCTCATCAGTCTCTTCCGCTGTTCCCTTGTCCTTTCTCCGAGACCGCGGGGGCGCCATGTCACTAGAATCTGAGAGCACAGGTATGCACTCTATATCTTCACCTGTCAAATTCAGAAAAGATTCCCACGATAAGAACGTCATGGTGAATAAAAATCGGTTACAATTTAGTGACAAAACCTAAATGTGTTAAAGCAAAACTGGACTGGTGAGTCGCTGGGTCGCAGATCACACAAACAGGGCCCGGGCGCGATCTTGCGACCTGGCGACCTGGCGACCTGAGGTCGCTGGGTCGCTAGGTCGCAGATCTACGAAAACAAAGGAAAGTGCGACCTGGCGACCTGGCGACTAGGTCGCTGGGTCGCAGGTCACAAATATGTAAAACTGGAGAAAATTGCGACTCTGCGACCTCGCGACTAGGTCGCTGGGTCGCAGGTCGCAGATTGTCTTGCCGGGGGTTTGGTGCGCGCGGCCTTGAACCCTTTTGCCTCCTTTCTCTTGGAAATTTGCATGGTTTCTGGGGCCAGGGAGAGCTGTGGCATGATTTTAAAGGTAAAGGGGTGATGCCATGGGATGAAACAGCAAACAGGGAGGCTTTAGGTAATTTATGTAATATGTAATTGGAAAAATATCAGAAAACATCAAAGCATGGCCAAAAGACAATTTATAGGCTACAAGGGGAGATGGTTTTAGTAAGAAAATCATTAGAACGGAAACAGCAGGAAGAAATGGCAACTTACCCGGGAAAAACTCGTCAGTTGAGCTGTCAGAGGCGTTTTCCTTACAAATCGCTGAATGGGAATAATGCGACCCGCGACCCCCCTTTTATAGGAAGTCGCACGTGCGGGCCATTAATGTGGGTCGCTAGGTCGCAGATTCGTCAAACCTTGAGTTTTGCGACCTGGCGACCTTGCGACCCGGCGACCTGGGGTCGCTGGGTCGCAAGGTCGCTAAGTCGCGATTTTCGAAAAATGACCAAATTGCGACCTGGCGACCTGGCGACCTGGGTCGCAACGAGGCTAAGTCGCGATTTTCGGAAAATGACCGAATTGCGACCTAGCGACCTGGCGACCTGGGTCGCAAGGTCGCTAGGTCGCAGTTTTCATGAGTTTATGTAATGTGCGACCTGGCGACCTGGCGACCTGAGGTCGCTAGGTCGCAAGGTCGTAATTTGCATGGATGTCTACTTTTGCGACTTAGTGACTTAGCAATTTCTCTTTAGTTCTAAGGGGCCCCAAAATTTTAAAAGGGTAGTCTTTTTTGGAGGGTGTTGTAAAGGTTACAACAACTTCATTCATTTCACTCCATGGTCCACCTCATCTCCATCCTAAATTTTTAAGTTTGATGTTTTTCTACAATTGAATAATACACATCATGAATTGCAGGCTACTTTTCATACTCCACTCCACTTCATAAGTTGTGATCCATTTCACTCCATTATTCACTTCATTCATATTCCATTACACCATATTTCATTATCCATTTTCACTCATTCCATACAACAGTCCATTCATGCCCCAAACTATTCCATTTCATGTTTCAAGTCTTCTACAGGTACATTCTGCAATCAGTCAGACATTCTGCAATCAGTCAGACATTCTGCAGCCATACATACATTCTGCAGCCAGAGATCCTGAAGGCACTGTCCAGTAATTACTTGATCTGCAACAAAGTGATCATGCATATCCATGACAACAAGAAAAATCAAGGGAGTTATGAAGACTCAAAAATTAATGATTTCCAGGGGAGAACAAAGAATATGAAGATCACAAAGATCAGAGGGAAGGCAAAGGTAAAAGTTATGAAATTATTATAATGATAGATCATGAAAATTTTTAGTATAGTTAAGTTATGTATAATTCAAAAAGTTGTTTTAATTAATTGTGTTGATCATGCCTAACAAACCTCTCATAAAAACTTTGGATAAAATTCCTTCTATTCCGCCATTCCAAATCCCATATCTGATCATCATTTAAAAGCTTAACGGTTAAAGTACTAAGCTGAATGGATTAGTCATGTCACTAGGACAAAGCATTTAATGATGATTTTGAATTCCTTACGAAATATCTCCGCGGTCTTTTCTTCCGTGATATCTTTCAACTCATATACATCATCCTCACCTCATTATACTCATTCCGTAACCACTCCATATCATTCTTTCCCGTAGCCAACTCTTAACCATTTCGGTCTGTAAAACAGAGGAAGCATCTGTGAAGCAAACAACCATTGCCACTGTGAACAGAGGAGCAGTAATTTGAAGGTTGGAAAGAAAAACTATGGGTCTCATAGTGATGATTGAACCGGTTGGAACTAATTACTTGGAGGGCTATCCACAAATAAGAGAAATGTTACAGCAAGCAGGTTGGTTGCAATTTTTGGAGAAATTTAGTGGTTTTCAAAAAGAGGTGACTAAAACATTTGCAAGGTCCTTCAATGGAGCCGAGGTTGAAATAGGAGACATTAAATCCACTGTTACAGAGGCTTTCATTGCAGAGGCAACATAACTACCTAGACAAGGAGAAAGGTGGTTCAAAAATAGGGAGTTTCAGAACGAGACATGGAAGCAAATACTCAAGTCACCAGGTATGGATGTTTCCATTTTTAAAAAGGGTATCCCTAGCTCAGCGCTAAAGAACAAATGGAGAAACATGTTGCTTATTTTGCAAAAATTTATCACTTGTGAAGGTATATTTGGTACCTTCTATGTTTACCATATTCGGTTAATAATGCATTTCCTAGAAGAAGAAATCAACTTGCCCTTTTTATTGCTTCATAGTTTAAAGAAAATGGCCTCAAGTGTTAAAAAGAGAGTTCAATTTTTGGAAACAACCTTATACCACCATGGTTTAGTCAAAATCTTGATTGAATATCATTTGAGAAAAATGGGAGATAATTGGGATGACTTCTTAGTGAGAAATCACTTTGAAGAACCCAAGGAACCTCCACCTGAAGACAAACCTACGAAGAGAAGCAGAAGATGGAAAACCTACAAAACTGAAACTGAAACTGGTAAAACAATACAGGAGGATAGTGAAGAAATGATTTCTGAGAAATTGGCCCAAATTAAGAAGAACTTAAAAAAGAGAGGATAATAAGGAAATCTGCCAGAGAGAAAGGAGAAGGGCCATCTCAACCAAGACAGAGCCACAAACTTAGAGGGATACTAAAGAAAACAGAGGTTAGACAAAATGGAATTATAAACATTGAGGATGAAGAAACACCTGAACATTAGTATGAGGAGGATTTTGATGAAGAAGCTCCTGAAATAGACCCAGCACAGCAAGAAATTTACAATTATGTTGAGACACTAGAGAAGAGAGCTTCAGAAAGTAGAGATAGAACTCCTAGTCCACCAAAATCTGCAATTGATATCCTAAGAAGAGATAAATATGAGTTAGAAATACTCAATAGGCATATCAAGAATGAGAATGAAATTCTAAGGGAGCAGGTTAAACTGAAAACTGATATGAATTCAACTCTGTCTCTACAAATGCAAAAGTTGTACAAGGCCAGTGAAAAATTGAAGAAGAAAAATAAAAAGTTAACCAGGGCACTCACAAATTTGAGATTCAAGTTAGTCATAAGGAAGCCCAGAAGGCCATTAACTACCAGGAAAAGCAGAAGAAGAGGGTTGGATGTCCTTGCAGAGGTCTCAGAGTTCATGGAATAGTTACATGAGGACATGCAAGAACCTAGCAGTGGGGGTATGTTGAGCTTCAAAGATGTTCTTCTCTTCCACCACATTCCACTTCATTTCCTTTGTCCATTATTAATTTCAGGCTTAAATGATCAATAAGATTAGTTAAAATTTCTTTGAGATTATATATAATATCTAACTTGCTATGTTTTCATGATTTCGTTGTTGTAGTACTTTTTGACTACACCTAGCTACAGAATGCAGACATTCTGTAGCTAGTTGCCAATTCTGCAGCTGTCTTCATGTCTATGCAGGTTCCAGGTTTCAACTCAGAGAAAAACAAATATGGTCGTATTCCACATCATTCCCTCATCAATTGTTGCTCCCCACGAAGTCTGAGTTAAAATATCAAAGCGGTTATGCACGAAGAAGAGAGGCAGTTTCCTATCAAAACACAGACTCTACAGATGTCTACAGTAAAGCACAAGACTGTTAATAAGAGTTTTAAATATTTGATTAGGAATGGGAAAGACACTTATCCCTATTTTTCTCAAGAATTAGTTGTGTAATTTCATTGTAAGTATGATTCGGGAGACCGAGAAACTGTTGGTTAGATTTTGTTTTTGGCTGCTAGATCTTAGAAATCCGAAATACTTTGTTTTGAAGTAATTTCTCTTTTAATACAAGAAGCATCACTTTATTGAAAGCGCTGAGTCAATATTGAAGTAGATATTGCGTGCTACTCCGGTGGTAGAGGGCCCCTGCTACCTGAGCAGCCTTGTTCATATGTTTAGATAAGTAACTGCATTCTTAGTTTAACCAATTTTCTGAACTTCATGTTTTTATATTCATTTGAATCAGATGCTACAGATTAGTCTTGTTCTCACAAATTCTTCCAAAAAACTACTTATATGGAATCAGGCATAACTGTACTATTTTAGGAGTTATTTACATTTATTTAAGCTTTATGTTTTCATGCTCAATCACATCAGTTTTTACAGCTAGTCTTGTTTTTTTAATCTCTTCCAAAATATCACTAATTCCGGATGAGACATAGTTGTGGTGGTGTTTTAGAGCTTACCGTGTTTTGTTGAACTTTATATTTTATGTTTTATGCATGAAATGATACAGCCAGACTTGTTTCTACAAGCTATTCCAAAACATTACTCATATTGAACAAAGTAAGGCTGTAGTATTTCATAGAATTAGTTGCATTTTAGCTCAGTCAATACTCCGGAGGTAGATGTCATTCTAGTTTAATTCTGTCACTATATTCCAAGCTTGATAATGGTACTCTAGTTTAACCTTGTTCACTGTATTAGTACCATTCTAGTTTAGCTCCAATTCATTTCAAGTTAGATAATAGCACTCTAGTTTAGTCTTAGCTCACTGAATTAGCATTCTTGTTTAGTTGTTATCCATTGCATTTTAAATTTTATTAGTTCTTAAATTTAGATACCACGGTCTTCATTATTTACAAAAATTCTTTTGTTCCTACTTCATATTAATACATCATCATCTGGACAGAAGCTAGTAATATCAGTTTAAGGCCTTGAGTATTTTGCAACCTCTTTACCATTTCACAAATAAGCCTTTTCTCAAAGACTATTCTAAAAATAAATCTATAACTTTTTAATGAGGCCTAGTGGTGCTAAATTGAGTTGCAGAACAGAATTAGAAGTTAGTTTAGAGTAGAAATCTTATTGTGTTACAAATGTTCTTTTCCAATTATGTTCCAATAAACCTTTAACCATGGATGAGATGTTGTAACATTGTAAGTTGATTGTTGACTTAGGAAAACCTCAATTGCACTGAAAACTTATCCTTTTCTCAAACTATTCCAACATATCTCTAAATGAATGAATTGGATAATTTCATGATATGGGTTAATGAGTTCAGGTTGTAATTTGTTTCTTTGCTATGATTCCTTATCAAGTTTTGCATTTTCTGTCCTCTGGTGCACACCTAGTTTAGAATAGTTTCACTCTGTTTTAGTGTAAACTTCTTAGCTCTTTTTCAAACATAAAAACCATAAAACCAAAAACATCATAAAAACACTAAACACAATGTAGTGAGAAACAGATACCTAGGCACATACAGTGCACCACACTTCAGCAGTTTACTAGCCTTGGTTGATAATTAATAACCTCAATTTAGGAACACTAAGTTGAGCACAAAACTTGGCATCATCCCTTTGAAGTGCATCCTATTTGGCTGAGGTAGACCACAGAGTTGAATAGATCCATGGTGTTGGTTTTATATTCTATTGACATCACCAGTGAACCAGGGTCTAGTTGGCCTGGCTTTTAGTATGCAACTTTACTGATAGAATTGAGCCTTAGATATGACCTACACATGTAGGTTGCAAGGGATAAAACTTTCAAATTTTCTAAAATGAATCCTTTGTTGAGATAGACAAGAAATTTTACAAGAGACTTGCAACTGAACCTACAAAGTTCTATCCAGATGACATGTACGAAGGTTGTCCCATTTTGTCAATTCATTGACTTCCTGTTGTGCTCGGATTCAGAAAGATCACTAAATTTCATTCTCTCATGCTTTTGCATGAATTTTTACTTCCCTTTTCCAAGGAAGGGTTGGTACTAGTGAATTTATCCAGTATTTCATCTACTCATGTATTGAGCTAAGAACAAAACACAAACTATTTTTTTCGTATGCTTTCAAATCTGATCATGTTAGATTCATTTTCAGATCAGGTCTTTGAATTATTTTTGAAAATATCCCTGGTAAAGACTAGAATCCCTTTGAATTGGGCAACCATATTAATCAAAGATATATCTTGAAGCATCTGACAAATATCATTAAGAATGAGCAAGTTGAGGTATATCGATAACCTTACTAGAGGGTATGCATCCTCTTTAATTTTTACAATTATGGTATTACCACTAGCTGGGCCATTTGTTGCCCAGAGGTTAGCAGACTTGTATTTCAGCATAACCATCTCCAATCTTTCTTATGCAACGAGCATGGTATTTCTGTGCTTCTAGACATATTCTCTTGAATCCATCTCCTGTTGAGTTATTACTTCATAGGTTCTGGAGAAAGCATAGGCCTTTGTTGTGCATGCGTTAGTTAGAAATGGAAGCAAGAAACATAAACAAGATTGGTACCAATATCGCTTTGGTTCATTTTTGTACACATTTAACATATTATATTGTCATTAAACTATCTTTGTTAGGTACTTGAAGACTTGATTCATACTTTTATATGTAGAAGGATCACAAAGGATCACAATAATGAACAGAAAATTAGAAATACTTAGTAAAGTTAATCAACAACTCATTACTGAGACATTTATTTCTTAAATGTTGGTCCAACTTTTACTAGGGCCGCTACCTGGATGGTAACCAATTGACTATCCAAATAGGTCACGGCAATTACAAGTATCTGCTAATGCATTGCAAAGCGTGTTGAATGAAAATCAAGGGAGGTCACTATACCGTGATAATTGTACTCTTGTATAAAGCACATAACGAATACTAGCAAGGTGGTAGATACTCTCTGAAGTGGGTCATGTCAGAATTTGAGTGCTCTAATGTGATCCAAGGAGTGGAGGGTGTCTACAACTAGCATGAGAGTTTGAACCTTCTCCATCCTTTCATTCACAAGTGGAGGATAGCCTAATCTAATTTGAGGCTTGTTTCTATAATTTGATAAGTTCCAATATTAGAGAAATAATTTGACAGATGAGCATATATAAAGAGAGTGGAAACCCCTGTTTATTCAAAAGAGGGCTGAAACCCTAGTTTGAGGTGCAAGCTATCTTTCAGGTCTAATTAGACTCTTATCTAGTACCATTAATACTAATAATTTTATTCTAGACATTATATAAGATGGGAAGGTCAATTGTCAGTACACATATTTTTTATATGGAATATACAATATTGTAACCTGAAGAAAACAAGAAAGAAAAAAAAAGTTGTGGCCTGAGAACAATATGATCATGAGATAGCTCAAGGAGATATGATTAGAATTTTATCATATTGCACTACGGAACTATGAGCTTATAAGAAATATAGCTCATTTATAAATGACTTTATTTATATAACAAAAATTTGTGTACACCCCATGCTATGCAAATGGCTATGCCCACTTCTGATGCAAGAATGGAATGTGGGTTGCCATTTGTGGCACAAATTTTTTTTTCTTTACTTGCTCTGAATTCAGCATTGAAGGATCAAGTCAACTGGGAGGCTAAGAAGGGCCTGCTAAAGTTCAGAAATTCCACAAGACAAAAGATGGTTATAGGTGCAAATTCAATTGCTGACAAGCCCATAAACAGATGTAGTAGATCAGGGGTGTTTAGGCCAAGGATTGTAGCATAGCAAGTTCGCACACATGCGGCATTAGGAGCCGATAAAGGTTTCCAAGATGATGGTATTGGATTAATTGCACTTACAAATGCCTCAAGGCCATAAAAATTGATGGAGTTTCTCACATCAGATAGAGCCAAAGTTGTTGTCATGATGGCTCTAGGGTTGTCACTTTGTAATTCCAATAGAATTGTAATGTCTGTTGCCATTGTGCCTCTCACAGCGACTCATGGATGGAGCAACTCTTTTGCAGGAATTGTTCAGGTGTGTCTCTGTATTCTTTTGTCCACCCTGAGATTGTTATGCATGGAATTTGTCTTTAGTGAATCTTCTGTCAACTATTTTACAAATTTATGGTCTTCTTATTCTTTACCATTAAAAGCGTTGCACCACATATAATAGATTTTGTTTGACTCTAAGTGCAGGATTGGAGGTGTAACTATTCCACCAAAATTGCCCTGGGCTTGCACCTGGCATCATCCCTTTGAATTGCATCCTATTTGGCTGAGGCAAACCACAGAGTTGAATAGATCCATGGTGTTGTTTTTATATTCTATTGACCTCACCAGTGAACTAGGGTCTAGTTGGCCTGGCTTCTAGTATGCAGCTTTACTGATAGAATTGAGCCTTAGAAAAATTGAAAGTTTTATCCCTTGCAAACTACAGGTGCAACTGAACCTACAAAATTCAATCCAGATGACATGTACGAATATTGTCCCATTTTGTCAATTCATTGACTTCCTATTGTGCTTGGATTCAACAAGATCACTCAATTTCATTCTCTCATGCTTTTACATGAATTTGCATTTCCCCTTTCTAGGGAAGGGCTGGTACTAATGAATTTATCCAGTCTTTCATCTGCTCATGTATTAAGCTAAGAACAAAACAAAAACTGTTTTTTCATATGCTTTCAAATTTGATCATGTTAGATTTGGTTTCAAATCAGGTCTTTGAGTTTTTGTTGAAAATATCCCTGGTAAAGACTAGAAACCCTTTGAATTGGGCAACCAGATTAATCAAAGATATATCTTGAAGCATCTAAAAAATATCATGAAGAATTAGCAGGTTGAGGTATATCGATAACCTTACTATAGGGCATGTATCCTCTTTAATTTTTACAGTTATGGTATTAGCACTAGCTGGGCCATTTGTTGCCCAGAGGTTAGCAGACTTGTATTTCAGCATACCCATCTCCAGTCTTTCTTATGCAGTGAGCATGGTATTTCTGTGCTTCTAAACATCTTCTCTTGAATCCATGTCCTGTTGAGTCATTCCTTCATAGGTTCTGGAGAAAGCATACGCCTCTGTTGTGCATGCGTTAGTTAGAAACGGAAGCAAGAAACATAACCAAGATGGGTACCAATATCGCTTTGGTTCATTGTTGTACACATTTAACATATTATATTGTTAATAAACTATCTTTGTTAGGTACTTGAAGACTTGATCCATACTTTTCTATGTAGAAGGATCACAAAGGATCATAATAATGAACAGAAAATTAGAAATACTCAGTAAAGTTAATCAACAACTCATTACAGAGACATTTATTGCTTAAATGTTGGTCCAACTTTTACAGGGGCCGCTACCTGGATGGTAACCAATTGACTATCCAAATAGGTCACGGCAATTACAAGTATCTGCTAATACATTGCAAAGCATGTTGAATGACAATCAACGGAGGTCACTATACCGTGATAATTGTACTCTTGTATAAAGCACATAACTAATACTAGCAATGTGGCAAGTACTCTCTGAAGTGGGTCACGTTAGAATTTGAGTGCTCTAATGTGATCCAAGGAGTGGAGGGTGTCTACAACTAGCATGAGAGTTTGAGCCTTATCCATCCTTTCATTCACAAGTGGAGGATAGCCTAATCTAATTTGAGGCTTGTTTCTATAATTTGATAAGTTCCAAAATTAGAGAAATAATTTGACAGATGAGCATATACAAAGAGAGTGGAAACCCTGTTTATTCAAAAGAGGGCTGCAACCCTAGTTTGAGGTGCAAGCTATCTTTTAGGTCTAATTAGACTCTTATCTAGTACCGGTAATACTAATAATTTTATTCTAGACATTATATAAGTTGAGAAGGTCAAATGATAGTACACATATTTTTTATATGGAACATACAATATTGTACCCTGAAGAAAACAAGAAAGAAAAAAAAAGTTGTGGCCTGAGAACAATATGATCATGAAATAGTTCGAGGAGATATGATCATAATTTTATCATATTGCACTAGGAACTATGAGCTTATAAGAAAAATAGCTCATTTGTAAATGACTTTATTTATATAACAAAAATCTTTGTACACCCCATGCTATGCAAATGGCTATGCCCACAGCTGATGCAAGAATGGAATGTGGGTTGCCATTTGTGGCACATAAACAATCTTCTTTACTTGCTCTGAATTTAGCATTGGAGGATCAAGTCAACTCGCAGGCTAAGAAGGGCCTGCTAAAGTTCATAAATTCCACAAGACAAAAGATGTTTATAGGTGCAAATTCAATTGCTAACAAGCCCATAAACAGATGTAGTAGATCAGGGGTGTTTAGGCCAAGGATTGTAGCACAGCAGGTTCGCACACATGCGGCATCAGGAGCCGATAAAGGTTTCCAAGATGATGGTATTGGATTAAGTGCACTTACAAATGCCTCAAGGCCATCAAAATTGATGGAGTTTCTCACATCAGATAGAGCCAAAGTTGTTGTCATGATGGCTCTGGGGTTGTCACTTTGTAATGCCAATAGAATTGTAATGTCTGTTGCCATTGTGCCTATCACAGTGACTCATGGATGGAGCAACTCTTTTGCAAGAATTGTTTAGGTGTGTCTCTGTATTCTTTTATTCACCCTGAGATTGTTATGCATGGAATTTGTCTTTAGTGAATCTTCTGTCCACTATTTTACAAATTTATGGTCTTATTATTCTTTACCATTAAAAGTGTTGCACCACATATAGTAGATTTTGTTTGACTCTAAGTGTAGGATCAGAGGTGTAGCTATTCCACCAAAATTTCCCTGGACTTGTACCTGGCATCATCCCTTTGAAGTGCATCCTATTTGGTTGAGGCAGACCACAGAGTTGAATAGATCCATGGTGCTAGTTTAATATTCTATTGACCTCACCAGTGAACCAGGGTCCAGTTGGCCTGGCTTTCAGTATGCAGCTTTATTGATAGCATTGAGCCTTAGATATGATCTACACCTATAGGCTGCAAGGGATAAAACTTTCAAATTTTCTAAAATGAATCCTTTGTTGAGATAGACAAGAAATTTTACAAGAGACTTGCAACTGAACCTACAAATTTCAATCCAAATGACATGTACGAAAGTTGTCCCATTTTGTCAATTCATCGACTTCCTGTTGTTCCTGGATTCAGCAAGATCAATCAAATTCATTCTCTCATGCTTTTGCATGAATTTGCATTTCCCCTTTCTAGGGAAGGTCTGGTACTAATGAATTTATCCAGTCTTTCATCTGCTCATGTATTGAGCTAAGAAAAAAACACAAACAGTTTTTTCATATGCTTTCAAATCTGATCATGTTAAATTCAGTTTCAGATCAGGTCTTTGAGTTGTTGTTGAAAATATCCCCGGTAAAGACTAGAAACCCTTTGAATTGGGCAACTAGATTAATCAAAGATATATCTTGAAGCATCTGACCAACATCATTAAGAATTAGCAGGTCGAGGTATATCAATAACCTTACTAGAGGGTATGTATCCTCTTTAATTTTACAGTTATGGTATTAGCACTAGTTGGGCTTGTTGCCCAGAGGTTAGCAGACTTGTATTTCAGCATACCCATATCCAGTCTTTCTTATGCAGCAAGCATGGTATTTCTGTGCTTCTAGACATCTTCTCTTGAATCCATGTCCTGTTGAGTCATTACTTCATAGATTCTGGAGAAAGCATAGGCCTATGTTGTGCATGCGTTAGTTAGAAACGGAAGAAAGAAACATAAACAAGATGGGTACCAATATCGCTTTGGTTCATTGTTGTACACATTTAACATATTATATTGTCATTAAACTATATTTGTTGGGTACTTGAAGACTTGATCCATACTTTTCTATGTAGAAGGATCACAAAGGATCACAATAATGAACAAAAAATTAGAAATACTCAGTAAAGTTAATCAAAAACTCATTACCGAGATGTTTATTGCTTAAATGTTGGTCCAAATTTTATAGGGGCCGCTACCTAGATGGTAACCAATTGACTATCCGAATAGGTCACGGCAATTACAAGTATCTGCTAATGCATTGCAAAGCGTGTTGAATGACAATCAAGGGAGGTCACTATACCGTGATAATTGTACTCTTGTATAAAGCACATAACGAATACTAGCAAGGTGGCAGGTACTCTCTGAAGTGGGTCACGTCAGAATTTGAGTGCTCTAATTTGATCCAAGGAGTGGAGGGTGTCTACAAGTAGCATGAGAGTTTGAGCCTTCTCCATCCTTTCATTCACAAGTGGAGGATAGCCTAATCTAATTTGAGGCTTGTTTCTATAATTTGATAAGTTCCAATATTAGAGAAATAATTTGACAGATGAGCATATATAAAGAGAACAGAAACCCCTGTTTATTCAAAAGAGGGCTGAAACCCTAGTTTGAGGTGCAAGCTATTTTTCAGGTCTAATTAGACTCTTATCTAGTACCAATAATACTAATAATTTTATTCTAGACATTATATAAGTTGAGAAGGTCAATTGATAGTACACATATTTTTTATATGGAATATACAACATTGTACCCTGAAGAAAACATGAAAGAAAAAAAAAAGTTGTGGCCTAAGAACAACATGATCATGATCATATTGAACTACGGAACTATGAGCTTATAAGAAAAATAGGTCATTTATAAATGACTTTACTTATATAACAAAAATCTGTGTTTAAACTTTAGACACACCAAAGATTTGGAATCTGAACCGACTCTACCATGACTATGCATGGCTTGATATATATCTCTACAACTAAGTATGATGACACTGATGATGGATTGATATATATCTCTGTTACCTTAGATGCTGCATGATTATGATTAATTTTTTTGGTACATGAACCTATGGGTCAATAATAGGAAGGGGGTAGGTTGCAGATAGCTTGATGATTATGGAAAGTGGATGAGATATGTCATTTTGATGATGTTTACCTATTAGATGATGACCCTCTCTTTTATCGATGTAAAGTTAAGATGGAAGACCTAGACTTGATGTACTATTTTTTGTGCTTAAAGATATGATGATATGGAGAAGTATATATATATATATATATATATTGTGGGATCCTTGGTGATTCTTAACAAACACCTACGATATGCCTCATTATAAATATTTGAATCACTCTATGAATGAGCCTCATATATTAGATAGCTACTTGTTGGGATATCTTTGTGATTCTCTTACCTATGGTCGGAGATACATTGCCAATTCCATGTATATTCTGATGATCGTGTGATGGGTGGAAAGAGCACAAGAAATCATAATTCCTCTATATTATTACAATCGCCTATTTAGGGAAAACAAAACACAAGAAATACATAGTGGCTATTTATTATTTTCGAGGTATTATAGAATTTATATCAGAAATAAAGTTAAATATGTATACATTTTTGTCAACATAGGGCGTCATAGAAAGGTGGAAAGTGTTTTTTATTCGAAGCACATTGATGAAGTTGTTCTAAACTATTATCAATGTCACCTTTGTAAGTTAAATAATTATGTTTATAATTCTTAATAATCATATCACAATCACTATTATGTTTAGCAACACACATGAGTATTGTTTCTCAAGGCAGTGACAGAGAAGCATTGTTTCTTAATGCAGTGATACAAAGGAGAATTGTTTCTCAAGCCAGTGACACAAGGGAGGATTTCCTGCTCTAAGAAAGGTCTTCTTATGCTTCCAAACCATATTGTTAAAGAATAATTTTTTGGGGGGTTTTAGTCTCCTTTAGGACCTTAAACATTGATGTATTTTAAGTGCTTGTTGGATTGTGTGCTTATTATGTTGGTTTGGATTTTTATGCCTTGAATGTTGTGATGGAATCACCACTTCAAGATATTGAGTTTGTCATCATAGAACTTCAAATTCCATGGATATTTACACTATTATGTTAACCCTTCTTCACGGGAGTGTCGAGTCTGCATGTTGAATTATTCTACTTATGTAAAAGTGTTGATAATGAATGTTGAATCATATAAAAAATGAGCTTATCTCATGGGTTTCGAGATAGTCATCACATGAATCTAAGTTTTGTCCTTCATACACATTCTAATACTACCATGATAAGACAGTTTGAGAGCAGGTAAAGATATTGTCCAAAGGGTTACATTCACTATAGTCACAAAGACACCACACCCATTACATCATGAAGATATTATAGGTGTGCCAAGATTTTTATTGAGAATCTAAACAGGTTTGTCACCTCTAAATGACAAAATATATTTTTCGACAGTCATTATACACAAAGAGATCAAATGAATGTTTAATATATTGCCACATTCATCCTAAAGAACATATGTTTGTTGAGAATGTCATGTAATACGAATTCTATAATATTTTTGAGGTTGTTTGTCAATATGTCAAGACAGATATGTTTAGGTCCATTCATAATTTTCAGATGTATATATCAGATCTGTCTCCAAACAACCACTTAGATAATCACCATAGGAACCTTAATTTTGTTTACTTGAATGCTGGAAAATGAGGCATATGAATCCACAAATTTAATCTGTTATTTGAATGTGAGAGACATGAACTCATATTTACAAAATATAGGATGATATTAATTGTTTTTGAGCATAGGATCTGTATCTAGAAGCAATGAAGTAGAAAAGTATGTAGGCACTTACATGATATTACAACATATTTCTTAAAATTATACTTAAAGGCTCCATTGGATCATATCAAAAGAAATTTGTTGGTGTAAGGATTTTATTTACATTAGTCACAATGATAAAACAATGACCAGATCTACCCATTCAACATAAATGATAAAGACACATAACTACAAGTTTCAAAGCAGTGAAGAATTCAGAAATTGTGCCACATTTGAATGGATCTAACTTTTATGGCAAGCATATGATAAAAGCTAGTCTTTGTGTCCAAGGCATCAAATTCATTTAGCATAACATGTATGATTTTCAAATTTTATAGAACACTCAATATTGTTAGGTACTAGATTTTAATGTTTGTTTCTATTCTGTGATTAGATGGTGGGGTATATTTCTAAACAAAAATCTATTTTGGGTGAGGATTTTTTGAAATGCCTTCTTATAATATTTATGTGCAGAAAAATTCATTGGCTGATATGGAATTTTTAAGTCATGTTGGTTGAAGAGCATACTATATGTTGATGATGTTACCCAATACAAACTCTATGTTGCTTTATTGAATACTTTATGATCTGTTTTTCTTTCACGAACTTTTGGGATCCCCAGTCTGGATTTTTCAACTTCTGTTGGACACAAGGAAATATGTGCCTCCCTTGGTTAAATCTCATTTTTGAGCATTAGTGTCATGGGGATTTCACATTTTTTGGCAATGAGTAGCTACATAATTATTCAGTCCTTCTAGAGTCTTAATCCCAATTTGTAAATTTGTATTTTGAGAAATATATTTAGATATTTGATTTCCAATGGTACTTCCCTTATGCATGCAGAAGGGTCCATGCCACTCCCCAGGTCTATCAGGATGAAAATCGCATTGGGTGCAGCAAAAGTTCTGGCATTTCGTCATGGAGGAGCTGAAAGACGAGTGATTTATCGGGATTTTAAAACATGAAATATTTTTCTGGATTCAGTTTGTACCTACAACTTCAAAATTATGAGATGAATCAGTGTTACACTTTGGATTCTCTTAAGTCTTTATGGAGAGATATGTACCTATTGCAGGAATACAATGCCAAGCTAGCTGATTTTGGACTAGCAAAAGATGGACCTGAGGGAGACAACACCCATGTTTCAACTCGCGTTATGGGAACATATGGTTATGCTACTCCAAAATATGCAATGACTGGTGAGAATTTTAACCAGTTTAAAACCTGTGGCAATAATATCTTGGTGAGGAAATTTTAAGATTGATACAAATCAACAAGATTTCTAGCCTCTTTAATGGTTCTGTCTAGTAAATGGGGCAAGTAGCAAAACTGAAATGTTTTTTCTAGGAGAATTTTTCAGGTCTCGTCCTATTGGCCTAATGTTGAATGTAGAACAACCAATGTTCAAAACTCAGGACAATTTATATGAGGTTGAATTTTCCTTAATTTATGAAAAAAGTACCTAAACATGCATATGTCTCCTAAAAGAAACATGTGTTTGGTGATACATATTTAAGTTGATCTTAATGTACTTTTCTTTGGATTCTATCTTACTCTTGCTTATATATTAGCACAAGAATTTCCTTTTTTACATTGCATATTAATGATGTGAATTTTAATAAAAGTTAGCATAGAAATTTCAGATAATTACAAAGATAAATAAGACTAATTGAGTCAATGATTAAGGTTGGAAGTCAAGAAAGTTTGAAAACTGCATTTTTGTTCAGTGTCTAGATGGATGCATCCAACAATAATCCTATTAAAACCTCTATATGGAGAGGTTATTATAATACAAAATTTGGCTTTCTTCTGTTCATACTATCTGGGTTTTTAGCTTTACTAGTTCACACTCTACTATTTTAGACATCTTTCAGGCTTCAAAATCACTCATCTCCTACCATCTGAAGCTAAAGTGAATAATACCCTGATGGAGAACTTTGGATAAATTGGAATATCCGATATTGTGCATATAGGATGCTCTTTTTAGAGACCTAGATCAGTGGGAAGGAGGGTGTCTTATGTGATTGTAAAAAGGGCTTGGACACAGATACTATTGCAAGGGTTTCATGGGTGGAGGTAAGAGGTCTCCTCGAGATCTCATGAAACTTCATACTAACGTGGCATTTCTCTCTTCCTGTAACTTGTCACTTATATGTGTGAGCTCTAAAAAGGAGGGAGGTTATCATCCTATTGTGTGAGTTCATGGTATTTATTCTAAGGCTCCTCCATTTGAGTATGTTGTGGGTGGAAAAGCCGACAAGTCGAATTGTGCCCTGACTGGATGAATTTACAACATCAAAGCTTCTTTATTCAACATAACATAAAATATATTGTTTCAAGTGATACTATTTTTGAAGTCATATAAGGGAGCCTTTGTTGCCTGCGTTTTAGATAAAACCTTTTTACAGTGCAAAGCTTTGTACAGTGCAAAATTTTGTAGTGATATATTTTGCTAATATTTGAAGTGTTTTCTTCCACTTCTAACATCCAAATCTACAATGAATATAACCTATAAAATTATAATATAACTTCATACATTGTGGTGCTCTCTCTAAAAAAGGTTCTGAGAAATCCCTAAGCTCAGAAAGATTTCCTTCACTGAAAACTATCAAGTCTCTACATCTAAAAGAATTTGAACAGGAATAGTTTTCCTTCCCATAAAACATATCGGTCTCGATTTTTTTACCATATTCTTCATCTCATGGATATATTTTCAGAGCAGTATGGAGTTCTAATAATTATATAGAATCTATATTTGCATGACAATATTTTTTCTAGAGTTTTGTCTTCATGGATTTTTTGTTATGGGTCTATTTAAATTTGAATATTCTACTACCTTCATGATCACTAATCAAACTCATCACCACTACTACACATGGGATCATCACCAGGAGCTACATAAACATCATTTGGCTCAGAGTCCGAGGACTCCCCAAACTCCTATCCAACCTCAATATTAGTGCTAGTAGTAGCATGAGCAACAACACTACACTTAGCAGAACTTGAAGAACACGTTTTCCAAACTACATGAGAACTACTTCCTTCATGAGTCACCATGTGCCATGCTTGGTCTTGGTGGTTCGCTTCCTTGAACTCCTGGTTCAACTACCATATCTTCATTGGAACCAACACCCCGAACTCCACTAGACAACGATTCACCATTTTGTACTAGTGATTCACCATTTGAACTTGTGATTCGCCATGATTTTACAAGATAATATAATATCGTGAACCGTATTAGAACTGTCACCATATCTTCATTGGAACCAACACCCCGAACTCCACTAGACAATGATTCACCATTTGTACTAGTATCCACCATCCAGGATTAGTGATTTGCCATAATTTTACAAGCTAATATAATATCATGAGAGACTCGCCAAAAAAATTATATATACATATTATATTATTAATAAAATTGCCTTCCATTTTTCCTATGTATCATGGGGATTCTCCCATTTATTATACATATAAATTTGGGGGGGTTCTTAAAATTTTCCCTGGTTGGTTCCTGGTGTATATCCTCTTCTTTTGAGTTTCTTATTCATTTTATTCCTCCTCTTCACAATATATGTAAAATAGTTTCTTCTCAACACACTTATGACCTTTAATCTATTTTCTATCACAACTATATAAAAGCCCTTTTTCTCTTTTTTCTTCCAATTGTTGTGGTTTCAACCTTGCATGTTGTGGAAGTCTAGGAGTAGAAACACTTCCATATTTATAGATGTGAGTGGTAGGCTTCCTTGTCACCATAATTTTACATTCAATTTTTCTTGCCAACCTGAATGCCTTCTCCAATGAATCAAGTTCCCAATGGTGAACTCGATGTTGGATATTATCCTTTAAAGTACCTATGAATACATCAGTCCTGTGTTCCTCTAGAATATCATCTACCCTTATATTCAATTTTTGGAAGTCATCAATGTGCTCCACCATTGAACCCTTGTTAGGTCCCTATATTACTAGTGTAGTCCCTTATTGTTATCAGTGTATCCCCCTTATTTTTATTGTTGTACTCATGTAACCCCCATATTTCTATTATTGTTCCCTTACATTATTATTGTTACGTCGGCTAGGATTATATTGTGACCCCATGGACCCCTATATATAGAAGGAGGTTTTGTCATTTGTAACATCCAGGAATTGTTCATTTATGTAATGTATTGGAGGTTTCCCCCTCTAAGAGGCTGATTTATAAGGCGTTGATCTCTCTTTTAGTCTATTTTCGGAGCTGGTTTTGTAACATTTGTATCGGAGCTTTGGATTCTAGGGTTTTGCTGCTCCAAACAGGTCATCGTGGAATTTTCGATATAACTATTTTTCTACGAAGTTTCAGAAGATGAAATTTTTACAGAGCGAAGATGAACTCATGAGGAACCTCATGTAAAAATTTCAGATATTGGTTCACAAAATTTTCGGAGATATGATCTATGGAAGTTAGGATTTTTTCAGGCTCCATAATTTCACTTAAACAGGTAATCATGGAATTTTCGCTATAACTTTGTTTCTACAAATTTTCAGAAGCTGAAATTTTTTACAAAGTGAAGCTGAAATCCTGAGGAACTTCCTATAAGAATTTCAGATCTTGGTTCGCAATATTTTTGGAGATATGATATGTGGAAGTTAGGGTTTGTTTAGGCTCCCGAATTTCATCTCAAGGAGGTGACCTTGGGAAAATCGTCATAAGTCTTTCTCTGAGCATCGGATTGGAATTATGTAAAAATTTTCCACAATAACGCAGACTGTAGTTTCCTATATATAAATTTCAGAGCCGAAGGAGGAAACAATGAGACGTGGCATGCCATACAAGTGAGCTCTACTGAACCAATCCATAATTAGGTCATTGTGGGGGATTCAAAATAAGTTTCTCTTGAACTATTCAAATCAAGTCAGACCTGTGGCATTCGAAAGAAGATTCAAAGGGCTACTGAAGGACCAAATTTTAGATATTGAAGATCCGCAATTATAGAGATAATTCTGTTTCAATATCGAGCTATTTAAAAGCAAGAAAAAGGTGTGTATTTTTTTTCAAATTGCAAAATATTGTTTGAAAATTCAATTTTAAGTGATTCCAAGGGCCTATTGAGCATATTATTGGGTTCTAAAATTCCCCCTAAAAGTAATTCAACACCTTTTAAGCCCTCAGAATACTCTACTATGACTTATGAATATGAATAATTGCAACATGATCTATCAAAATTACAAGAGCAAGTGCACCAAGTTTCGCTCTTACAAAGAGCAACAAAAAATGAAGTGGAAGTTTTGAAGAAAGGCATGGAAGCGAAGATGGATGGTTTGAAGAATAATATGGATGGTTTGAAGAAAGGAGTGGAAGCTAAGATGGATGGAATGGAAGCTAAGATGGATGACATGGACGCTGGCATGGAAGCTAAGATGGATGAAATTTAAGAAAAACTGAAAGACAACATGGAAAACATGAAGAATGATCTAAAAGTAGACATGGAAGGTTTGACAAAGTTGATACAAATTTTTTTTCCTGATGGTGAAAATATAGTAGAGGAAACTCATGATGATAACAAAATAAAAGCTAATCTTGATTTCATAAGCTCTAATGTTGGCGGGAAGAACCACCATATTCCAAAAAATGGGTATGAGGAAGTTCGATGGAAAGTATCCTGTAACATGGATACTATAGATGGAGCAATATTTTGAACTCAATAATATGAAAAACACACAAAAGGTACGCATTTCAACTTTTCATTTAAAACAAATTACATTTGTATGGTATCGATGGCTTTGCTCCTATAAAATTTTTTTCACTTTGTCAAATTTTTTTTCTAAATTAGTTTAAATCTATTATAGAGAAATAGTAATGTACATCATGGCTGAAGCCTTAGCTTTACCCAAAAATTGTGGCATGTTCATCAAAAAAACTAAAAATAGAATGCCCACTAGGGGAAACCAGTCCAAACATTGTACCAATGCACTTCCCACGCAGGGGTATCAGCCTTGGATTCCACTGTTCTTTGCACAGATTGTAGACTATCTGACAAAAACTACTTGATAACATTGCTAAAAATTCAAGAATTATCCCATAAAGTTGGGCCTCGAAAAACAAAAACCAAACACATTTTGAATGATTAAATAGCATGATGACGAGGTGGTTCTTCATTAATGAGGCACATGTAGGCCTCCATGTCGTCTTCATCATTTAGCTTGGCCTTCTGAGAGGCTGCGCTATGCTTGGAGCGCCTAGACCTACGGGAATCCTTCTCCTCATCAATTGTAGCTTTCTCTTTGTGCAATTCCTCTTGTAGTTTCTCCGCTGCCTCATTCTGAGCCGTCTCCGTAGTCTTTCCACCTGAATGAGTACTTGCTGCAGCCAACTGTGGTTCCTCCCTAAACACTACCGAGATGGATGCAGTGATTTGGGGGCGATTCATGGTATAATTGAAATAGAACTGAGCAGTCTGAGGCTGAATGGAAGCGAGGGAAGCAGGAGTAGCAGGGGCGAAAGAGTCCATCCTAAGACTAGCGAGTGGGATCTCCTCCTTCCACTTCTGGTGTTTGGGTACCTGCCCACAAAATAGTCAGAAGAGGGAGAAGAGGAATCAAAATTGGAAGATGAGGGGGCGCACTGAGGGCAGCTTCTGGTGTTGCCTCTTCTACACCGCATGCAATGGCGCAGTCTCGGCATGGTGACTTGCTCAGTGTTGGGCAGACGAGGATGCAGGGGAGCAGAGCGAGAAGTGGACGGATTGAAAAGGAGGTCAAAGGTAGCAGTGTTAAAATTGCAAAGGTTGTTCTGAGATAAGTGAATCCCATTGCACACCTCAATGCAACAAGATATAAGGCACCTTATTCCCCTTGCAGTGTAAGAGCAGGGTCTCACAGCGTTAGGGGAGAAGAAGCTCTGCAGCGAGGGAGGAGAAACTGAATTTCCTTTGCTGCCTTCCATCTTAATAACTCGGGTGTAATTGCCTCGATGAACACCCAGCTTAATTAACCCATTAATGAGATCAGTGAGTTGTTGCAGAGAAAACCTTACGGAGGCGCAGGTGAGAATGATGGTTGGATCTCGACCTTCATTCTGCTTTAAAGCCTTCTTGATGACAACAACGAGATGTAGTAGTTCACGCATGGTAATGGCATGGGTGGCCAAGTGTCCCAGCCACTTGCCAACCCAAAGTCCCATCAAATTACTCCACAGGCTCGACACCCGCATCCGGGAATTCTACATCATTCTGTACCAAGGTGTTACATTCCTGTAATTGGGTGATTTCATGTATAATGTCTAGCGATCCGACGAGATAAGTATGCTCATTGTTTACTCCCAGATTGGCCAAGAGGTTGGCTACCTTTTTGCCATCCCTTTTGACATGTTTGAAAATGAGTGCTCTATTGGTGTTGAACCATTGTTCTATTAGTTCCAATCGGGCATCTAGTCTCCAACTTATGGCTACTTTATTTGCATGGGCTCCTTGGAGAATTTGATTTGTCATATTTATGAGAATTTTTGAATCTCCTTCAATCTCCAGAGGATGAAATCCATATTGATGGGATAAAGAAAGACCCTACCACAGGCCTTCTAACTCAGCTGAGTTATTCGTGTCCCAACATATGTTGCCCAAAAATAACATATGTGGTTTGCTTTTGTGATCCTTGAAGATGCCTCCATAACTTGCCCTGCCTAGATTTCCCTTGGAAGCCCTGTCAAAGTTGAGTTTGAAAGTTCCTTTAGGAGGGGGCATCCATTTACTTATCGCTGTAGTAGAATTGGGAGTTATTCCTGGATCTTTCAGAATTTGGGGAATTTGAAGATTCCAATTCTCCCATATAGCCTGCTCTTGTGGAAGTGTAGGAAAATTTTCATCATGCCAGGTTTGTAGAGCCAAGATCTCATGTAGATTAATACATAGGTTGCTCTAGATGGTTTCTAAAGGTGTATTCTAATTCTTGAAAATGCACCGATTTTTTTCTTTCCAAATTTTCCAAAGAAGAAGACCTAGTATTATTTTCCATAGTTGGTTAAGTAGCCTAATTTTGTAGGGATACTGCTTCCAATTGTGGATTGTGTTGATTAAATCCTCTGAAACTTTGCATCTTCTTTGACAATGGAAGCTTGTTTTCTCCCAGAGTTGGTTGGCAAGAGAACAATTGTCCAGGAGATGTTGTATGGTTTCTTCCTATTGAGTGCATTTGGGGCATCTGGAGGGTCCATGAAAATTTCTTTTCCTTAGGTTGTCCCATGTGATGATTCGCCGATGTCCAAGCAGCCAGAGGAATGTGGAAATATTGGGCCAAATTCCAGGAGACCAGATTCTGTTCCATAGAGGATTGATGGGAGTTGGATCAGTGCATAAAATTTTATACGCCTCCTTGGTGGTGAAAGTCCCTCTTGGAGTGTAGCCCCACCTCAAAATGTCATTTTTGTCAGAGAATCTAATTTTGCAGTTCTGGAGTTCGGCATATATGGAAATCTGGAGTTGCTCTGTTTCATTTCTGATCAGTTGTGCTGTTGGGCGCCATTGTCTGTATCCTTGAGCTAAGGTTTGAGTCCATTGTTGCTTGTCCATTTCCCTCTATTGCTCTTCCCACTCCTGACTCTATGGAGGTCTGTAGATATTACATATCCTTGGTTGTTGTTGCCATGAGTCCATCCAAAACGAAGTTGTGTTGCCATCTCTGATTTCCCAGAAACTATGTTGTTGAATCAAATGAAAGTGTTGTCTGGCCGCATTCCAAATCAAAGACCACTTTTCTATAGGTGTGAATCTAATTAGATCATCAGGTGGTCTATGATTTGCATATTTGTCCGTCCAAATAATTTCCCAGGGTGTGTATGGTGCTAAGAGACATTGCCACCAAATTCTAGCTCCCATGATTGCATTACGGTGATGGGGATCTCTTAATCCTATGCCGCCGTTCTCCTTGGGTCTACAGAAAGTCGTCAATTTGACCAATGCCCACTTGCGATTTTGTCTTGTGGCTCTCCAAAGAAAATTGTGTTGCAGATTTTTGATTTTCTTGAGAACCCAATTTGGTGCAGCCAAGACAGAGAAAAGATAGAGGGGCATTGTTTGTAGAAATTCTTTGACTAGCACCAGCCTACTAGCCATATTGAGAGCTCTATAAGTCCATGATTAAAGACGGGCCTCCAGTTTTTCCAAAAGAAAATGCCAAGAGGCATATTTAATAGCTGAGTCAGTGAGGGGTGCACCGAGATATTTGGAAGGTAGAGAAGTTATGGAGAAACCAAGGATGCGTGCTATAGCTGATTGAGTCACGACTGGAGTATGAAAGAAGAATATTTGGGAGTTAGCTGTGTTGATGTTGGCTCCAGAAGCCTCAAAGAAATCGTCAAGTAGCGATTTGAAATTTGATGCTTCTTGCACAGAGGGATGACCAAATAACATATTATCATCCACAAATTGTTGGTGGGTGATAGTAGGGGAGTTATGAATAGAGATACCTCTGAGATGCTGAGAATGGAGAGATTTATTAATAATACATCCTAATCCTTCAGCCATTAACACAAAAATAAAAGGCGAGAGGGGGTCGCCTTGCCTGATACCTCAAGAGGGACTAAATGGTCGAGAGGGAATGCCATTGATAAGGATGGAGAATAAAGTGGAAGAAACAAGACTCATTACCCAACGGACCCAAGGGGGAGAGAAGCCATAGGATGTGAGCATTTTTTGAATATAAGTCCAACTCAATTTGTCAAAAGCTTTAGATAGGTCTATTTTAAGAATCATACCTGCCTTTTTGGAATGCTTGAGAGAGTGTATAACCTCATGAGTGAGGATTATACCATCCAGAATTTGCTTGCCTTCCACATATCCTGATTGTTCTGACGATATGAGCAAGGGTAGAAGTGGTTTCAGCCTGGAAGCTATGACTTTGGATATGACTTTGTAAATGACATTACATAAGGCAATTGGTCAGAATTTGTCTGGCGTGATTGAGTGCTCTTCTTTAGGAATGAGGGTAATAAAAGTCGCATTTAAAGATGGAAGCAGCCAATGAAGAGTCCTTGATTCTTCCACCACCTGCCATACTTCCTCTTTGATAAGGTCCCAGAAATTGTGAAAGAAGGTGGTTGTGAAACCATACGACTCTGGAGCTTTACCTTCCTTGAGTTGTTTCATCACCAGTTCCACTTCCTAGAGAGTAACTGGGCTAAGAAGCAATTGATTATGTTCCTCTGTAATGATTCTCGATATATGTTGAATAATTATTTCTATTGTTGGTTGTCTGTTGATTTTGGGCTCCTGGTGAACCTTTTGGAAATGATTGATGAGCTCCGTTTCAATTTCTGCATGATCTTCAACCCTTTCCCCTAATTGGTTCTGGATTTGAGTGATGCTGTTATGCATCCTCCTTTGTATAGTAGTTCTATGAAAGAATTTTGTATTACGCTCACCCTCTTTTAGCCATCTGACTCTGGATTTTTGCTTCCAAAGGATTTCCTCCTGCTTTCGTCTTTCATCCAACTGATTTTGAATCCGCTTTTCTTGTTCCATTGTCTCCTCTGTTCTTCCTTCATTAATGATCTTTTGCTGGAGAGCCATCATTTCTTGGTTTAGATCATTCTGAGCCTGGAATATGTTTCCAAAGTGGAGTGATTCCATTTTTTAATGTGTAGTTTAAGATGTTTGAGTTTCTCTTGGAATTGAAACATTTTAGATCCTTTTGGGGGAGTGAAGCCCGTCCAAGTCGATCTGACCAAATCGTTAAAATTTGGATGAGTGAGCCAAAAAGCTTCGAAATGGAATGGTCATCGAGTAGAATTACCCAGTCTTTGCCATTGAAGAGTTATAGGCCAATGATTCGATCTGGAGAGGGGTAGGATTGAGGCAAAAATATCCCCTCCAAGATGTATGGCATTATCAAAAATTAGGAAGCAGTCTAATTTGGAAGCTATTTGCTGCTTTCCTGCTCTGCAGTTGCTCCAAGTGTAGATTCCATTACTAAACTGTAGATCTATTAACCAATTATTTTGTATAAAATCCTTGAAGTGGCCACTTTCGTTCTCTAGTTTGGCTCTTCCCCCTTGATTTTCTTCAAGTCTGGTGATCATGTTGAAGTTGTCGCCTATGATCCAGAGAGGATGTAATTGGCTGGAGTTGAGCTCTGCTATAGTGTCGAGCAGTGCAATATTACTATCGGCGTCCTGAGGAAAATAGACATTGGTAAGATGTCCATGAATATTAGTTCCTATAATGTGGAATGTGTCTTGAATGATATAATGAGATGCATGAAAATCTTTGAGCGAGATAGCTTGCGTATTCCACGCTATAGCTAACCCTCCAGAAGCTCCTGAGGCATCCACTACTACTGAGTGACATCCTGGCCACGCCTTCAAGAGAATGTTACCAAGTGTATTACTATTACATTTTGTTTCTTGCATGAAAAAAATTTGAGGTTGCTCCTGCTATATCATGTTTTTAATCATTCTATATTTGCTAGGGTTGTTTAGCCCTCTTAAATTCCATGAGGTGAGCTTCATGATTCACTATTAGGGAGGGGTTTGTAGTACTTTTTCAACTTGGAATATCTTCCTGACTCCACCAGGATCTTACCGATGATGATGGTTCTTTGCAGATCTGTCTTTCTACCACGCTTTTTGGAATCTCTGGGAACTTGTGCTCCATCCCATTGACTACCTGGTTGTATTCCTAGTTTTCGCTGCTAATATGCTCTAGAGATGATAACCTCTAGGTTGGCTACCTGGTTTTCTGGAATTTTATCAAATTCTTTCTTTCTATAGGCTTGCTCAAGACTGAAAATATCTACACCTCTTAAGTCGATTCTTTCTGGTTCCTCTTCCATATTTTGGGCCTGACTAGTTCCTTCTATGGAGTCATTTGAGTGAAAATGCTGTTGTAGAACGCAATCAATATCCATGCCATTCGGTTTCCAATCGGGATCCTTAAGAACCGTTGCTTGTGGGTTAAGGTTGTCATTAAGAGGTGAGAGAGGCATGATTGAGGTAGAGGGTGGGGGGCTTTGGGATGGCTTGATGGGAGATGCATATTGCTTGTGTGGTTCAGGGTCTTGCACATTTTCCTTGTCTAGAACATCAAAGTTATTGCTGGTGGAAGGCGTGGAGGAGTTATCTTGGATAATATTTTTTCCATAGGCAGGCTTTTTAAGATTCTTTTTTCGATGGGTAAATTTGGTAAATCCTTCAGAGTCAGGTTTGTCTGAGGCATCAGTGTTCTTGGGCTGAGCATGTAAAGGGTAGTCACGGAAGAGATTTCCATGAACATGACATTTTCGACATCTGAAAGGTACATGTTCATAGTCTAAAGGCTGGATCCATTCAAAATCATCATGATAGAGACTTACCAAGTCTGAGAGAGCTTTGTCTAGGCGCATATAGACACATATGCGAGCATATGAGGTATATCTTCAGAGTTTTGTTTCTTCAACAATCTTTATGAACTCACCCAGGCCATTTCTGATGTCCTTCAGCAATTCTTCATCCCATTATTCCAACGAGAGAGAATACATTCGGATCCACACAGGTGCCCAACTGAAGTCCTCCTTATCTGGGTTAAATCTTCAACCCAATCCCATAAGTATAGACCGGCTGACTTAAAAAAGTAAGGACCGCCATCTAGGAATTTGTTTTAGTCTTCTATACAGTTGAAGACTGCCGTGAAGAACCCTTTTGGGCCTAGCTGTAGGGTAACATGTCCTTTAGGTTTCCATTTTGCTGCTATCCACCCCTGCAGAGCTTTTTCAGTTGGCCAGAAGCTGATAAATTTTCCTATGAGGGCATGGTCCTTCATAAAATAGATGTGTCAATTTATCCTATGACTTGGTAGTTCTATTTTAGGGCGCTCTACCGCTATGGGCTTGCATGTTGGAGATGTCACTGTGGGTATTTCCCTGTTCACTGTAGTGTTTTCGTGTACATTACGGGGCTTGTCTGCCGTATCTTGTGTCTCTTTCTGTGATGCCTGTGCCGCTGGGATGTCTTGCATATCAGCGTTGACAGGTTGAATAGGAATAGAATCCGTAGCTATTTCAGGAGCTAGATTCGTACTGGAACCTGGAGGGGGAGGTCTTGAAACTCCCCCCCCCCGCCCCCCATTGGGGACACCATTGCAGGGAGTCCTGTTGCAGTGAAAGTCAATCGATTAGGCACACAGTATTGGCCGATAGAAGACAGTTTAGGACGGAGTCCTCCATTGCAGAGTCTGACAGAAACACTAGACGCTCAGGGTTCACGGGCCATCGCACTTCTTGGTGTGCTTTCATAAGAATATTACAATTTCAATTGTCGTCACTTTGTCAATTTTTACGGAGGAAATGATAACACATTATGAGGATACAAAGAGCAACACGTTCTTTAGCCAATTGATAAATCTCAAACAAAAGGGTTCAATGGTGGAGCACATTGAGGACTTCCAAAAATTGAATATAAGGGTAACTGATATTCCAGAGGAACATAGGATTGATGTCTTCATAGGGAATTTAAAGCATAACATCCAACATGAAGTTCGCGCTTGGGAACCTAATTCATTGGGGAAGGCATTCAAGTTGGCAAGAAAAATTGAATGTAAAATTATGGTGACAAGGAAGCCTACCACTCACATCTATAAACATGGAAGTGTTGCTACTCCTAGACTTCCACAACCTACAAGGTTGACACCACGACAATTGGAAGAAAAAAGAGAAAAAGGGCTTTGCTACAACAGTGATAGCAAATACAATAAAGTTAAAAAGTCTGATGAGAATAAATTATTTTACATAGATTGTGAGGAGGAATAAAATGAAAAAAAACTTCAAAAGAAGAGGATATACACCAGAAACCAACCCTAGAAGAAGAAGAAATGAGTCTGACCATATCGTGTAATGCATTGGAAGGAATTACCACTCCTCAAAATCCCAAGATAGAAGGACATATCAAGAAGAAAAAGATAATAATGTTGATTGATTCAGGTAGTACCCATAATTTTATTCATTGTAAGGTAGCCAAGAAATTGAATTGTTTCCTATACCCAACACCAGAATGTCAAGTGATGGTTTCAAATGGAGGAACTATAAATTTCTTTGGAAATGCCATAATATCAAGCTAACCGTGGGGGGATATGTATTGAATCATCCAATGCTTTCAATTTCAGTGGGAGGTGTTGATGTTGTACTAGGAGTACAATGGTTACAATCTTTGGGGACGGTAGCTTTTAATTTTCAAGAACTTTTCTTGAAAAAAATTTCCGAATGAAAAGAAATCAAATTATGGGGTATTGCAGGGAAGCCGAGAAAGATAATAAGCTCTAATGTAATGACAAAGCTTTTGAAGAAAGAACAACGAGGCATAATTGCACAATTATGCTAACTAAAAATTCCAACATCAAAATCATTTATTTCTCCAAATCTCCAAAATGTCTTGGACAATCATTCTAAGGTGTTTGAAACTCCCAAAGGACTCCCACCTATTCATGATCATGATCATGCTATTCATTTGATTGCAGGAAGTGTTCCTCCAAACATCAGGCCTTACAGATATCCTTATGTCCAAAAGAGCGAAATTGAATGTATGATTGCATAAATGTTAGAGGCTGGTATAATTCAACCTAGTAAAAGTTCTTTCTCTGCTCCAGTAGTATTGGTGCACAAGAAGGATGGATCATGGTGCATGTGTTCGGATTATAGGGAGCTCAATAAGATCACTATTAAAGATAAATTTCCCATTCCTACGATTGATGAATTATTGGATGAATTACATGGCACAATTTATTTTACCAAGTTGGATCTTCGTTTAGGATATCATCAAATTAGAATGAATACTGAAGATATTATGAAAACAACATTTCGAACTCATGAGGGTCATTATGAATTTTTGGTCATGCCTTTTGGCTTTACCAATGCACCTTCTACATTTCAAGGGTTGATGATTTCCATTTTCAAACCCTTCCTTAGAAAATTTGTGCTAGTATTTTTTGATGACATACTAATCTACAGCAGGTCTTGGAAGGATCATGTTCAACATGTTGACAGGGTGCTCAAACTATTGGAGGAGAAACAATTATATGCAAAAACATCCAAATGTTTCTTTGGAGTACAAGAGGTGGAATATATGGGTCATATTGTATCTCACAAGGGTGTTAAGGTAGACCCTAACAAAATTAAAGCCATTATGAAATGGAAATTCCCCACAACCATAAAGAAAATGAAAAGATTTCTTAGATTAACAGGGTATTATCGCAAGTTTGTTAAGAATTATGGGAGAATAGAGAACCTGTAACAACATTATTGAAGAAAGATGCATTTTCATGGACTCCTGAAGAAACTAAGGCCTTTGAACATCTTAAAGAGGCAATGTGCCTAGCATCGGTCTTAGCTACACCAGACTTCACAAAAACCTTTATTATGGAATGTAATGCCTTGGGAAATGGAATTAGTTTTGTTTCAATGCAAGAAGCAAGACCCATTTATTTTGAAAGTCGTCCAATCAAAAGAAAATATTTACAGAAAGCTATTTATGAGAAGGAATTGTTGGAAATACTACATGCACTAAATAAATGGCGACCTTACCTAATGGGAAGGCACTTCAAGTTAAAACTGATCATGATAGTCTTTAACAATTTTTGGAACAAAGACTATCTTTAGAAGAGTAGAAAAAATGGGTCACAAAGATTTTGGGTTATGATTTTGAAATCATCTACAAAAAAGGGAAGCTAAATGTTTTTGCAGATGCACTCTCAAAAAAGGATGAAGAGGTGGAAGTATTTCTTTGTTAAATTTATATTATCCAACTAGATTGGATAACCGAAGCAAGGGATGAATGGAAAAAAGACGAAGAAGTGTGGAAACTCATTCAAAAGTTGAAGCAAGATCCTAGTACATCTTATACATTTAGTTGGAAAAAAGATTTCTTATGGTACAAAGATCACTTATATCTTTGTAAGAATTCCCAACTAAAACACAATATTCTTTTGGAATTACACACTTCTCCTTTAGGAGGACACTAAGGATTTTTCAAAACTTACCACATGGTGAAGAAATATTTTTTTGGGATGGCCTTAAATCTGATATTCAAAAGTTTGTGGGAGAATGTTTGGTTGTCTAGAAAAATAAAGTTGAGACAATTAAGACCCTGGGTCTTCTACAACCTTTATCCATCCCAAGTCAATGTTTGGAAGGATATATTCGTTTTTTTGTATTTGATAAACAAACACAATGGGTCAGGTGGTTACCTTTGGCTAAATGGTGGTATAACACTTCCTTCCATACTGAAGAAAAAATGACCCCATTTATGGCACTTTATGGATATCATCCATTGTCCATCACATCATCTTTAAGAGAAAATTCTAAGGTGCAAGCAGTGGAAGATCACATCGAGCATCAAAAACAAGTTCTCCAACTCTTAAAGGATAACCTCAATTTGGCACAAAATTTAATGAAACAACAGGAAGATCAACATTTCAGTGAGAGAAGTTTTGATGTAGGAGACTGGGTATTTTTATGGCTACAACCATATAAAAAAATGTCCCTCAAGCAAGCTAAGAAGGATAATAAATTATTGCCAAAATAATATGGTCCTTACAAGGTGTTGCAAAAGATTGGTACTATGGCATACAAATTGGAGTTTCCTGCTTCTTCGAAAGTGCATCCAGTTTTCCATGTTTCATGCTTAAAGAAGGTTATCGGTGAAAAACTTCCAGTTCAAACAATATTTCTAGAACTTGATGAGGAAGGAAAAATCATATTGGAACCTGAAACAGTCATGAAAACAAGAACTTGACAGCTACGAAATCGATCAATTTCAGAGTATCTCATTAAGTGGAAGAACTTACCCACTGAAGATTCTACATGGGAGGATGAAAATTTTATATAGAAGCATCTAGAGCTACTCAAGCGTTGAGTACAATACTTTTTTAAAGGAGAGGGGCATGTTAGGTCCCCATATTACTAGTGTATTCCCTTATTGTTATTATTTTAGCCCCCTTATTGTTATAGTTGTACCCCTGTAACCCCCATATTGTTATTATTGTTCCCTTACATTATTATTGTTAGGTCAGCTAGGATTATATTGTGACCACATCGACCCCTATATATAGAAGAAGGTTTTCTCATTTGTATCATCCAAGAATTGTTCATTTATGTAATGTATTGGAGGTTTCCCCCTCAAAGTGGCTGATTTCTAAGGCGTTGATCTCTCTTTTCTTCTATTTTTGGAGTTGGTTTCATAACAACCATTTTGTTTTAGATTTATCAATTAGCTAAAGAAGGTGTTGCTCTTTGTATCCTCATAATGTGCTATCATTTCCTCTGTAAAATTTGACCAAGTGACAATTTTTTTATGAGAGAAAAGCTATCGATGCCATACAAATGTATTTTTTTCTAAATATAAAGTTGAAATGCGTACCTTTTGTGTGTTTTGCACATTATTGAGATCAAAATATTGCTCCATCTATAGTATCCATGTTAAGGGATCCTTGCCATCAAAGTTCCTCATATCGATATTTGGAATATGGTGGGTATTCAATACAACATTAGAGTTTATGAAATCATGATTAACATTTATTTTTTTCTCATCATGATTTTCCTCTACTATCTTTTCACGATTAGGAGTCATTTCTTGTATCAACTTTGTCAAACCTTCCATGTTTTCTTTTAGATCATTTTTCATGTTTTCCATTTTTTCTTCAATGTAATCCATCTTAGCTTCCATGCCATTCCTCAAACCATCCGATTCTCAGAGAGAGAGTTATGAATATTTTCCCAAGGTCGGCTCATTGAGTTGAAATTTGGGAGCCTGCAAAAACCCTAACTTCCATAAGATCATATCTCCAAACATATTATGAACCAAGCTCTGAAATTTTTACAGGAAGTTCGTCAGGATCTCTTCGAAAATATTTTTTTTTTTAGCTTATGAAACTTCACAAAAATTTGTTTTAGCGAAAATACCATGATGACCTCTTTGAAGCAGCTAAACCCTAGAATCCAAAGCTCTAATACCAAATTTTATGAAACCAACTCCAAAAATAGAATAAAAGAGAGATCAACGCCTTATAAATCAACCACTTCGAGGGGGAAACCTCCTTTACATTACATAAATGAAAAATTCTTGGATGATACAAATGACAAAAACTCCTTTCTATATATAGGAGTCCATGGGGTCACAATATAGTCATAGCTGACCTAACAATAATAATGTAAGGGCACAACAATAACAATAGTGGCTTTTTATGGGGCGTAACAATAATAATATGGGGGCTACAGGGGTACAACAATAACAATAAGGGGGTTACACTAACAACAATAAGGGACTACATTAGTAATATATGGACCTAAAAATCATATAGATCCACAAATATCCATTTACATCCCAAAAAATCCTAGTCAAATTTGAAGTATAGTATCTACAAAAACCTCCTAAAATTTTAAATACAATTAAACTACATGCTAATTATCAGAAGAGGAATGGTTAACAACAATGTCCTGATCAAGTTATTCAAAAGGAACAACATTTAAATATATAACACACCCCATAGCTAAATAAGAGGAGTGTGTTTGGAAGGAGCCACCCTAAGGGATCTATCCTAAAGAAAGTTTGAGATCCACTAGATACTATCGAAGAGTGACAAACTCATCCTCAATGCCTTGCATTTTATCCCTATGTTTTACAAATAATTCCATAATAATCATTAACAAAGATGCAATGCAATTATGTTGGAGTTGAACATGGTGTATGCCTTGTTGTATTTGAGTAAGGGCCTATGCCAAATATGATTTCACCATGTTGAATAAAGCCAAAAAAAATATAACACCAATGGTAATATGAACTACTGCACTACCACATTAATTCTCAAATTTCTAGATGAAACTACAATTGAGACTACCCCACAAAGGTAGCATGAAAAGACCCTAACTGCACTATTGAATCTACTCAAGGGGAGTTATAATATAGAGATAAGGAGACATAATATCTCCTAGTGCCAAGAAAACAATTAATAGAACTGTAATATGGCACTAACCAAATCCATAAAGAAAACTATGCACACTTTAAACACTAGTGAATCAAATTGGAATCCACCATGCTTCCACAACTCCTTGAAAAACTCCAAATGAAGCCTCAAAAATAATAGCCCCATGAAGACACGCTATAGAAACTCTTATAGAACCATCAAACTGACTCGGGGGGGTGGGTAGAGGAGAGAAATAAGCAGAAAATAACTCCATGCATCAAGACAACAATTGAATGTTGAGAAGGGAAAATTCCAAATCCTTAAAGGAAACTATCCACACTATAATAAAAATATCCTTGAAACGTTAAGATTGGTGGAGGTTCCTCAGAGACACCCATGGGGGCATCACCTCAACCCTCGCCTTCACCTTAGACCTCGAGGAGGCACACAATGTCCTAGAAAGGAGAACAAGGGACCTAATTAAGATATTCCCAAGGAACCTAAATGCAATAATAGACCCCCTTGAAATCCTCATAGAATGTTAGAACAATGTTTATGCCAATTATAGATTTCAAATTTATGTGGTGTGAGTTTTGAGTTTCTGAGTTCAGAATCTCCACAGTGAGAATTTTTGCATCTACGTTTTGGGTCTAGAACAAGACCCATCATGAGGACAAATCCTGTTGAAAAGAAAGGAGGATAGATATCATAAATATACAAAGAGTGTGTGATGAAGGCCGACCAACCATAAAACAATCAATATTACAAAATTAAATCAATTAAATAAAGTTTTTTAATTTCATGAACAATTATCAATTTACTAAGTGAAGCGTTAAATCCTATTACTTTATTAGAGATTAATTATACTTAAATTAAGGATAACGTATCTCTAAGAGGTAATTTAATTTAATGTATTATTAAAGAATTGTTAATATTATATTACTATTACAAACATTAAAGTAATAAAATATTATAAATTTAAGAGATCTTTAATGTTGGGGAAGTTGTTTTTAATTTGCTTATATAACAAGGTAAAAGATTATTTTTATGGATACTAAAATTAATTAATTAGAGTGAATGTAAGATACCACTAGTTATAATATTGCTTAATTAAAGTTTTAATAATGTTAATGTTTTAAAGGAAGTCCTAAAAATTAATGTCAATTTTAATTTAATAAAATTAGGAATAGTTAAATATAACTATTACTAATGATATTTAACAATTAAAATTGATATTAATGAATTGAAAATTATTACTACTTATTAAGAAGGGCGAAAAAGTTAAGGGGGATTGATGTAAGGTGAAGAATTAAGATTAGACTTAAGGGGTCTTATAAAATATAAATAGGAGAGGGTTAATCCTAACCATTAAAGTTTAGTAATTAAAATTATTATTAAGAACACAAATTCCTATTTGTTTATTAAGATATAAGAAAAGGTTTTAAGGGATTAATGAAAGGGGAAGAAAAGGTATTATAAGGAGAGGGAAGGGAAAGATGAAAGCACGGAAGGGGTGAGTAAGCAAGGTGCTTTTTTCAAGGGGAGGGAAGAGTCCAAATAGGGTAATTCTAAGTTTTTTAAAGGAAGGGAAGGGTAGGGAGACGTTGGGAAGGGAAAAGAAGAGGAAGACAAGGGTGCCAACAAGGAAAAGGACAAGTTTTAAGAGTGGGAAAATAAGGGGACCCAATTTCTGCTGACTTCTAAACCTCCATCCCTATTGAGGTTTTTTGGATGCTTGATGATTTCAAGTGCCTTACGCATTTTCCTTTTGTAATAGTGATTTTCATTGGCTATAACTTTAGCATATTCTAGGCAAATGTGGTGGAGGGTTTTATTTGAGTGATCCGCCAGAGTTGAGGTTTTGGTTCTCCCAATTCTGATGTCAGCTCCATGTTCTTTGAGCCTAATCTTGAAAGATCTTCCTGTTTCTCCAATATAACATTTCTCACATGAGAATTTATACGGTAAACACCTTTATGCTGGAGTGGATTAGGTTTGTCTTTGACTGATTTCATCTTATGTTTGATTGTCATTAGTGGCTTAAATGAGGTTTCGATGTTATTTTTAGCGAGGACCTTGGCTAGCTTGTCGGTGACCCCTTGGATGTAAGGGAGGTATGCTTTAGATTTTAGGGTTTCATCACGAGGATTTCTTTTGTTTCCAAATCTGGCTCTTTGTATGGCTTTTATTTCTGTATCCCATATTAGTGAATGCCTTTCTTAAGTATGCAATTTCCTCTTCTATGTGATTTCCATCGGAAATTCTGAGGACTCACGTGAAAAGAGTCACGAGTACCCCCATCTTCTGTGTCGGATGATGGTGTGAGTTAGCATGGAGATAATTATCTCTGTGTGCCTTTTTTCTAAATACCTTATGTCCAGTGGAACCATCTTCATTCCTGATGAGAAGTATGTCCAAGAATGAAATATAGTTGTTATCTTCATCCTCCATGGTAAACTGTATATCCTTGGATAAGTTGTTGAGGTGGTTATGGAGCTTTTTGAGCTCATCATCTCCATGGGGCCAATCTACACTGGTGTCATCCACGAATCTAATCCAGAATTTAGGTTTAAGAGGGTACGAGTCCAGAGCCCTTTCTTCAAATCTTTCCATGAAGAGATTAGCCACTATGGGGGATAGTGGAGACCCCATGGCTACCCCTGATGTTTGCTCAAAAGTCTCTCCTTGGAATGTGAATAAAGTTGAGCGCAAACAGATTTCTGCTAACATAGCAGTCTGGGGGTCTGCAACTTCCTTAACTACCTCCACGGCTTCATCTAAGGGTATCTTTGTAAAGAGTTGGACCACATCAAAACTCACTATTTTGTCACCAGGTTACAAATTAGCATTTTTAATGAAATCCACATAATGTTTGGAGTCTTTTATGTATGAGCTAGTTTTGCCTTCTAGAGGAGCTAAGGTATTAGCTACGTATCTTGCTAATTCATAAGTTGGAGCCCCGATATTGATAATATTTGAAAATAGAAAACATATATCCATATATACTACATCTTAATTTTTATTATTAATATTGTTTAAAATGTTACATATCAACTCTACATTAAATATTGAAGGAATTACAAATCTCCCTTGTGTTTTTAATTAGAAAACATTTATTTACGGAATAAGGACTTTCTCTATTTTTCTCTCTCTATATTTGATGTTAAAATCTTTTACTCAACATGCACATTCTAAATATTTGATTTATAACCCACATCAAACCTTTTTCCTTATTAATATTTTTTAAATATTATATATCAACTCCATATTACATTTCAAAGTGAAAATATAAAGAAATAATAATTTAAATTATTTTTTCCTTTATATAAAAAAGATATAAAATTATGTCATTTAATATAGACAATGAAATATTTGATTTATGGCTGACACAAAAATATTTTTTTTGTTATTAACATATCTTTGTTTTAAAAATTACATCTCTATTAAACATAGATTGAAATACACATAATGTAATATCAATAATATTGTTTTTACATGTCTTCTCTCAACTTCATATTAAGTAATGAAGAAATTAAATATTTTCCTCATATTAAAATTTATATATTTTTTTCACTCCAATTATTTTATTTCTATAGAAAGTCCATGGAAAATTAAGGGGGAAATTAGTGTATTTTATTTATGTTGGGCATTTTGTTGTTTTTGTTATTACTATTTTTAATTTGTTAATATAAGTATTATTTTATTATTCTTAAATATGATGTTATGGGACAAAATTTCCCTCATACTAAATTGTAAAGTGCATTTCAACACAATCATTTTGGTTTACTTCGTAAAATTTAATTAAAAATCTAAACTTTTACATATTTTTGAATTCTCTTCACAATTTGAAACTTGAGCATTTTAAGTCTTGTAAAGAATATTGTGTTTCTTTCATCAAAACATTTTCCGAAAATCATTAAAAACAACCTAGATCCATCTTAATTCTAGATGTACTACCAATCTTAGACATGGATCAGTCTAGAGTTAAGATGGATCTAGCATAGTACTCTTGCATTCCATAATAGATACCCTCAACCCTTTAATATACTTGATCATTACAAATATCATGGAAAAATACCATGAGCAAAACCTTGGGTTGTCAAAACATGCCCAAAAACCACAAACAATAAATTATTTATTTTATTTTATTTTCATTTGATCGAATCAAAATATTTACATAACATAACATTACATTAAATTTCAACGACACATGTTTTCAATTATTTGTAATAATAGATATAAGCCTTCAAAACCCCAAAATAATTCATCGACTTATATATGTGACATTAGTGATCATATCGAGGTATTATTTTAGCTTGAACATAAAATAATTTCTAAATTTTCAATTTTTTTCAAAGTTAAAGTTTAGCTTTTTGAAAAATTAATGTTGATGTAGGCTTGCTATAAGCACTAGGGTTAAGCGGACCGAGGCCTTACGTCAATCTTTGCGAGCCTTACTGTGTTACTCTATATAAATTACATACGTTTGCCCTAATATATTTGTTTGATTGACATGAAATATCCATTTTTTATTCACTATGTAATGGAATTATGAACTTTTCATGAGCATGACAATTAATATTGAGAAAAGAGGAATTTTTTTTTTAATGTATTAAAGGAAAAAGTATTAATGTTGTTTATTATGTATTTTATGTATTTAAACAATTAATTGGTCTAAAATTTATTAATTTATTAATAAATTTGATTATATTTTATATACAATAAATTTGGATCATTTCTAGATTTGTGTGTCATTTTTACATAGGGGCTATGCTAATATTTTGTGTATAGTTCCCCAATTTCATATGTTTTTAGATATGTGTGTATATACTCAATATTATGTATTTTTATTTTTAAACAATAAATTAACTAGTTTAAATAATGAATGATATATTTAGTAAATATTTAAGTAGAAATTTAAGGTATTTTAAAAATGGAAATGTACTGACTATATATATCAAAATTTTAAATGTTTATATAATTATTATATTGTTTAGTTGGTTTATTTATATACAAAAGAAATTTCTTTTCTTCAATTTATTTTTAATAAATTTATAAAAATAACTTAATGTTTTTATTATTATAAAATATGGTTCATATGACATCAAAATAAACATTAATTTTATCAAATAAAATTTAATCTTATTATTATGGTGTAAGAGTCTTGTTGTATGGTATAATAACAACTATTTTGTTCAAGCAAGACCATGATATAGTTGTTTTTACTCATTAATAGTCTTTTATTAAATTCTATTGAAATTGATTTTCATGTCTTACTACTATTAATGGTAAACACATGCAAATTTGCATTTTTATTTGTTTTTGATATTCTGTAAGTAGGAAAATACTCAATATTCTTATCACCATATTTGCAAATATACATGGCTAGTGAAAGTACCTCTACGGATTTTTTTATTGTCTTCTCTACTTTATTATGCAATGTGATATTCAAGTGGTTGGATTCATCCAAGAACTAAATCTAGTGAACCCCCAAAGGAACATATATTGGGTTAATTTTGAGTGGACTTATGTCCTTGAATAATCAATCATGAATCTCCTCACCTTGTGGTGTCATTACATTTTAGAGAAGTGTGTGGATTATGAAAATTATGGACATTGTGCATAGACTAACTTAAACTTGTCGAATCAAAATTATTGGAATTGTATAATTTTTTCAATTTGAATGCTAGTGATGTTGATAGAAAACATATGATATTATTTGTCATTCCTTTTATGATACTCAATCACAATGTTGAATTATTGTAGGTATCCATTTCACATGTTGTCCATCATTATCTATCCTACTTTGTGTCCAGAGGAACCGAAGATATTTATGGTGAACATGCATGATTTATTTTTTACTAAGAAGATAATATTTTCAATACCTAACAACCTATTTTAATGCACATTTCATAGTCATAAAAAATGTAGTTTAGAGTTATAGGCGAAAATTATCTGAGATGGCCACGTGATATGTCACATAAATTACATCAAAATTCAATTCATGGTATACATAAATGCATCCATTGAAGTCATAATGGGTTCTAGAATGAGCCTCTTGGCACAATCACTACAAAGTTCAAAATAATTATTTTAACCAATAGAGTATGATGGAGTAATTTACAATCTCAACAAATCTTATTTGAATAATAAAATAAAACTTTTAATAGAAATATTTAAATAGTTTTATTTATTTATTTTATGATTCATTTCTTTCTTTAAAAATATATAATATTATTATGATTTGAAAAAAAAAAATCTTTACGAGAGATGAAAAAGAGAAATACAAAAATAAGATTAAAAAATATAACTACAATTTTTTGTAATTAAAAATTAAGCTTTCATCTTGCTAGAGCTAGTTGTATATATGCACAGACCTAGGAAGAAGCAACGAACACATCCTCAATTATGATTTTCTTAGCCACATTTTCCCACAATTGTTTCTCTACTATAATCCTATTCAAAAAATAAGAGCCAAGTAAGCAGATGTAGTGACATTGCCATCAGGTGGCTCTTGTTCATAAATAGATAAAAAAAAACTAAATAAGCTACAAAACACATCAATAAATAACATAATATAAATTTACACATGCAATTATCCGGCCAAAGAAACGAGAATTGATTTTGGAGAATCGAAATGAGAAAATGCTTTGGACATCATTAGTCTAAGTATATGAGAAAATGCTTTGGACATCATTAGTCTAAGTATTCATAATTGCTTAACACTCTTTTCAAATTCAACCTATATCATGTTGAGTTAGGTAACACGAATATTATTATAAAGTTTTAATATTTTTATTAAAAAATAATAATTTTAAGAAAAATATAATATTAAATTGTTTAAAAAATTTGAAGTAAAAATTGATTAACTTTGATACCTAAGTGAAAATTGATTATAAAATACCAAACATGATTTTTATGAAAAATGACGAATTATTAAAATGATCAAATTTCAAAGTTAATTAAATACTAATAAATTATTATTTTTAATTAAAATAACTAATACTTTAATAATTTATAAACATTAAAAATGGTTATGGTATGATAGGGTAAATAATCATATTTCAACACATCAATGACTAAAATCTTATGTCAGCAAAGACTCATTATTCTTATATTTTTTAAAATTCACTTGTTAAGTATATACATTCATATAATTCTCACACAATCATTGTCTTTCCAGGATCAAAATGTGAAAATGTTCTGGATATTATTACTCTAAGTATTCACGATTGCTTAACAGTATTTTTAAATTCAACAGATCTCATGTTATTTTGGGTAGTGCAAATATTATTTAAAAGTTTTCACAAAAAAAATAATAATTTAAGAAAAGTATAGTATGAAATTGTTTAAAAATATTTCTAATAAAAATTGATTTAAACAGCTCTGATCGTGAAACTTTTTAGATATAAAAAAATATTATATAGTGCACCCAAATTTTCTAGTTAATTTACTTTATCGAAGTTAAAAAAATAAATTTTTATAATCCTTAGCCGATTCAAAATAGGGATTCAATACGCCATGTGTGAGTGGGAAGTGCACCGGCTATTATAAAATGAAAATGAAAGCACTTGACAATTATAAAACCATTTTAATTATTTTAGTTGGTACTTCATAAAGGCTTAGAATTTCACTTGTCACGTGTTTCTTGATTTTGAGTCATTAAGTAGTTTTAGGTCATTCTGTAATACCAAGGGGGTGTAATAACAAGGTGGTTTCATTCATGATAGTTGTGATATAAAAAATAGTTTTCGCTTAAATACTCTTTGCTTTGTGGTTATTTATTAGACTTTATTGAGATCATGAGTTTTTTAGGTAACATTTAACTTTAGTATGAGACCATGTATATATATTATCTATTATTCTTATATTTTTTAATTAAAATTTGCTTTGTGGTTATTTATTAGACTTTATTAAGATCATGTGTTGTTAAGTAACATTTAACTTTAGTTTGAGACCATGTATATATATTATCTATTATTTTTATATTTTTTAATTAAAATTTATATAATAAAATATAATAACGAAGTATAAGGGTGTTTTTTATAATAAAGTATGTTCACCACATAAATGTCTTGCAACATAGATTTTACATAGATTTTAATATCATATTTTATTTTAAAAGGGGAAAGTAGGGATACTTGAGATGAGGGCTAAAAATTACTTTAGTTTTTTGCAAATATTATTTAAACTAAAACTATTTTTTGATTTTGGAGTAAGACTTAAAGCTACATTTGATTGGCTAACCATTTGTTTTACTTAGACATCAGGTAACATGTTGATGTCTCGGGGTCCAAAGTATTTTGCAGGAGCATAATTTTTCCCCTCTATGGACCACTATTAGGTCTTTGTGGTTTTCTTTCAATAATTGTGATGAGTCAAGGTAACTTTGAGGATAATATCTAGTAATGGTTGTCTTAATTATGGATTGACAACTAATTTATGTTATAGTGTGCCACATTTGGTGGGAGATGTGGAAGGAAATGAAGAAAACATAAAAAATAAAAAGAAGAAGAGTAAAGAGTGACATGGATAAAAGCTTGCAAAGTGACAAGTTTGACACACTTTTAAATTTCTCTGAAGTGGAGTAGTAGAAGGGATGTTCAAATTTACTGAGGATCCCACAGTCTATCATTATCAAATTTTAGAGGGGAAAAAAATTCAACTCGTATTTTCAACTGATCTCCCTATGGGTTTACTCAAATTTCGAGTGGAAACACTCGTTGGATGCAGAATTTGATTCCTCATCCAAGGGATACCCATGTTGCATACTTTCGATGGAATTTGCTACACGAAAAATGAGAAATACATTAAAAATGTGATTGCAACCATAGTTTTTCATGTATTTCTCATTTTTTGTTTAGTAGGGTCGATCGAAATTACTCAACATGGGTACTCCTTGGATGAGGAATTAAATTTTGCATCCAACGAGTACTCCCGCTTGAAATTTGAGTAAAACCTTAGGGAGATCAGTTGAAATACAAGTTGAAAAAATAGTTTTATTATTTTATAATTTTTAATCTTTTTAATTTTGTAACCCAAAAATGGTGAATCACCCCCCATGGTTGACATCATCATCTTGAATCCTATTGGTTCTTATAATGTTTATTTTGGTTATACATTTTTCTTAGGAGGCTCATTTTAGACCTCAAAATTCTCCTAATGGTGAAATATTCACCCAAAACATCAAGCATCTCACTAGTTATACACAATATTCCAAAACCTCTCAACGTCAACATAATAATAATTGTGAAAACACACACACACACAGATATATATATATATATATATATATATATATATATATATATATATATATAAAATAAAATTAACATAAATTAAATTCTTTGTATCAACATTCAATTCATTCTATACTAGCATTTGATATAGAGTAATCAAATGATAATAAAACAATGTACAACTAGAAAGCCCCATACATACATACTACATTAGTGAAGTGTTTTACAAATTTAGATTGAGATATTTATCTATCATGTGTGTACATGCTAAGCGATAAAATAAGGAATATTTTAATTTAAAGGTTTTCAAGTTTTCTGTAGTTGGTTGGGAGTGATGATAAAATTAATGATTATGTTATTCATGTAAACAATAATTAAATTAATTATTTTTAATTATTAAATAGGACAAATGATGAAACAAATCTTTTTCATTATACCAATTTTGGATTAATGATATTGTGTACTATTTAGTCATTTTATTTCATATTAGCCTTTTGTGTATTTTAAAATTGTGTTTTTAAAAAATCAACTAAAAAGAATCGAGAGTTAGTAGTACATAGATTTTCCCTTTGTAAGAAAATTAATTGTTTATAGCAAGTTTAAGTATGCTTTTTATATATGGAGAAATGGCTAAGAGAATCTCTTTGATCTATGTTTATAGTTTGTGGTATGGGATATTTGTATCATTCTTAAGGATTAAATCAATTGCAAGGAGCAATGCTATCTACTAAATGGATTATGTTTTGCTTCCTTGGAAATATTTGTTATGTCTCAAGGTCATATCTAGTGAGCATTCCTACAAGTCAAGGGAGGTTCTTCTTAATAGCAATATCATTGTTGTTTCTCAACCAAGGTTTTAAGATTCTTATCTCCCTTGTGATACGTAGGATAAGGGATGCTTAGAGTAAAGTTCCAATAACTCTTAATTGGAAATGTACTAGTAACATGAAGGGGTTTAATTTAGCTTGCCACTCAATTTGGATGATAAAGGATCAATTTTAAACTCTTATACATTCCTTAAGACTATTATCACAAAAACTAGCAAAGAAAGGGATTTTTAAATATGGGAACATACCAATTTGTAACATAACCAATCTCCTTTGTGTATAATTGAAGATACATGGTACTCAATTTTTGCCTTTGATAACTGAATGATTAATTATGATATCACTTTGTCATGCTTCCTATTTAGAGTAAGAATAAAATTGAAAAATATTTTATTTATTTATCAATATACCATGGAACATTCCCTCAAAACTCACTAGTTTTCTATTTATTTGTTAATACTAAGCTTCATTGCTTGCAAATTCATAACACATTGAAGATAATTATAGACTACAATGCAATAAGAAATCAAATATAATTACACAATCTTCAATTGTTTAGTAAGAAATTTATTATCATTCATATTTCACAACAATTATTCAACTCATCAATTTTGAACTATATTTTAAAATAAAATTCATAATACTGAAAAGTAATCATAATCACATACTTTTGAACCTAAAATATAAAGTATAATAAAATTTAACTTTAAACTCATAAGCAATGCAAATATTGATGCGGGTTAAAACTCATGTTTGTAAAATAGGAACATATGATTTTAAACATGATATTGTTGTTTCAAAAATCATCCATATTTACTTATGGGTAAAAAGGAAATTTTAAATATAAATTAGAACTTGAGTTCAATATCCAAAAACACATACCCTTAAATTCTTATGCCACAATTCATTCTATCCATTATTATTGGCAATCCATTATAAGGTATTATTACTACAAAAACTGAAAAATATGGTTAGAGGTTTGTTTTATCCATAGAATGTTTCAAGATAAGAGAAATATGCAAGTGTTCATTTCGTGTCAATGTCAATCATTGACACATGTACACAAACACCTTGCATGCATATATTTTATTACAATTACTAACCCATTTTTACAAACACTTAACACAAATACATTTTATTACAATCATTGACTTACTTTTACAAGCACTTTGTACCCATACCTATTTTTTTTCTATTTGGTTCATGGACCTCTGAGATCAGTGACCGCTATGTCCAGGTAATATTTGTAATAGGAAGATCCACTCTAAGGGATCACTTCATGTCGGCTCAACCATGTAGCCTAACCTTGAGAATGTTGAGAGAATTGAACTTGTGGCCTCTCAATAACAAAGGCGCTTTAATGTTGGGGACTTAAGCAATTAAGCTAACCCTCATGGCTTTGTAGGAATACCTATTATTTTATTCATTGACACATTTCTACAAAAACTTCGTAGTTATTTTTATTTTATTTTAGTCATTAACATCTTTTGCAAACACTTTATGAAAATTCAATTTATTTTAGCCATTGGCATCTTTATTCAAATACTTTGCACATATTCTTTTTATTTCAACCATAATTTGACATCTTTGCATAAACACTTTATATGCATTCTTTTTATTTCAACCATTTATATATTTTAAGTAGACATATTTTTTTGGAATTTTGGTTTTTTTTTTTTTAAACCCAAGACTTTTTTTTGGGTAAGCGTGCACTTTAAGGCAATGAATTAAAAAAAACCCAACTTCCTATAACTAACACACACAACCCACTAGTTTGTTATTTATTAAATTTTAAGTTTTGAACTCACTACTTGGTTATTTATTAAATTAGAAGTTTTGAGTACAAGTCAATCTTTCCATTAAGTCTTATTTGTTTAAAAACTCATGCAATTTAAGATTATCACATAATTTTATTATAAAGTGAATTTTACTTAAATTATAAAAGTGAATAATTCATAAAGAAAATTAAATTATTTTCAAAGTTACATTTTGCATGTAATTTTAATTTTATAAATTGATGTTTTTGTTGCAATAAACACCCTCCAAAATTTTACCTACACTTGAATTTTGGAGCTTACTGTGGATCTTGCAATCGATCGTCCCATGGTCACTTTTTGATTGGTCAAAGTCGCTTTCTCACACAAGCTCAGTTCACAACAAGTTCATGAGTGCATTATTTAACACAAGCTTGAACACATAGAATAGTCCATCAAGATAGTGCACATGAAATGTTGAACCCATGTCAACAGTCAGTGTGCATTGTCTTTGATAGTCCCTCACTTTTGAATACATTTGCACTTCTATTTTGGTGAGTTTTTCAAATTGTGACTTTTTCTTGCTTTCACTTTAATTAGTACCACTGTCATGTTATATTCACTCTGGCATGTGTCTCTTTCACCATTATTCGTGTATTTCAAGTGTCGTTTGCACGTTTCCTATTCATATAGAAAATGTTGTATTTTAGCATGTTAAGTGTCGCACGTTGTATAAAATCTAGTTATGGTGTGTTTCAAGGGGTAATCTGTATGATAATGATTTTTTCTTATAATTTAAACATGTATCTTACCCATTTCCAAAGTTTCAAGCAATTTTGCACAAGTGTCGTCACTATCATCGCAAAGTGTATCTTTAGTGTTGCACTTGGAGTGGGTTGTTGCAATGTTATCGCATTGAGGAAAGTATGTTGTTCATGTTTTCTGAGTGTCCTATGTTGTTTTGTAAAGTGATCTAAGTGTGTGGTCATGATTAAGTCTTGTTCTTGTTCAACTTCATCTCATTAATCCCACAATTAGTCAAAACTGGGAAAAATTCTTGATCAAGCCTCTCAACCTCATTCAACCCTCATGGACTGCACACTACACAATCTCAGTCCTCAAGCAACAAAATCTCCTCTTGGAACTGCATAATATATAGTTTGTGCCTCCTATAACTGTACACTGTGAAATCTCAGTGCTCAAGCCCAACCCCTGAGCTATAGAACTGCATAATCCTTGCCTTCATCCAACCTTCTCCGTGCACTGTGAAGTCTTAAGCATCAAGCCTTAGCCTTGAGCTCTTGAATTGCGCAACTACATGACCACTTTCCTCTCTCCCTCTAAAATTATGCATTGGGAAACTTTAAGCCTCAAGCCTCAAGCTTGAGGCCTTGAACCCATCAATTGTGAAATATACCAACTTATTCTCCTCTTTGAACTATGCATTGCAAAAGTTCAAGCATCAAGCTTAACCTCTTGGGTTCCTCAGCTACACAGTCACTCAACTCAGGCCTTCAGAACTGCACACTGTGCAGTCTCAAGCCTCAAGCCTTTAGCTTAAGTCCTTGAGTCCCTCAACTATGCAGTCCCTCTACCCTGGCCATCCTGACCTACGCATTACACAGTCTCCAACCTTAGTCCTAGACCTTGGCCTTTGGAACTTCTCAATCCCTGAGTTAGTCACTCAACCAGTAATGAGTTCTAGCCCTAAAAAGTGATTTCATAAAGCATATTAGGCTAGGTTTTATCATAATGGATTTGTCTTGTCATGGGTGGATTCTAGTCACATGTATTCTATTATTTCATGACAAGATGATGATGAAGCAGATGGAGAAGGAGACCATGCTAGAAGACACATAAGGAGATGAGCATATAAGATGATCACCATGCAAGAAGACAAAGGAACACTGGATTATAACAAAATATGAAAGATCAAGACCACATTGAAGTCTCCTTATCTTCAAGTCATAAGGAGGAGGAAGAAGAAGAACATGCACCATACTTTCAAGAAGAAACAAAGAAAGCAATAATAAAAAGTGACTTGACATTGCCATGTAATAATGCAATCCATGTCTTCAGTGTGATATCATGTCATGTCCTGATTCATCATGTGCCACATCATTTTGTGGATTATGTAAATTCTATAATGGAGAAATATAATGTAAAGTGGATGTCCAAGATTCATTCATGTAATGTGAAAAGTCATGTAGGAAGTCAAAAGGCCATATAGAAGTAGAACAATCATGAGGTTAGTCCAAGAGTCACAAGGGAGGTGAAGGATCACTCCACTTGTTATATTATACAATAAGAGGACTTTTCACCTTGGATTATTCCATAAGGCATTAGAGATATAGATTCAATACTTTTGGGGAGCAAGTCATGGCTCCAACGCTCCACTATTGGAGCTAATGATATTCGTTGTATTCATGTATCTTAGGAATTTTAATTAATAATTGAACCTAATGGCCAACACATTTTTATGCATGGATTGTGAATATTTGTAGGACTATTCTTTGAATTTTTATGATTAATGTTTGTTTTCACCTGTACTAAAGTAGTTGAACTATTTCAGTTATTTTAGTGCTTATCTAATTGAAAATGTGTTGTAATGGTTGTGACAATCTTCACATCTATCTGGACTATTCTTCTTGATGTTAGGTGATTCTATTTTTCTTGTGTGCACCTATATTAGAGTGGTCTTATTACCTCTCTCTTAGAGGCTCACCTTTTCCTCCCTTTGTAATAGAAGAACCTTATTACACCTGCAACCGAACATTCACCAAGCACACTTACTTGCTTTTCGCTAAGGCACATACACACTTCTCTCTCTTTGCTGACAACTAAAGCCAAGGAAAATCTATAAGAATATATGGAAATCGGGTCGATACACCGAATGGGGCTCCTATTCCAAACGGTGTGAGGTCTAATTGGGACTTCACTTCAGGGAGACCCCCCTGGTTGATGGATTTCCAACATTGTCAACAAATGGCACTAGAAGGAGGTCCAAATGACAGGTTGTGCACATTGAGGCTACTTTGAATCTCTTATCCAAAATGGTTCTTCCCAAAATTTTAATCCTGAGATGTTTTTTTAAATAGCTTAATCTCACCATCCCTATGGAATTTTTCCATAACCTGTCCCAATTTAATTTTGATGGCGAGGGTGAATTAAATCTCTGTGAACATTTGTTTCAAGTTATCTCTTTTTTCCTTTCTAATGGAATGCATTGCAAGGATGTCATGGCTAGATTTCTCACCCTCATATTTGAAGGTTGTGTTAAGAGATGGTATCATACATTACCTATTGCTTCTATCCATTCATTCAAGCAAGTTGCAAAGGATCTTCATAAAGCATTTAATAGGTATGATTACCAAGATGTTCTTAAAAGAATTAATCAAATGAGAATGAAGCCTAATGAATCAATTAAGGATTTTTTTGATCGAGTCCTTCACCTTTGTTATGAATTTCTGGGAGAAGACACAGATTGGGATTTATTTAAACAAAATTTTAAGCATTTGGTTCATATCTCTTTGCATAGTGAATCTAAACCCCCTGATTTTTTTACTTCTCGAACTCTTGTAAATCATAAAATTTCAGAGGAGGAACCTACTAGTCATTTTGCTCCTTTTTCTCCTCATTTTCCAGTCCTGATGAGGGTGCGTTCTCACAATGATAATGAAGTTGGGAAATATACACATCAAATTCCTAGTTCGTTTTCTCATTCCCCTTCCGCTTTTTATCATTCAGAGCCAATTGAGGAAATATCGGAATGACTCATGAATTCTATGGTGAAGAATAATTCTGAATCTGGTTTGGATTCTTGTTCTCCTCTATCATATTTTTTTCATGATCCCTTTCCCTGTGCTTTTCTTGATCAGCCTATTCCAAATCCAAGAAGTGAATAGGTGCAAGGTAGTCAGATTTCTCAGGTAGAGGAGCAGGAAGGTAAAGATTATTTCTATATTTATTATCCTTTGCAAAATCCTTCATGCGAAGATGATACTTCCTCATTCTTGGTTTATTTTCAATCCTCTAATCCTGATAGTGAATCAAATGAAATGTGTTTGCTTAATCAATCTCAAATCTTGAAAAACAACAATCCTAATGATGATGAATATGTTGACATATGCGATGATGAATGCATGAGTGTACTAGTTGATCTTTTAGTGCCTCATCTAGAATCTAATTTGGTCAAGGAAATTTTTCTGATCAAAACTTCCTCTTCATCTCACTATCCCTTGTGCTCTCCCATTTGTGACACATCTACATACGATAAAGATACTCCATGCTCTTCAAGTTCTTCATTTGATGGGTTAACTTCTCAATCGACACAAGGTGGTGAGGATATCCATGATGAAAGATATTAGAACAATCAAATCATCGAGTATCCTTTCCATCCCTCATCATCTCTTGTTTTTCATAAAGACAATTCTTCAAATAAGCTTGCTCAGGAAATTTCCCTAATTCATTTATCTTTGAATTAGCGATGATGAGAATATTTTGAATTGAGTAATTTGGTTGTTGAAGTTGTAAAATCTGATCAAATCAATGACATAGATGGTTTCCATCTGGTTAGTGGTAGTATTATTGAAATCAATGGTAGTAGCTATCCTCACAGCATGCACAATCTGGTTCAATATTCAAAATGTGATTTTACAATCCTTGAAAGTTTTGGGAGTTGAAGCACTTAAGCTTCCATTGACGGTTATGAAAAAATATTGCAACTCTGGTAAGGTCCCTCAACTAAGTCAGATCTGGTTTATGTCGTGAAATCCTTCACTTTGCATAGTTTCACTCGATGAAAATTTCTTCGTGAAATATGTTTAGTATTTCAGATGTAGTCTTTCAAGCTTTCAAGATTTTATTTTTAATCAAATTCAGGAACCTTCCTCATTTGATTCATCTTCATGAAAATATCTTGTATCAAAATTGGGTTTGGAATATGTATCTCTCATAGAATTATGGAAATCTAAATTTAATCATTTTGAAAATCATCCTTGGTTGAAGCAATCATACCTATTAGATTCATTTCAGAATAGTTAGCTCCAGTTTTTTCTTGTGAATGCTATATCATGAATCTTGTTTTTCATCACACCTAAAATCCTCTTGAGTGCTAGTGAATGCAGGAGATATTGTGCGAATCAACTCTTCTTCGCTCAATATATATTTACTAATCTCATTTTTTTTTGTACTGTCATTCCTTTTCATTTATTTTGATGATTACCATGCCAGTACAACATGCGACCAGTCACAAGGAAATCATTTGTTACATTTATCATGTGAGGAAGATGATGCATCTGTTTAAGGCATTTGTAAATATTTTCAAACTAATCTATGCTTTTTATATTCTAACCAAGAATCCCTTGCCACAAACGATACATCTAATCATAATATTATTTTTCATTCATTTTATCATTTTCCCACCTATATATTTGATGAAAGTTGTTTCACATTGATTAATCTTTATGGTTTATCTCACCATTCAAATACTTGTCAAGAAGTTGAGGAACTTCATCCTTCATTGATGGTTATGTCAGACCTTTACTATCTTTACAAGCCTTCTGAATATGATCATATTCATTTTCCATTACAAGATTCTCATCCTAATCCCGTGCTTTTAATTGCAAATTCATCTTTTCAAAGATTTCAGGATTCTCAAGAGGATTGTTTCGAGTTTCATGATCTAATCATTGAATGGCTAGAGAAATCTTACCTGGCAAGCTCCATCGTAAATAAAAGGCTTTAGAATTTTCTCATGCTTGCTAAGGAGTACAGTGCAGATGAAGATACATTTGCAAGAATCCTCTGAGGTTTTTCTTCTTACGATTTTCAGAAAAAGGTAATTGTGAAATGGTTATAAGTAGTGGTTATGACATATGTTTTTGTTGACAGGAAATACCTTCAATTTGTTGCACAAAATATTCAAGCTCGTATCTTTTCTATTGCACATGATTTTATCTCAGTTTTAATCGATCATATATTTGTGATTGCAGGTCGAGAATAACTACGGTGGCTACATTGGAAATTTAATTATATGTGACCCTGAACTTCTAACTAGTTAGGTTAGGAGTAGGTTTAGCTACATGTTAGTTTCCTTTTCACATTCATCATGCACTCGTTTTATATAGTTTCTCTTGTGTTTCCTAACTTTTGTATTGCATCCTCTTTCGGTTAGCCTCCTTTTGTTTTTTCCTCCTAGTTTTGTTTCCTTATTGTGTTTTGTCTTTTGTGTTTTGTTTAATGAATAATTTTCATGAAGGGTGTCCTATTTGGGCTTAAAATATAATGTGGAAAAATAGAAAAGGGATTTGTGACACTAGAACATTTGATTAACTCTCTATCCTTCGTCATTTTCTTGGTTACACCTTTTGGTCGATGATGTTCTGACGAAAAATATGATCCTTGCATAAGGAAAGCCTTGTGTTGAACCATGATCTCCATGTCTATTCTGGAAACCTCATGCCTACACTTGGATCTTTATGTTTCGATGTTTTAAGGCAGATCCAATCAAGTAGAGAAGGACATGGGGAAAATATAAACGAGCAAACCAACATCAAAGTTCTTATATATGATTCTTTGAAGGGAAAAACTCTTCTTCTCTTAATAATTCACAATCCCTCTTCTACCCATGAAATAAATAAGCATTGATGCATAGTCCTATATAAAATAAATAAATAAATATGAAAGAAGAGAAAGGATTTCTGCGTAGAGAGGTGAAGCAAGCAACTCTATCAGGGTATTGTCCATACCTACTGGAAGTGGAATAATGTTTGCATCCCTGAAGTGACTCAGTCGGGGTAATGTCCAGATATGATGGAAATATAGAACATAAAATATCAAAAACCATACTTTGAAAATATAAAGCTCGCGAACTTCCTTACTCTTTCCTGATTCGAAACATTGCGTGATTGTTGATCTTGTGTTTGTGTCTGATCAAGTAAAGGAATGAAGGCGACTATGTTTATGCACGAGGTATGTGGGGAAGCCATGGTAATATGAAAAATGAATCAATAATCCCTGAAGAACTATACATTGCGTGAAATAATTGACTAAGGTAGAGAATCTGGAATTCTACCAGTATGTCGCTAAGTGTTGTCGCTGCAAAAAACACCCTCCAAAAGTTTACCTGCACTTGAATTTTGGAGCGTACCATGGATATTGCGATTTCTCATCCTGTGGTCACTTCTTGATCAGTTGAAGTCACTTCCTCACACATGGTCAGTTCAAAACAAGTTCATGAGCAAATTATTTTACACAATCTTGAACAAGCATAACATAATCCATCAAGATAGTGCTTGTGCAATGTTCAACCCATGTGACTACCATTGACAATACCTCACTTTTGGTTGTGTTTGTACTTCTATTTCATTTTGTTTTTAAATCTGTCACTTTTTCTTGCTTTCACTTTAATTATTACCACTTCCATGTTATCTTCGCTTTGTCATGTGTTTCTTTCACCGTCATTCGCATATTGAAAATGTTGTTCGAACGTTTCCTTCTCATATAGAAAATGTCGTCTTTAAGCATGTTAAGTGTCACACATTGTATAAAAGATAATTATGGTGTGTTTAAAAGGGTAATATTTGCGATAATGAGTTTTTCTCATCATGTAAACATGTGTCTTACTCATTTACAAAGTTTCAAGCACTGTCGTACAAGTGTCGTCATTCTTGTCATAAAGTGTATCTTTAGTGTCGCACTTGGAGTGAGTTGTTGCAATGTTGTCATATTGAGGGAAGAATGTTGTTCATGAGTGTCTTGAGTTGTGTCGTCAAGTGATATAAGTGTGTGGTCATGCTTAAGTGTTGTTCTTGTTCAAATTCATCTCACTAATCCCACATTTAGTCAAAACAGGGAAAACTCCCCGACCAGGCCTCTCAGCCTCATTCAACCCTCATGGACTGCAAACTGCATATTCGTAGTCTTCAAGTAGTAGCCTTGCCTCTTGTAACTATGTAATGTGTTGTATTTTCCACTAATAACTGCGCATTGCGCAATATCAGTGCTTAATCCCAAACTCCTGAGCTCTAGAACTGCACAGTCCTTGCCTCCAACTAGCCTTCTCTGTGCACTGCATAGTCTTAAGCAATAGGCCTCAACCATCTTGAGCTCTTGAACTGTGAAACTACGAAATAACTTTTCCTCTCTCCATCCAAAAATATGCATTGGGAAACTTCAAGCCTCGAGCCTGAAGCTGGAGGCCTTGAACCCCTCAACTGTGCAATCTCCCAACATTTTCTCCTGTCTAAACTATGCATTTGGAAATTTCAAGCCTCAAGCGTGACCTTTTGGGTTCCTCAACTACATAGTCACTCAATCGAGGCCTTGAGAAATGCACATTGTGTAGTCTCAAGCCTCAATCCTCCAGCTTGATCCCTTGAGTCCCTCAACCGTTCAATCCCTCTTCCCTGGCCATATTGAGTTGCACATTGCACAGTCTCAAGCCTCAGTCCTAGACCTTGGCCTTTGGAAATGTGCAATCCCTGAGTCAATTACTCAAACAGTCACCAGTTCTAGCCCTAAATTTATTTCATGAAGCATCTTAGGCTAGAGTTTATTAGACTGATGTCTTCTTGTCATGGGTGGATTGCAGTCACAGGTATTATATTATGTCATGACAAGATGGCGATGAAGGAGACCATGCTAGAAGACACCTAAAGAGCCGAGGAGATAAGATGATCATCATGCAATAAGACAAAGGAACACTAGATTATAAAAAAAATATGGAAGTTCAAGACCACATTGAAGACTCATTATATTCAAGTCATAAGGAGGAGGAAGAAGAAGAACATTTACCATCTTCTCAGGAAGACACAAAGAAAGAAACAACCAAAAGTGACTTGACATTTTCATGTCATCAGTGTCATATCATGTCGTGTCCCAAGTCATCATGTGCCACATCATTTTGTGGATTATGTAAATTCTATAATGGAGAAATATAATATAAATTGGAAGTCCAATAGTCATTCATGTAATGTGAAAAGTCATGTAGGAAGTCAAAAGGCCATAGAGAAGTAGAAAAATCATGAGGTTAGTCGAAGAGTCATAAGGGAGGTGAAGGATCACTCCACTTGTTATATATACACCCTCATTTTAAAAGAAGATAAATTTTCAACTTGGATTCTCCCATAAGGCATTAGAGAGACAAAGTCAGTACTTTTGAGGAGCAAGTTGTGGCTCCAATGCTCCACTATTGGAGCTAGTGATGTTTGTTGTATTCATGTATCTTGGGACTTTTACTTAATACTTGAAACTTGATGACCAACACGTTTTCATGCATGGATTGTGAATATTTGTAAGATTATTCTATGAATTTTTATGATTCATGTTTGCTTTCAGCTGTACTAAAGTAGCTGAAATAGTTCTATTATTTTAGTGCTTATCTAATTGAAAATTTGTTCTAATGGTTGTAACAATCATCACATCTATGTGGACTATTCTACTTGATGTTAGATGATTCTATTTTTATATTGTGCACCTCTACTAGTGTGGTACTATTACCTCTCTCTTAGAGGCTCACCTTTTCCTCCCTATGTGGTAGAATAACCATGGTACACCTACAACCGAACATTCACAAGGCACACTTACTTGCTTTATGTAAAAGCACATACAAACTTCTCTCTCTTGTTGACAACTAAATCCAAGGATAATATATAAGAATATATGGCAACCGAGATGATACTACGGATGGTTATCTTATTTCAAACAGTGTGAATTGTAATTGGGACTTCACATTGGGAAGACCCCCTTAGTTGACAGATTTCCAGAACCATCAACAAGTAACTTGATTGTAAAAGTGATTCTTACCTATTCTATAAAAGTGGCTCACTTACATTATAAAATCAACATATTTGTAAAAGTGAGCTTACAAGGAATGTTAAAGAAGTAAAATATTTGTTTACTCAATGACACCCATTACTATAATTATCAACCTTCACTTTTCATGTGGCACCTTAGTTCTAAACTTCACTTTTAGTGTCATTTTTTTAAACCACTTATTCTTTTGAGAGATTTCAATGTGGATAATCCATATATGTTTTTGAAGTCATCTTACCTGCATATTTTACCAAAAATTTTCTAAGTGATCTCCCACTTACCAAGTGAAGCTACTTCTCCCAAAAATTATGTATGAAGGATATATTATGAAGTGGGGAATTTGTGGGCTTAGCTTGGGAGAAAAAATTGTCCCTCTTAGTACATTAAATAAATCCATATGGAATAATAGGAATAACGGTGCATGTGGATTAACTGAAATTTCCATCTCCAATGATATTTTGTTTCACCATAAAATATTTGAGGCCCTTAATTTAGCATAGCAAAATCTAGACATTCTTATTTGGTAAACACAATGAGATTCAAGCCCGCCATTTCAAAAACCAATTAATTTCTTTAAATCTTAGTGATTTATTTCACACTAAATATTTTCTATCTAATTCCAAAACATTTAGATGTCAATTACATAATGTAAGTTAATCAAGATACTTGACCAACTTATATATGCTATTCTTGCGAAGCTCGATATTTCCTATTCTATTTTTTAATTTATTTTTCACTCCACAAAAGAAGTTCTTATTAGTGAAGTGACAACTTTCTAAATGATTTATCTTGAATTTTATTATTATTCTTTAGTTGAATGTAAATATAAACTCATGCATACGAAGTGATCGGAAATGTAGGTATATCTAGAAAATTGTTAGTGATAAAATATATGGATTAAGCCAAGAAATATATAAAGAAGCAAAATCCTTGTAACAACGAAAAAATTAAGGTCCTGGAAACCCCTTAGCCAAATCCTAATCCTAATGGTGAGAAAGGAACTAAATAAAAAAGAATGAAGACAAAGATATGTTGCAATATTTGTAGAAGAGATTATCATTTGGGGTCAAAATGTTTAAGAATATGAAAGCCTTAGAAGCATCAATGAAGAAGCACAACATCAATCTTGATGCTTCTTATTTTAATTATTATTCTCATGGGCATGCACTTTTTTCTTCTATTTCTTTCAATGCAAAATCTAATTCTTCTTTAGATAAGTGGGTTACCACTTTTGGAGGATCTTATCATATGGTTTATGATAAAGGCGTATTTTTTCTCTTAATGAATGTAACACCAAATAAATAATTGTTGGTGATGATCGATCCTGAGTATTGTAAAGTTTGGAATGGTTCAACTAGATGATGGTCATTTTAATGTGTATTATGTGTTTCTTTTTTTCCTGCAACTTTCTATTAGTGTATCAAATCACTCATTTAAGTGAAGGTAAAATATTACATTTTTCACATCGCCAAGTTTTGATCAAGGATTTAAAAGATCGTAAGAATGTTCTAGCATATAGAACTATTGTTGATGTTATTAGGCTGTATAGATTTGATAACTTTGGTCATTATCCTTCCCATCAATTTTTATTTCTCATAGCAATAACTTGAGTAAACTTTGGAATAAGCAATCCAATCATATAAACTATTGTTCATTGCAAGAACTATGAAATCAAAATATGTTAATTGGTGCTCATATTTTTTCTTATAGAGATTTTGTTTGTTCCATTTATGCTCTCAAGAAACATTACTGGGACAATTTTGATAAACATGCATCTACCCTCTTGCATCTTATTCATAGTGATTTTCTTTGTATGCTTCCTTTTGCTCCTTTATCTAGCATCAAGTAATTCTTAAATTTCACAATAATTTTTCCAAATGCACTTAAGTTTCCTTGTTAAAACTTAAAAGTGAATTTTTTGGCATGTTTGTGACCTCCGAGGTCCTTGTAGACAAATAATATAGATATCAACTTTAGAAGTTGAGAATAAATACTGATGGAATATATGTTAACCAAAAATTAATTACAACTTAATACATTGCATAAGACATTCATATGCAACATATTGTTCCTTATATACCATAACAAATAACATTATTTGGAGAAAGAATTACACATTAAAGTTAATGGCAAGTTATATGATCCAATATAAGGAATTAAGTCCACTTTTTGGGTGGAAGCCATTTATTGTGCAAGCCATGGTAAATCTCAGTCCCATAAATTCTTTGAACACTATAACACCACAATAAGTATCTGAGTCAAATTAAGCTAAATATAGTCAAATAACTTGAGCTCAAGTGGTAGAAGCACATATTGCATTTTTTGTCGTGGCAGGTTTAAATCTCCGGAGACATGCTCTACTTGGTGAAAATTGTGAAAAAATTCATATAAACAAGTTCTACTATGTATTCCCATAACCATTTCGTTGAAAAAAAATTAAGCCAAATGTAATTCACTTTTGTGTATTTGGTTGTGAAGCATGGGCTCACATGCTTGATGAGAAAAGGAAATTACTACAACCTAAGAGTGAGAAGTACATTTTGGTTAGAAACTCTAAACATGTACAAGGCTATAGACTTATTCAACCTCAATTCAATGAAATTATTATTAGGAGAGATGTTTTTGAAACCGATGCAACATTTTTCCATGAACCATATTCAACACTTGTTCCATCTTTTATTCCCAAATTTTTGGCTAGCCTCCTATTCTAGTTTGTTTTTAAGATGATACCTATGAGGGTGAAAATCCACCTTTGCCTATAAACCTTCCTCTATTTTGTCTATTGAGCATGAACCTACACCAACACCACCACTTCATCTATTGGTCCACATAACATATGAAGTAGTTGATAATCTTGTTGGCGATCCTTCAAATTGATGTCATGGACATTCATAATAGTGGTCCTTCTCTCTTTTGGATCAAGTTTAAGAGATTCATGTTCTAAAAACATTTGGAGAATCCTCTATCCATGTAAATTGGATTGCTAAAATGATATCATTCCTTAAATGGAAAATGATACTTGGGATCATGTATCTCATTCAAAAGGAAGAAAACTTGTCAATTGTAAATAGGTGTAATAAGTTTAGTATGCATCATATGGAGTGTTAAAAGACATAATACCTAATTAGTTTCCAAATGATTTTATTTAGTAAAAATGATTGATTCTAATGAATCCTTTGTACTCATAACCAAAATGATTTCCATATAGCTTGATCTACACCTTGACACTTAATATAAAAGGGAAGTCCATCAAATGGATGTTAAACTTGCAAACGGATTTGCAAGAATAAATTCACATGGACCAAATTCTGAGCTATATAAAATAACTCCAACTTTATTTTCACCTTAATAGATATCATGATGGATTTAAAAAAAATAGGCTTGATATACTAAAATGGATAGATTTATTTTTGACACCATCCTATCTAGATGTGATTCCAACCTCAATATCTATATAAAAAAATCTAGTGACCATCTCATAATTTTTTTCTTTATGTTAATGTTATACTCATTGATGGTGACCTCAAAATTTTAAGCCATTGAAATCCAATATTGAGAAGAAATTTTAAATTAAATACTTAAACTAAGGGCATTGACAATATTTTCTTGGCCTATAAGTATAACAAATTTGGGAAGGAATTTCCCTCCCCCAAGCTAAGTATGCATATGACCTTCTTCACCAATTTCACATAAAAAATTATTAGCCAACCACATTTCCTCTTCAACCTAGATTCAAAATTGATACCAAAGTGATTCGGATTTATGTAGGAACACAATGAAATACATAAATACACATAAATGTAGAGATGCATAAGAAATAGAACTTCATTTCTTTAATAAAAAATAACTAAAATATGCTTATAGATAGAATGGAAATAAACTAGCTCAGACATTAGTAGCTTATCTTTGAGAAGGGATGTGGCGACTATAGGCCTATGAGTTGTGTTACAATGAGGCTCAAAGGCCTATTCATTTTTGAGTAACAATGGAAAACCCTAAACATCCAAAGGCCTAACCCTAGGAGAAGAAACGCAAAAACTATGGGCCCCGTTTGGGTAAATTGGTACCGTTCAACTTCCCAGGGATGTAACTTTGGCATATGATCTTTGTTTGACGTGCTCAATAACTCATTAGAAATATATATCCGAGGACTGCAACTTTTGAGTGAGAAAAATTGAAGGAACTTCCATGTTGCTCCCAGTTTTCCCAAAAAACATCGTTTAGGGCCTCAAAACGGCTCCAGAACTTCAAGACCCAAAAAATGCTAAAAGTAGTAAACTATTTTATAATTAAGGAAACTGAAAAACTAAAAGAAACAATGGTAGGGGTCCAAGTGGAAAAGGCAGGTGGCCACCAATATCCACGTGGATCATTCCTCCCACCTTAGGAAGAAATCGCCCCAATTGCATTGAGTTCTTCCCTGAGATGAGGAAAATTTGGTTGAACTTGGTCCCTAGTGAGCCTCTTGCCTTGCTGAAGGAGTTGGCCTGCTTTGGCAACTCGATATAGTGAGATCCTTTGTTGTCGGGTGTGTTGAATGTGCTCAATGAAGCTATTCACCTTTTCAGCCTCAGACTAGACATGAGCTGAATCTGCCTGAGTAGCCGAAAATGGCATGAATACGTCAATGGGGCATAGTGGCTAGAATCCTAAGCCCACCTGAAAGGGGCTATGGCTAGTTGAGATATGGAGAGCCCGATTAGAGCTTTTTTGTACATAAGGGAGGCTCTCATCCCATGTGCGTGGATGCTTTGAGTTGTACATGCGCAGAATGTGTACGATTATCCGGTTGACGACCTCTGTTTGGCTATCAGTTTCCAGATGGAAAGATGTGGACGTGTCCAGCATTGAACAGAGGCTGGACCAAAATGTACTAAAGAACTTGCTATCCCGATCTTAGATGATAGACTGTGGGATACCAAAGTGTACCCACACTCGTTTAAAGAAGAGTTTAGCAGTGGCTTCTGCTGTGATATTCTTCTTGCAGCCTGTCATAATCGCCATCTTCGAGAATTTGTTGAAGACCACAAAAACACATTCATTACCATGCTTAGTAGAAGGAAGGCCCGACATGAAATCCATGGAGATGGATTCCCAAGGTCGACTACAGGTTGGCCACGGAGTATAGAGGCCTTACTTCTTGATGGTCAGCTTGGCAATGACACAAACAATGCAGGACTTGATGTACTTCCCGACATCCCATTGAAGGTTTGGCCAATAGAAATACTTCTGGAGTACTGCCATTGTTTTCTCAACCTCGAAATGCCCATCGACCCGATTGTAGTGTGCTTCCCAAATCATCTTGGCCCACTTGCTTGAAGGAACACAAAGGTGTCCCAGGTGACATAGCAGGGCATCCTGGAGGTGAAAATCTGGAACTTGATTACCCTCCAAGAGCGTATTGTATGTGTGTCTGAATTCTGGATCGCTTTGGTAGAGAAACAGCCAATTGGAAGTCTCGTGCCCACAAGATTTGAGCACAGTGGTTAGCCCCATGATTGGTGGTCGGATAAGGTAGTCTACAACATTATTGGTGTTGCCATTCTTGTACTTGATGTTCAAATGAAATTGTTGTAGGTATGGGGACCACTTCTGATGGCGATCATTCTACAACTTCCCTTGTGTCTATATGAAATACAGGGGCGGTGCTATGTGTGTATGACTATTTCCTTTCCCAAAATGTAATGCTTCCATTTTCAGCAAGCCTACACAATGGAATACATCTCTTTTTCATAAGTGGGATACTTCGGGACTATGTCGGAAAGTGTGTAACTATGATATGCCACTGGATGCTCTTATTGAGTAAGAAATTCCCCAATAGCATAGTCAGAAGCATCTGTCTCGATCTCAAATGGTTGTTGCAAGTCTGGTAATGTGAACACTGTTGCAGAGTAGAGGCGATGCTTCAACTCTATGAATGCCTTATGTTGAGGTTCATACCGAAAGAAATTATCTTTCGCCCCTCCCTTGGTGACTTGACTCAAGGGCCAAGTGATATGAGAGAATCCTAACACGAACCTACGGTATAAATTGGAAAGACCCAAAAATATGCGGAGCTCTATTAGAGTGGTTGGGGCGGGCCAATCCTGAATGACTTAGATCTTGGCTGGATCCACATGCACCCCCCGTTCATCAATAATGTATCCAAGATACTGAACCTGGGTCATGCGAAAAGTTCACTTCTCCAAATTGGCACACAAATTGTGTTGCCACAGTGTTTGGAGGACCCGTCGGATGTGGTGGAGATGCTCTTCCCAAGTCTGGCTCAAGGTCAGGATGTCATCCAAGTAGACCAATAAAAATGAGTTAGTTAATGGCCACAATTTGTCGTCCATCAGCCTCATGAAGGTTGCGAGGGAATTTGTCAACCCAAAAGGCATGACCAACCATTCGAAAAGGCCCTCCTTAGATTTGAAGGTAGTCTTACACATATAAGAGGGTTCGATTGGTATTTGGTGACACCCAGAATTAAAGTTAGTATTACTGAAATATTTCACCCCCTTGAGTTGGTCCATAAGGTCATCGATCCATGGGATCGGGTTCCTATTCTGGACAATGATCTTCTTCAACACCTGAAAGTCAATAGGGAGTATTCAAGTCCCATCCTTCTTCTACACCAACATGATTAGGCTCCCACATGGTGATGAACTCAGCTAGATGTGACCTTTCTACAACAAATCTTGAATCTGCCTCTTGATTTCGTCATTCTCCATAACAGAGCGCTGATAGTTTGGTCCATTGGGCAGCAGTGTACTTGGGGTCAGATCGATGGAGTGGTTGACCTGACAGTGCAGAGGCACCCCTATGGGGGAGGTGAAGATGTCCTCGTACTCCTCCACGACCTTGTCCATATGTTGTTGCCTTGTGGAGGATCCCTGTCTAGAGGTCGTGGCCACAATATTCTTCTTTCCTTTAGGGCGGATCATTGGGAAAAAAAATTTCCTGGTTTTTGAAATGAGCTTACTACACTATTTTGAAGTAACCAGAGAGATGGTGGTAGGCATTGCTACCTCCAGTATCCTATACAACTTATTTCCAAAAGTAACAATAACACCACGAGGTTATGAATCATACACAATATGTCGCTTCCACAAGTATGGTTGGCCTAATAATACATTTGAAACATTAAGAGGATCAATGTCACATAATACGTCATTCGTGAAGGGCTTGATGTTTTAGGGAAGGTGACACTGCTAGCTGACGCGGATATCTCATCCTTAGTGAAGGCACTCGATGGTGTACGATTGTGGGTGTGCTATTGATGGAAAGCCCAAATGCTTCATGACCTCTGTTGAGATGAGGTTCTTTTGAATCCTGCTATCGACAATGAACTGCAGTGGCGAACCCTTTACCCACATATGGGAATGGAAGATGCACTCCTCCTCCTCTGGATCTTTTGGTTCCTCCTTCTATATCTTCGTGGTGGTGACGGTGGCATTGGGCTACAAATTGATAATATTCTTCCCTTTTTCATTCCCCTTGTTGGGTTCTGATTAAGAGTCAAACCATGCATCTGATTTAGAAGCCTTTGACTCGTCCACCAGTGACTTCTTAGCCCGAAACTCACTTGTGTTGTGAGTGGAGCTCTTATAGAACTCACACCACTTCCCTATGTCCTTCTTTGGCTTCGTGGTGTTGTTATTTACTTGTAGATTTTTGTTTTCCCGGGCCACCTCGCCTTGGGTTTTATCTTTGTTCTACGGTTTCGTGGCACCTTTCCCTTGCTTCTGATTTGCAAAGCCAAAGCCTCGCTTCTTCTGTTTAAAATTTTTCTCAATCTTGGTAGCATACCGGTGTGCCACACCAAGTGAGGAGATGTCGAGGAACTCCATTTACTCTTGAATGTATCTATGCAGATAACTGCAGCACTTCAGCACCATATGTTTCTCCGAATATTTGATATCTAACTTTTTGCGTAGGGTATGAAACAAATTCATTAGATCATGCACATCTTGATCCCTTTGCTTCTGCAGCATATTCCATTGCATGTATTTGTCCTCACAGCTCCCCACGGGATAATATTATTCCTTTATGGTGTCTTGGAAATAATTCTAAGTGGTTGTGGCTGAGAACGGAGAGGGTTACCCCTTGCCATTTTTCTCACAATATGTTTCTCACTAGTCCTTGACATGGGGGACGGCTTTAAGGAGTGAAAAAGTAATCCTTTCTCGGTTAGAAAAGTCATGAACCAAGAAATATCCTTCTAACCATCTATCTATGACGTCTCCATCTATTTGGCCTTCAAATATGAATGTCAAAGTTTACTTGTGCCTTAAAAGGAGTGGCACTTCTAGAGTGGCTATTGGATGTAGATGCGCTGCTGGTGAGTAGTCGTTGAAGGATTAAGGAAAAATTATCCATCATCACATTCCTTTATTTCTCGAGGGCCTCCTCGAGCAATATTTTGATAGTATCTCTTGCTCCCTCATCTTTATTTTCTTCCCCCATGGGCGGTCGTTGAGGTTTGCGAGGATAATCTTGTAAAGGTTCAACCAGATCAAGCCCTAAATCCTTATACCCCGACCTCGTTGGGGACATGCAAAGAAGGATCGAGAAAGAGAAGACTACTCTGATACCATTGATTCAGATTTATGTAGGAACATAATGAAATACATAAATACACATAAACACAAATATGCAGTAGAAATAAAAATTCATTTCATTAATAACAAATAACTGAAATATGCCTATAGACAGAATGGAAATAAACTAGCTAGGGTGTTGGTAGATTATCTCTGAAAAGAGATGTGGCATCTGCAAGCCTATGAAATGTGTTATAATGAGGCTCGAAGGCCTATTTATTATTGAGGAACAATGGAAAACCCTAAACATCCAATGACCTAACCCTAGGAGATGAAACACCAAAACTATGGGCCCCATTTGGGTAAATTGGTACATCAACTTCCCAGGGACGTAACTTTGGCATATGATCTCCGTTTGACATGCTCAATACCTTGTTAGAAATATCTATCTGAGGAATACAAATTTTGAGTGAGAAAAATTAAAGGAAATTTCAATTTTCTCTTTGTTTTCCCAAAAAACATTGTTTAGGGCCTGAAAGTGGTTTCAAAATTTCAGGACCCGAAAAACTGCTAAAAATAGTAAATTGTGCTATAATTAAGGAAACTGAAAAACTGAAAGAAACAATGGTGTGTGTTGGGTGCTAAAAGGTGCCTCTTAAAACTCCTATTTATCCCACTTAATTATCAACCCGGGCAAGTCCTCTTATTTCAAGAGCGTACACAGTATGTGCACGCTATAATCCTAGAGAGTAATGTTTTCCAATTTGCAGTACAGTGTTTCAAATACAAGAGTAAATGGAGGCTTGAAAATGAAATCTAATTACAACAATATGAAACTTAATGCTATAAAATCCAATCACTCACTCAACAATCATCAGTCAAGGATGCAGTAGTAATAACTCTTTCCTCTGGCAACTGATGTAAATGAAATTAAACATAAACAAGATCCTCAATTTGAGAACATAGGCAACAATAACCAATGTCCTTTGCAGTTGATGATCTTACACTCCACACTAAATAAATTAAATGGAAATGGTAACTGAGCTAAATCACTAATGCTTCTAATGAAAGTAAACTAGGGAAGCTCTCAAAAGAAAAAACTAAACTCTTTGCAGGTATGAAATAAACTGTAAATTAATTAATTGAAACGAATAACAGATATATTTTACTGGAATTGAACAACAATGGAAATGAATAGAAAACTCTATCTAATGTAATTTAACAACAAATTATATTGAACAACAAACTCTATCTAATGGATTTGAACAACAAATTTTATTGAACAACAATCAGAACGGAACAACAAATGGAATGGAACAACAACTGGAATGGAACAATAGATGTTGAATAGAAAAGCTCTATTAAAGCATAACAAGATAATTTATACAGGGATCAAGATTCTTGTTAAATTGGAAAGGAACAACAACGCAATTCAACAATGCAACACACCAAGATTATAAAGCAATAAAACAGTAAACTATAAAACTTGAAACTGTAATGAAAATAAATACAAAATATCACATAACTATAATCGAAAGATAATAATACAGATGGCAAGTGGATCCACTAGGGCCGGGCTCTTTGCCGCTAATGGAGCACTGCTGAACTACTCCAGTATCAAATAATGGAACAACAGCTGAATTATGTATTAATCATATGTAGCAGAGTTTACAAGCAATCGTACTCTATTTTAATTAATAAGATTCGATGAACAATTCTGAAAATTACAACAAGAAATCCCCCCTCCATACCCTCAATGGCAATACATGCTCTCCTTTTATAATCAGAAAGATGAGAAAGTAAATAGTAAATGTGATCCCTCATAACAAAATTGGATTGTTCCCAACAACTTGATCAGTAAGAAAATATATTTCCATCAATAATTCAACAGGAACAAGTCGAATTTGGTATTGCAATTGACATCATTTGGAAAACAGCCGCAACAGTGAATCAAAGAAAATCATCCTCAACGAAACCTTCCGTTTCTCTTAATACAGACCAAATTTGGACAAACCATTCTTTAGAAAAGTTAAGTCAGTCCATTCTGGAAGAAACCCATGTTTTGGATTTTCCAGATTCTTCTCTATTTGCCCATAATGTCTAACGAAAAACTATCACTTATTATTCTAGCGAATTTCTGAGTTGGAATATTGAATGATGAGCTGGAGATCAAATCTGCAATCTGGAAAATGTCTTGGAGGCTAAAATGGTGAGTGATGTTACAAAATATATTAATAAACCATCATTGATAAAATCATGCATAATAATCATTAATTTATTAAAAATAAAGGAGAGGAAATAATATTTATCCATAAGAGCATAAATGGTTATAAGATGGAATTATATAATAAACCATGATAAATGACGTGATAAAGAATGGTAGAAATGGATGAAATAGGTATTAAAAAGTGGTAATAATAATGACAAACTAGCGGCCCAACATACCCCCAAATTGAATATATTGCATGTCCTCATGCAACCTAGAACTGAATATATTGCATGTCCTCATGCAACTCAAAGACAAAACCCATGTGTTAACCAAGCAAAAAAAATTGTTCATTCCAACTCATGAAATGGATGGAACAAATGATTTTTTCCTCAAATAATGAATATTCATTTTTAGCAATCTTGATGAAGGCGTAACAATTTTTACAGTTGACGTTCAACTATATGTATATGAAGTTGCAGAAAAATGTGATATAAGTAACATCAAACTTCATTAACCATTTTCTCAAAAAACAAATCGTTTTGATGCACGGATCATGAGATATAAACAAAATGGCTGTAGGTGATAGTGCATACTTTTCAAAATTTTATGAACTAATTTAGAGTGAAATTATCTGGGTTTGTGTATTTTAATGATACCTCTTTGTTATCCAGAAATCACAAAAATTCAGTTCAAAGTTTTACAGATATATACAAATCAATTTCTACACTGTATAAAAATGAAATTGTATGCCTTAAATGAGAAAGAAAGTAGAAAACATCCATCATGTGTAGCAATTCCTCCCCCTACCCCCAAACTGAAGAATTAGCATGTCCTCGTGCAATACTAGAAAACAAAGAGAGGTGGTTGCTACAATCTGCTGAAATCTATGCTTGGTGTAAAACAACATGGAATAATGGAGGTGTTGAGAATGAATAAGAATATCAATGGATGATAAAGAATATTACTAACATGGTCATAAGAAATAAATGAAGGAAAGAAACACTCCTCCAAACTAAAAGATGATATGTCCCTGAAAAATGGGAAGTGGTAAAGATGTGGAAGGAATGATGATAAATAATGCTTAATGGATTTTCATGAAATTATCCTAAATTCGTAATAAATCAGAAAATTATGCTATTTTACCTCAAGTGTTACCTCCGAAAAAAAATCTGGAATGACATGTAGGAACTAGCATTTGTTGAAGCTGATGTAGGCTGAGCGGATACTGAAAGTGATGCAAAAGGTGGAAGCCATGTAAGCACATAATGTCTGAAGACTTGTGCACATTTGCAAGTTGCGCGAGCCTTTGCTATTAGTTGCAATAGTGTGGTCGTGCTGCGAATAGAATTTCCCCCATACTTGTTATTCTCCTGTAACCAAATCACGATTCTGCTTGAAATTTTCTTGAATCCACAGTGTTAATTTTGAAGAGCAACAGATAAGATGTATGCCAAAAGTTCAATCAGAAAAGCTTCTGTAGAAATGCAGTATGAATATTGGGATTCGACCCACATACAAGCATATTTAAAAGGCATCTGTGCCCCCCCTGAAAGATGATAGGTCACCCTCGACCGGCAAATAGAAGAGCAACGTACTGCACAGCAATTGTACAGCATGGAAAGACATACATACTTATGATATGGTCAAAAAATTATCACATTACTGAAATCAATGCATATTTTGAAATTGTGAGTAGATATGGAAATGTTTATATAATGATTCAAAATAAGGGAAAATGACAGCTGATGTGAAAAATTACTTATGCGGTCATTATCCACATAAACCATTATGATCGATTTATAAATAAATTTCATGCATAAGAAGTTCCGAACAAAGGGTTTAGGAGCATACTCTCATTTGAAATTAGATAAATATATAAGAAAATGGTTTATCATTACTATTGATTTGTGAAAAATATGACTCCAATACCATCAGCAGAGCTCTGTTGCCCACAGGTGTCTATAACCTTGACAAAGTTGCTTTCTCACCCTTGGAACCATTATACTTTATTTATGCCTAGGGAAATGCTGTGTGATGTCATGATGGAGGCCATTGTGCTGGCTTGGGAACCAGATGAATCACAATGCCATTCACCAGAAAGAAGTGAAAGGTGGGCAGGTCGGCTCGTGATGAGACCTCCTGTTCCAAGGACTTTTTATTTTTCTGAGTTGTCCATTGGATCATATTCCTGGTGTGGTGGCCATAATGGAATGCCACTTCACTGCTCCCTTATGATCATGGTAGGCTGGCTCTTAATGAGACCCCTTATCCTCCATCTGCTATATCATAGAATTGTTAGTAATCATATAGAGATTTTTTTGTTCTTTTTTCATATAGCACTTCCCTATTTATGTATAGAGGATGGCTCAACACTCCTTAAGAGTAGGGATGGTGGAAGAAGTTTGAACATCTCAATAGAGAAAGTATGTCTTTATTCTTATTCAATAAATAAAAATCAAAGATAGTTATGAAGATTTAAGGAAGAACCAACATGATAAAAATAACCGATCATATTAATTTTAGTGAAAATAAAGACAACAAAGTGATATAGATGGTTGTGTCCTTTCCTTTTCTTATCACTACAAAAAATTTCTTAAAAATTACAATTTCTCTTGATTTGTTGATTTCAGTAATATCTAATTTTTGTGTCCTTGCATAAATTATATGTTTGTCTTTAAAAGAGTCATGAAGAATTCAAAAAAATTCTCAAAATATTGTTCTAAAACAAGAAAAATGCACTAAAAAAGTGATGTTCCTTAGATGGACCAGCTGATTTTCCTTAAGAGGAATAGCAAAAAGAACATCTGCACGCAAAACTGCGGTTCCTTTAAGAGGAACAACAAACAAAAGAAAAAGATACACGCGAAACTGCTATTCCTTAAGAGGAACAACAATTGTTCCTTAAGCGGAATAGCAGATAAAGCAAGCGCAAAATAAAATGTTGATCTTTCGGCAGAACAACCTAAAAACATTCCAAATCGAAACTATTGTTCCTTAGAAGGAACAACAGAAAGTGAAAAAAAAGGCGAAAGGGTTGTTCCTTTTAAAATGAACAGCAAAAACAATCTGCGAAAATGTTGTTCCTTTTGAAAGGAACAACAGAAACAATCGAGAAAAAAAAATGTTGTTCCTTTTGAAAAGAACAACAAAAAACAATTCATGGAAATGTTGTTCCTTTGAAAACGGATAGCAAAAACAGTGGGCAAAAAAACATGTTGTTCCTTTTGAAAGGAACAGCAAAAACAAGCGGGAAAAATGTTGTTCCTTTGGAAAGGAACAACAAAAACAGGCGGAAAAAACTATTATTCCTTTGGAAAGGAACAACAAAAACAAGTGGAAAAAACTGTTGTTCCTTCGGAAAGGAACAACAAAAACACGCGGCAAAGTGTTGTTCCTTTTGAAATGAACAGTAAAATCATGTGGAAAAAGTGCAAGGAACAACAAAATTGTTGTTCCTTTTGAAAGGAACATCAAAAACACACAGCAAAAGTGTTGTTCCTTTTGAAAGGAACGACAAAACTATTGTTCCTTTTAAAAGGAACAACAAAAATAATCAACGGAAATGTTCTTCCTTTCAAAAGGAACAACAAAAAGAAACACACAAACACACTATTTCTTAAGAGGAATGGCTGTTGTTATTTAAGAGGAACAGAAAACAAATATAAGCACGCAAGATTGCTGTTCCTTAAGAGGGACGACTATTGTTCCTTAATAGGGACGACTGTTGTTCCTTAATAGGAACAACAGCTGTTCCTTAAGAGGAACAACATGAAAAATAAAGGCACACAAAAAAGTGTTGTTCCCTATAGGGAACAACAAAGAAAATACACACAGAAATTGTTGTAGGGAATAACAAAGGGAAAAAAATAGAGGAAAGAACAAAGCTAATGTACAATCCATTGTCAAGCAAATCCAATCAACTAGAAAGGAAAATTTATAGAATTGATGCTGCCGAAGAATTATCTTCTACAATTGAAACTTGCATGGTGGGGTCCTTATTGTTCAATTGCCAATGGAGAAAAAACTACAATTTGAAGGGATCAACACCTGAAACATAAACGCATAAAATAAATCAGAAAATAAACAACACTTTATTAAGTTATAACAGCTATGATGTTATTTCCTAAGGGAATATCAATCTGTCAATGGAAAAAAATGATTTTTTTGAAAAAAATTTTGGTAGCAGTGACATGAATCTTCAAATGGAAACCAATGTTTCATTTCTTCTATTATGAATTTTTTAGGTAATTAACTTGATGAAATGCCCTTGTTTCACTAATATTTCTTTCAAGAATCGTTCGTCCATAAATTGACATTCTTTGTTCTACTAAGACCTGCAAAAAATGAGTGTCTATCTGCAATAAAACATTAAATCATGGGGAAAGAGAGGTGATCGGGCTCCCCTAAGCCAAGAATTACACTAAAAAACTAACAAGTAGTTACTCTGTAAAACAAATCCACGGACAAAATTAATTTATTACTTGTGGGAGAGCAATGGCCAATCATACTAACCAACAGTGTTTCAATTATAAATTCTTTGTTTTTCGTTTGATTTGAGTGATCCCAAAGCCAAATGAAAGCGAATTCAGAGATATGTCTCCAATAGAAATAGGTTTTAAAAATTTCATGTAATGGTATGTTAAATTTGCTTAGAACAACCTGCATAATAGAGTCATTTTCAATTTTGTAACTCAGACCAACAGTTGATATTTCAAGCATAAATTATTCGTTTGATAATAGATTAAGCTGATTCAAATTGGAAATGAAATTAGATTCATTTATTTATCTCCAAAAAAATCAGGTTTTGAAAACAAGAGGAATTTATGAGTCAAATACGCTAGTGAACAGCCGAGAAAACAGAGTTTCAAGAGTGCTGATTTATGATAAGCAGTCAATATTTTGGTCATAAAATCCTCATATGATATCTAAATCGAGTGGTTAAAATTGTGTTGTAAACTATATTCATATAGGAATATACCATAGTAATATTTTTTAAAAATATAGTTATTTAGGCCTCCAAAAATGGACTGTCCTAACTCTGTTCTTGAGCTGCCTACTGGACACCCTGTCAATTTTTTGGTTATAAGTTTTTTGTTTAAAATCCAAATTGAGTGATTCAAATTGGGTTGCAAAGAATACATAAAGGGTTAATTAGGATAAAAACAATTTTTAAAAATATTCACTTTTGGTCCCTCAAAACATGATTGTCCCAACATTGTTTTCAGAAATTTCATCAAGCCCGCAAGCCAAAAAATATGATATTCAAGCATTTTTTCCATATTGGTGATAAAAATGAATATAAGTGTTTGTAGAATTTTTATTTTCAATATAATTCATATACATACACAAATAAATTAAAATATTTATCATCGTTGTTGATTTCCACAGCGTGTTGCAACAAAAACAACTATTTTTACAAAAAAAAAAAATGTGCTTATTTTATTTCCTTTTTTATTTTATTTTTTCACTAGCCTACTTTGATTTGGAAAATGAATATTATTACATATAAGAGTATTTCCAGTGTAACCATTTTTGAAATAAGGCTTCAAGTATGTACATACCCAAATTTGAAAAATGCATGTTAATAAAAATTAGGGTATTAAAAGCCAACTTCCCTTGAAAAGATGGTGCCAAAAATTGTTGAAGCATGGAGTGATGCTACAAACAAATGGAGTGAAACCAATCTCCAATGTATTTCTTACTTTCTTTATTTCCCATAGCCATCATATCATAAAGTTCTTGAGTGTTTAAAACGGTTTGTTGATGCAGGTTAGAAGAAACCTCATTTTCTTTCATAACCTCTACAATTTTTGGATTTGAGATATTCTGAATCTCAGTATAAGTTTTCTCCAATGGTGCATGTGAGATAGAATGGGTGGGAAGGGTGGGTAAATTTTGCAGTTCAACACCTTAAGCATGTTGTATTGTTTTATTATGGTGAGGGTGTGGAATGAGTTGAGTAGGAAATTGTGTAGGGAATGGAGCATTTTGATGATGTTGTTGATTAGGTTGAATGGATGATTTTGATAGGAAAGCAAGATGTTGTGTAAGAGCTGGAAGATGTGTTTGTGCTACAAGATGAGGGAGAGTAGTCATGCAATCATAAGATGAACCATGCCAAACTTGTAGACAAGATTGGTGGTGGTTATATTGAGATTGGCATGGCTGCCCTAACATATGAGTATTCCATAATTTGAAACTTATATGCGCGCTACATAAAAATGATTTTATTGTTTCGTATGCGTCGCAATAGCTACATTAACGTCTGATATGACGCGCGCATTCGCCCTCCGCTCTTGCAGAACAGAATTCGCCCTCAGCTCTTGTAGAACAGCATTTGCCCTCAGCATTCGCGCTCAGCTCTTACAGAACAACATTTGCCCTCAGCATTCGCCCTCAGCGTTCGCCCTCAGCTCTTGCAGAACAGCATTCGCCCTCAGCTCTTGCAAAATGGTAAGTTCTTACTGCAGGCCCTTCCTCCTATAGTAGGGTTGACTCTATTTGGGTTTTTTGGTCAATTCCATTGGATTGTGTTAGGCTGTAGGGTTCTCTCTAGATGTAAAGAATCAAGATTCAATACCCTCTATTATCTTCATCACCCAATACAAGATTTAAATTTTTCCCAAAGAAACGCTATTAATTTGGCAGCCATTATTTCTCCCTGCTTTAAAAACCCTACATTTAAATGAAAACAAGCATTGCATTTCAACTACAAAAATCTATTAGTGTTCAAATGTACGTGTGCTACATTAACGTCTGATATCACGCGCGCATTCGCCCTCCGCTCTTGCAGAACAACATTCGCCCTCAGCATTCGCCCTCAGTTTTGCGTATCAAAGATTTCGCTCAAAGACTCGCCCGAGTTTTGCAGAATAAAGATTTGGCTTCTCAAAGATTCGCCCGAGTTTCCGTAACAAAGATTCACCCCGGATTTGCTCCTCGGGCCTCTTTCGTAACAAAGATTCGCCCCGCATTCGCTCGCTCTTAACAAAGATTTGCCCTCAAAGATTCGCTTCGCTTGTCGCCTCTCACTTTCAGAACAAAGATTCGCCCCCTCAGCTTCTGTAAAAATGGTGTTCTACGCAGGCCCTTCCTCCTATAGTAGGGTTGACTCTATTTGGGTTTTTTTGGTAAATTATATTGGATTGTGTTAGGCCGTATGGTTCTCTCTAGATGTCAAGAATCAAGATTCAATACCCTCTATTATCTTCATCACCCAATACAAGATTTAAATTTTTCCCAAAGAAACGCTTATTAATTTGGCAGCCATTATTTCTCCCTGCTTTAAAAACCCTACATTTAATTGAAAACAAGCATTGCATTTAAACTACAAAAATCTATTAGTGTTCAAATGTACATGTGTGCATCACTTGTGTAGGGTATTCCTTTTCCACTTTCACATTATCCAAGAATGTGTGCAGTATAGTTCATATTTTTTGTGATTTAGATTATCTTGAAAAAGGAAAAGTAAATTATTTCCCATGGAAAAAGAAGGTTTTCCCTTTTTATAGGTTGTTTGGACTTACGTGGAAAAATTTATGGTATGCCTTTCATATTATGTAGTTTAAATTTGAATTACCAGATTATTCTACATGAAAATATAATTACCTATGTGATGTCCTTCATCACTAATTAAAATTATAGGGTTTCAATTTCCTAGACTCTAACTCATCTGATGCTAAATTCTAGGTTCTCATTGGTGGATCACTCTTCCATTGATTTTCTTTCCCTCTGGATCTTGTCATACTTTAAAAGTCATCAATGATACATATATTATTTCAGGTATCCCAAAAGGCTTTATAGTAGAACATATTGTGAAGTTTTTTTGACACCTGAGGATTCTTTTTAGAACTGCAACGTGGTCTATGCTATCGAGTTATATATCAAGCAACTTGTCCTTAATAACCACACTATGAGGTAGGTTCAACCAATTTGAACTTGTTGGGACATAACATATGAAGTTGTGTGATGAGTCCATATCACAGGTCTATTATGGTGAAAAAAGTGAAGACACGTAATGATAGTTATTATGTTAACATTACTAGAAACATTTTCGAAATTATCCATGCTATCAAGATGTCAAAATTCCATGCATTAGGTGTCAATACTCGTAGCTAATAGATAATAATAATAATATAAAAAAATCACAACTTTATTCTTGAAATATGATTGTTACACATTGGTAACCCAGTTCATGAGTTACTATCACCCAAAGATTGCAAAACAAACTTAAAATATAAATTAAACCAACATGAGAATCCAACTAAGGGTTTCTCGACAAAATCATGCCATAACCTGGCATTTTGAAACCCAAATTTGAATCCATCATAAGTAATATAATGCAAACTCAGATGGATTTTCAATGCATTTTTGCATGCTACACTTATTCTCTATCTAGATATCATTTTTTAAATGGAACCATTAGTCAAGCCCACAGTCCTTTTTATGTGAAAAATTTCAGCTCTATTTGAGCTCTTTTTTTCTCCACCACCTCCATAAACCAGTGTTACACGGGGTCTCGCCCCCCCACCTAGGGGTCTAGATTCCTCGCCCCCTCGCGCTCCGGGGTCTTGGGGACTTCTAGGGGACGTTTCCCTCACGCCCCCTCACGCCCCCGCACACCCCCTTTCACGCCCTCACGCCCCCTCACACCCCCCTTCACGCCCCCTCACGTCCCCTCACCGCCCCTTTTAGTTTATGGTTTCGTGTTAAAAGTTGATGTGCCACTTAGCATATTTGAGAATCCAAGTGATTCTAATTCATATGGTGACATGGTTGATCTTGATATATTCGTGCAGAAGTTGGATGCAGAGACTAGTGGGGCATTAACTTGAGAATTTATGCTCATTTATCAGTATGATGATATCATTTGATATTCATATGTTATGTTTTATGTTTTATGTTTCAGACATAACTTATTTGCATTTAAGTTTTATGTTTCAGACTTGAGTTGTAAACTTCAGTTTAAACTCTATTTTAAATCTTGATATAATATGTCATATGATATCTTAAACTTTATTTTCATTGTACATTTTTAGTAGTTACATTAATGATTATATAGTTACAAACTTAGAAACTTACATGCATGATTGTATGATGTATGTTTTAACTTTTAACTTTTAAATTTGTTTCAATTATATGATTCATCATTCATCGATTTGTAATTTTATCATTTATGATTTATGTTTCATGATGCAAGTGTATGATGACTGTATATACATTCCTTGCAAAAATATAGTTACATTTTAAATATTAAATTTTATAATTTTTATGACCCCGACGTCCCCCCACGTTTCCTGAAAATTGGTAGGGAGCTTTTGCATAGGCCGCTCCGGCGCTCCCTCGCCCCCTCGCTCCCACCTCCAGGGGACTTTGTGGAACATTGCCATAAACATATGCAAACATATATCATGATCTTGGAATTCCATTACATATGTATGTGCCAATGTTCCATAATCATGCCCCATCATCAATTTAAGAAATTTCCATTGAATATCAAATTATGGAGGGGGGAACTTTTTGCTGCAACATTTGGCTCAAAATCAGGGACCATCTCTGTATGAGGTGAATGAGAACTATAGATATTTGAAGAAGTATATTAGTGCCTTTTCCTCTGGCCATGGAGTCATATACAGTCATCCATCACAAAAATTTGTCTTTATTCATTCTCACCTTGAAAGTTGCAAAAAATCATGCCCTAATTGAAACGACACTAAATTTGAAAGATATAATAAAAATGCAAGCTAGAAGTGCCCTATTAATACAAAGGGAAAACCTTCCTACCTACCCTAACTGAGATAAATTTTGATTGAATAGGAAACATAATATTTCCTATGGAGTTGATCCAACAACTTCTTAAATGTATGGGACTAAATCATGCATTTGATTTCCAGGGAAACATGCGCATGAAGAGAAAAAGTGCAGAATTAATGGAAAATCCATACATGCCACTTATAAAAACTACACCGAAAGGTCAAAAAATACTTAAGGCCTTACCTTAATTTGAATCCAAAAATGACAAAACAGGATTAGTGAAAACACGAGAGTGGTGTGGGTGAACAACATAAATAAAAAGTGAAGATACCTTTCCCCAAGATGCCTTTGTCACCGTTGTATGAAAACATGTTTTCCTTTCCCTTTATACATGCAAGTGAATGCATTATATGTATGGTGTTTTCCCAGAATAGGAGAAGCCTACTTAAATATATCATTTGTGGATTGAATGTTTGGGTGCCTTAATGTGCAATGACATGTTTCCAGGACTGAATTCAATGCAAGGCAAATTTGAAACTCTAACTCTGTCTTCCGGTGTCTTATTAGAAATTATTTCAGTTTTCATTTTGTGTTTTCAAGTTAGATATTGTTTTCAAGTTTTTACATTTATAATTTTATTGCAATGTGGCAGACTGATCAGAGCAGTGCAGGAACAACCCCGAGACAGGATGATCGCGGAAAGAGGCCAGCGGAAGAACATGTAAAGTGCCAGCATTGCTCTATCTTTAGGTATTTTAGTTATTTACATAATTGAAATAATATTAATTTTGTTCAAATATGCACACACCTAGCCATGGTACGCCTGATGATTCCCTCTTTGAGGAAGAGCTTTTTTCATCCCTATCTCCAGTGTTGTTGTTGCAAAAAAAGGCACGAGATGCAACGTCGGAATTTAATGCTTTGATAGATGCGCCTCAAACACCTGAAACAGAAGAGAGGATACAACATCTTATGAGGCAACTAAATAGATATCAGGTAATAATAAAAATTCAAAAGGATATTTTTTTTGTTCTGCATGAGATGAATTGTGATAGTTTGATTTTTAATTTTTACATTGACTAAACTAACAAAAAGTTCTTTTGTATGTAGCGTTTTCTGGCATTTGCTGAACCCAGTGTTGGTGGTAGTGGGACACAAGGGCAAGAGATTTCCCAACAACCCTCTCGTACACCTTCTACTCCTTTAGGTGCTAGCCAAGAAACACACCCTGCCCAAGCAGACACCCAGCCAACCGCTGAACGTGTTGGCAATGATGAGGCCGATATGGCCAACTACATTATTGCGTTTCCTGGAGCTACACGTGTCAGCTCCACAGGGACCATTAATGGCACGTTGTTGGTGAACGATGAGGGTGTCCCTATAAAGCATGTACAACTCCCAGGTAAATTTTAATATTTTAACTATTTCATGTACTTTATCTAAAATATATTTATCATGATTTTTATTTTTAAATTAATGATAATATCTTCTTTTTCTTTTGGTTTTATTCTGTGTAGGAAACAATGAGTTCTACAGGATTCTAGAGAGCCATGCGTTGGTAATTTTTGGCCCAACCATACGTACAGGGTGGAATTCCCAGAATTCCAACCTGAAAAAAGAACTTCTAGATTATCTAGAAGCCATTTTTGGGGTCGGCACATTTGACAGAACAGCGGTGGCTCAGGTAGCCGGCAAATATTTGAAATATACCAGGGACACCTATAGGACGCAATTTCAATTTAACCCTAGATATGAGCATCCTCTCGCAGTTTCAGAGAGTGAGTGGAGAGCACTCATCCATGACGGAAAAGAGAAAAGGGCAAAGAAAGAAGGAAAATGCCAACTGGACCCGCAAGGTAAATTACAACTTTAATTCAATAGCTTTAATTTTCTTTATGTCTAAAATAAAAGTGTGCTACGTCACATCTGACTTCAATCTTTTGATGCTAGGTTGCCTGACACCTCAAAGGCAACTAAAGCTAGGATTGAGAAAAAGGGCCATCACAAGCTCGGCCAGGGTGGCTACTTGAAATTAGCTGCAAGAATTGTAATTAAGTAGCTAAACATCTTATAATTAATTGTATCGCCTTCCAACGTTTTTGTAATCCTATCAGATATGATTAAAATACACAATCATATATAATGTAGGGTGATGACTTTGGAACAATAACTACAGAGGAAGATAAAAATATTGCTTTCCGTTTTGGCTATCAAGCTGTAGTTGAACGTCGCAGAAGCTTGGGGCAGGTCCCAAGATCTATAATGCCTGATAAGGTAAAACATTAACCTTTCAATATTTTTGTTTTCGTCCATAAATTTAATGTCTAACAACTTTGTTTAAATCAGGGGAGCAACACTACCGACGAGGTAAATAACCCAGTTTTAGAGCCAGATGTAGATGATCCTCCCGTGCAACCTGATCATTGTAGTGGGGACCAGGCCGACAATGCTGCTATCAGTGAGGGCCGTGACGGTAATTAATTTCCACTTATAATTTTTTCTAATTATACCTTGATGGTTGTCCTTATAATGTTTTTTGTTTATATGACAGAGAATGTTTCCCTTGAGGATCTTACCACCAGAGAGGAAGACAGGGCAACAGTCCCAACGGCGACAACTGGTGCACCAGGTAAATAATCTCATTGCAATTTTTTTTATTAATATTACCGAACTAGTTCAATGATATTTAAAAATTGATAATTAAAATTTAATATTATATGTTTTTGTAGGCGATGCCCCGTCACTGGATGAGACCAGACATCGTGACAACGCAACTAGGTCAGCGGCGACAACTGGTGCACCAGGTAAATAATCTCATTGCAATTTTTTTTATTAATATTACCGAACTAGTTCAATGATATTTAAACACTGACAATTAAAATTTAATATTATCTGTTTTTGTAGGCGATGCCCCGTCACTGGATGAGCCCAGACATCGTGAATACGCAACTAGGTCAGCAGTGCGGGTTGAAAGGCACGAAACAGGAGCAGAGCACGATGATATTGATGATGTAATTAGGAGCTTTAAAAATAGGAAGAAGGAAAAGAAAATTTGACAATGTAAAATATTGTATTATTATAAGACAAACGTTACCATACTTGGAACGTTTTTTGCGTTATATAAAAAACTCATTTATCATACTATTTTTATGTCAAGCAATAATTGCAATGTTTCCTTGCGTACTTTTTGTTGAATTGTTTTTTTATTAGTTATTGAATATTTTTTTTTATGCTCATGAAAGTAAAAAATGAAATATAGATTGGGTATTGGGGAATTGAGAGTGATGTGAGGGGGGGGGGGAGGGGAGGGGCCATAAGAGCTTCCACCTTCACGTGGTTGGCCCTGTTTAGTAGAGAATAATTTATTGGAGCGATTTAATCTTGGAGCAAACCACCCTCGATCCAGTGTAGCAACAAAAAAGTCACTGTTGACTTAGTTGCTACTCTTTCAGATCGTGGGAGGCTTGTTCCAAGTTCATGCGACTCCAATAAATTGTTCTTGAAACGAAGAGGAGCTTATTCAGGTATGTTTTGACATTTTCAACATATGTTCTAACATTATCATAAGAATGCATTTTAGAGTAAAAAATACTACATCAATTACTTGTATTTATTGTATAGATAATGATGGATTTTTATTGACTTGGCAGTGCAGGTACAAATCCTCTTGCATCATGAGCAATACAACTTGTCAACCAGGGTCATGTCCAGGATATTTTTGCTTGTGCACTTGACCAAGTTCGTAATGTCACATTTTGTAAGTTCCTTTACAGTTCATAATTCAATATTAAGCTTGTTCATGATTATTATCTAGGTTTTTTGTATGTGTTTTTCATCTATTTGATTGTAAGCAACTCTGCATGTTTCCTGTTGTTCACTATGATTTCTCCCATTACCACTCCCAGGATGAATCCGATTTTATTGTTACATAGGTTACTTTATTGTTACTATGATTTCTCCATTTACGATTTCATAGGTTACATCATGTAAAGTTGTCAATCTCAGGTTGGTGATGAGCTTTAGTTCTCCACATTTGGGGCTTTTCTGATATTTTCTCCCTCATGTCATTCCTGCATCACCTCGTTGTTTGAGCATGCCAATTGTCTACCACTTGTACCAATTGGCACATGTCAATCTCTCAGTGGTGCCACATTTCACCTATTTTCAGTGAGAGTTTAGGGTTTCTCTAACATAGCTTCAGAAATCTGATTCAGTGCCTGCTTGAATATCGTCACATAATACTCATGGTTTGGATTGATGAGCATGTTCTGAATGGTTGTTTGATTCATAAGAACCACCCATATAGTCATCTTGAGATATTTCAGAAGGTTTCTCGGGTTTCCTTTTTCACCGTTTCTAGTGGGTGGGATGGTGTGGGGTGATCCATCAATACTGGTGCTCTTGTAGTAGGGAATTTGTTTTTTGGGGATATAAAGGAGCATTTGATGTAGATATCCCATTGGATGCATTCATAGATGGGCACGAGAGGTCAAGAATTTAAATTAAAAATATGCAACCTCTAGCATGGCAACTTGAAGGCCGCGAGAGACATTGGTTAAAGATTGTTTTGTGCTGGCCTTAATATAGTCGTGATTTATTTCTATTATCTTAATGCAAATATATAGTCCGGTCTCATTAAAATGAGGATTGTGGTTGTATTTCTCTTTTGTTGTTTCTCTCTTAATGCTCCAGAAGTTGCCAAAAGTTGCGATAGTTGTTTAGTTTGCCTGTTACAACTTAAAAGTGGTTTTTAGCAATGGGAGTCATGTTTTTAAGGTTCATACTAATATGAAGATCTTGTAATTCTATATTCAGGATAAGAGAAGATGGCCTCTGCTTTGGGCAGTATGACAACAATTGCCACATCTACCTCATTGGGTAATAATGGAAAGGGGAAGAAGTTGGGTGCAATGTTTGATAATTATGGTAGACAATTGTCTTCTCTTTCAGTTTTTTCACCCATTTCCTTTAATCACTCAAGCAGAAGAGGGACTCTGAGATTACGCGATAGAGAGAAGGTAGTTAATACAAGAGCTATGGAAAAGGAGTTGTACTTCAACAAGGATGGCTCAATGACAAAAAAATTGCAGGTCCGAGAAAAAAGTATGTTTAAAGGAAGGTCACCTGCACGTGAAACTTCACTATGGTGGATCTTTCCTTGTCCACTTATATTCGATTTTAATGTGTTATTTTAATTTTTCATGGAGGGTTGTTTTGGCATATGGTCTAGCATTCAATTGCACACTTACTGAAAGCATTGTCAATTTGTCTTGCAGGCGGTGTGAACAAACTTGCTGATCTTGTTGGAGTCACCCTTGGGGTGAAGGGAAAAATGTTGTCTTGGAGAGCAAGCATGGTTCTCTAAAAATAGTTAATGATGGTGTGACAGTAGCTAAGGAGGTAATTTGTAGATGTGTGCTCTGGTTTTCTTTTTAACGTTGTATTAGGTCCCCCTCTTAAATGTCTTAGATTTGGTAGGCATAATTTGAAAACTCAAAGGTGAAAGGAAACATATTTGTTACCCAGTGGTCTACTTGGCCTATGGACTAGCCACATTAGAGTAATGCATAAATTTTTTCACAACAATAAAAGGAAAGGGTTATGGCTGAGTCAAATTTTATTGTTATTGACAGTGTAATGAAATGTATCTCAATGCTATGGTTTTGGCCTTTTTATTTGCTGAATTAGAGGACCCAGTTGAAAATATTGGGGCCAAGTTGGTAAGGCAAGCTGCGGCAAAGACAAATGATTTAGCTGGGGATGGAACCACAACATCTGTTGTTCTTGCACATGTTGGAATATTGAAAAATTCTAGAACAATGAATGGAAAATAAATCTCCCTTCCTCTAACACAAAGAAAATAAAAAATTCTTTGACAGGAGACAGAGTTTCAATACTTTGAAAACAAACTTCTATTCCCTTCAATAACTCAAAAAAAAACTATTACACTACTTCCTCACTGAGAGGGATTACAAAATTATGACTGCTACAAAACGCAGTGCATAAAACCAACTCACTGTCTGTTCAAAACAAACATACTCCGTCTCTAAAACACTCTGCTGTGTTTTTCCCTTTCGCACTGCTGTGCATACACACTTAAAAATTTACACTCAGTCTTTCACTTTTTACACACTGCTGTGTAATAAAAAATTTACGTACTGTCTATAAAAAAAACTACCAAGCTTTTTCAACCTTTTTATTTTTATATGCCGTAACATATAAAACATATTATAATAAACCCTCTTTTAAAAAAATAAAATTAAAACTAAATTCTATGGCCCACCTTTCATTTCGCATATGATATATATATAACATATGTTTAAAACATATGTATATATTAAACTATCAAAACATTAAAGAACCCTTTCCGTCGTACTTCAAAAGTCTGAATAGATTGAATTTCAAACCAAATTCGCGTTCCAAAATGGGATGCTGACGTCTACCTAATTTTAACTTGAATTCTCAATCCAATGTGCCCTATAAAAAATTCGGGTCCGGTTTTCAGGTTTTCAGATTCCCTTCAATTTCATGCGATCCAATATTAATGTTCCACGTGTCCTCCTTTTGAATTTACAAAACTGTCAGGTAAATTTCTGTTTGTTTAATTTCTGGTTGGTGAATTGCGTTAATGCTGGCTGTTGTGTTTAAATACAATCCTGTACAGAAATATGGCTGTGGCCGTCTACAAAAAAAACTTGCAGGAATTTTAAATGCTAAATTAAATTTCTGGATGGCATGCAAGCAACCTCCAAAAAAAAATGTTGCTGCTGCATCCGTCCTTCTGCTGCAGCAGTTGAAGTTAAAATTCAACAACACATGGTTTAATAAGTGAGGGTGTAAAGGTAACTTTTTGTCGATAGTACTGGATTAAGATCATCTATTCATTTTTGTAGGGTCTTATGGTGTTTGGTTTTTTAGTTTTGGGTTGGGCTTATTGAGTCTAAGATAGTTTTTGTGTGAAAAAATTGCTATCAGGTATTAAAAAATTTTGGTTCTTTGTCAAAATTTATGAGCTTGTTAGGAAATACAAAACTAACAATGGTTGTATCTTAA